>CM046340.1:5921298-6426074 GCA_025403435.1 Artocarpus heterophyllus
GTTTGACAGGAGTGAACCCCAAGACATGCACAAAGGAAAATTGTTCAAAGGAGAGCAACTAGTAAAGATGTAATTTCTCATACAATAGAAAATTTAGCTTCAATTAAGCTTGGAAAACTTGAATCCAAAGAAGGGTTTTCTTTAATTTGGAATTTTGTAGTTCATACAAATCATTGAGATGTACTTTAAAGAAAGCATTGGTCAATTAATGTGAGTTTGTTCTATTTTTTTTCCCTTTTTATCAAGTGAATTTTTAGAGCAATATTATCAAACCCAACGAATTTTTTTAAACCCTTCAGATGCAAAGTGGGCCCCATCTTTTCAAGTTTTTAACTTAACTAAATACATAACTTCAATTAAATCATGTTTGACTTTATATTAAATAAGTTTAAAGAGTATTTTCCTTAATTTAAACTATTGTTCACACAAATCATTGAGATATACGTTAAAGAAAATATTGGTCAATGAGAGTGAGTTTGTTCAAACCCTTTTTTTTTCTTTTTATTAAGTGAAAAATTGGTTTATGTGTAACAGCAAGCTTTTAACTTAAACAAATACATAAATTCAAGTAAATCATGTTTGAATTTGCATTAAATACGTTTACAAATTTATATATAGATGAAATAAAAAAACAGCATTAGTAACTATTCAGTTCTAGGCCTCCCTACAGGTATATTATAGGAGAATCATCTTGCAGCAAAAGGAGAGTCATAATGCAGAGTATCAATAAGCTCTGTAAATTTCCAAAACAACCAAAAAAACCAGTTATTGGTCATAGTTTCATAGCTGAAACTTCAAAAACAGCCATTATTTCAAAGAGGAAAAAAGTTTCCAGAGAAGAATATCGCCATTGCAATAATAGTGACAAAGAACAACTGTAACAAATTCACCCGCATGAGTCCATGACAGGTAGAATATGTCATCATGAAGCCAAATAAAACCTACGAGTAACTGCAGATCAAGTCCGTCATTTGTGCAAAAACTTCCGCCACACTACGGCAAATGGCGGTATTAACGAGGAGACTTATAGCAAGGAAAAATTTCTGCAGTATGAACTACATTTAGCGACAAAAAATTCAAAGAGTCGAAGCCTTTTCAAAAGGGAAATTGGATTGTAACATAAAACGTTTTGCAAATAAGCAGGCGGGTCACCAACTATAGTACCAAGGTTTTAACAAATCACCCGAAACTCGAGTTTGAGCAATATTGGGAATTGAAAATAGTAAGTTAGTAAGTACTTATGAAGAACAAAATTGAATGATGTAGAAGGACAATGGTATAGAGTTCAAACAACGTCTAACAAGAGGAACAAACAAGGTATGACTGCAGTGTTTTGAGAAGCCATGTAAGTCAATATCATAATGCACAACCATGAAACAAAAAACCAGGCCTAGCCCTGCCAAAGTTTTCCGTTTCTTAAGCGAAATAATAAAAGCGAGATTCATGCTACATTTCGGGCTTCAGACCCGACACATTTTTGTCTAGTATGCACTGCAGTGTCATAGTCAACTTGTCCTTCAAATGATTCACATACATGACTTTTTAGTCTTCTTATGTTAATAATTCAGATATTGTTGATTTCCTAATCAACCATGGAAAAGAACATGGCTTAGGCAAGAAGCTCAATTTCTAACCTGAAGGAAACACAAGGAAATGGAGATGGGAAGTTGGGAATGTGGTGAGTCTAGTGAGCAACACCTCAGATCCACTTTCTCCACTAAATATGTCGGTTTCCAGTCTTGTTTACTACAGGACTAATGAGTTTCTTGCAGTCTTTTCGACGCCTTTTCGGGCAAAGTTCTTCGCCACTTTTGAATCCCTTTGAAGAATTCCTGAGCTCTTATTAGTCTAGAAAAGCGTTGACCTTGTAACAAAATGCCTGATGAGAGTATGTCGTTGACTATATTCGATCATGATTCTTCAAAAAGAATGAATTACTTGACTTTCTGAACATTGGAAGGACCTCTTTAGAAAATTCATATCCACATACTTAGATGATATGATAGAATATTTGAAACACGAACATAGACGTGCTCCTACCATTTTTGAAACTCGTTCTTTTAATTTTTTGTATTATCACAATCTACCACTTTTGAAGTTCTCCTATTGAAGATTCTTTGAATCACTCATGAATAGGCAGATATTCAATTTGTGTTTCGAAAAATGGCCGCTTCGACATGTCGAATTTGCAGGCAAAAAAAATCTGAGCAGTCAGGTTCCAGATACCATGTTTTGATTGTTAAGAATAAATCTGGCATGCAAATCACTGTTGGTGTTACACTAACACAAGTTCTCTCAAGAGTTCTTTTTTTTTTTTTTTGCCCCAAACGGAAATGCATCTAAACAACAAAGATTGGATTGAGTATTATTTTACTAAACATCCATAGAGAGTAACTAATAGCATTTTCTACTAATAATTTATGTCACATGTGAATGAATATATATCACATACCGTGAACGATTCAAGATAAGTTTTGAGTTGCCTTAAATGATCTATAGTCTATAGATTGAACCGTCCAACGACATATGAAATTTAGATGTTCACTTCCGTTTTAGGCGTTCATTAGCTACTAACAATATGATCCGCGTAATCTGGATACACGTAAGGAATTGCAGTTCAAATAAAAAAAAAATTAAAACGATAAACTATATACAAGAGTAAATAATATTTGTAATTTCCCTCCGAGCCAGCAGCTCTAAATCTGGTAAGCTGAAGAAATGCTAACTCATAACATTTATCACCGAAAACTTTAAAAAAACAATGCACAATGAAAATAATAACCTTTAATGTAAATCATATACCGTCAATATAAACATGTTAAAAATCACAAAGTTCATATATAAATATCTCTAGACTCACAGTGAGATCTTAGATTATTCTTGCTCGGTCAATTGAAACTTCTAATTGGAAGTTAGCTGTATAACGAGAGTTATATGAGTGAATGCCCAATAAGAAAACCATGCAAATCCACTTTTAAAATACTCTTCACTTTAGGGCCCTTTTGTATGATGTTAATCTCGTGTTATTAGAACCCTTATTTCATTTACCCTCTATATTGAATTTCCTCAAAGATTTGAGCCTTATAAATTGACTTTCTTTGGTTCATAACAAACACAAGAGTTCATACCATACACACTGAACACTTTTCGTAAAACATGTCAAAGCATATACATATCATAATCATCGTAAAGTAAATTGAAAACTGTAACGTCCCGAAATTTATTTAATGTTAATGTAATGTAAATGATGAATTAGTGTGCCATAATTAACGTTTTAACATGTATTAGACTATTTGGTTGGATTTTTGAATTTTTGGTTGTTTTGTTAAATTAATGAATTCGAAGGATTTCTTATTGTTTCAAAATGATGTTTTGAGTTTTAAAACACCACAATTTGTAAAATGTTAAAAATACTCCGTTTTGCAAAACCGTGGGCGGCACATGGTTTTCGTACAGTAAAACCGTCCACTGATTTTCTCTATTTATTTCCCTCTTCTCTCTCTCTCTCCTCACTCTCCCGCAACACCTCTCTCTCTCCTCTCTCTCTCTCTCGGCAGCTCTCTCTCTCTCTACATCTCTCTCTCAAATTTTGAAACAAATTCGAATCCAAGCTTCGGGATAGCAAGGAGGAAGCTTGGGGACGTGATTCGGCAACCGAGAACGCGGATTGAAGCTTCGATTCGAGGTTAGATTCAAAATTTCTAAACTTTTTACAAAATTTTCAATTTTGTGTATTTTTGAAATCTAGGGTTGTCTAAGCTTAGAAAACCGTAGAATTGTGTTAAATGAACTTAGAACAACTAGAATCTAAGCCTAGATTGAAAAAAAACGGATTGAATTCAAGATTTTTCATTTTTCTCCTCTTTTTCTCATTTTCGGATTTTTGAGGATTTTGAGTTTAAATGTTGTTTAAATGATTCCAAACATGTTCTAGAATGTTTTTCTATCAACTATAGTCGTTTTTCATGCCTGGGATTTGAGAAAAACAGGTTAGAAACAAGATTTGGATTTTGAGGATCGAGAAAACCAGTGGCTGGGATTTCTGGGTTTTCCTAGTTCGGCAGGCCGAAGTTCATGTTCGGCAGGCCGGAGTGATGATCGGCAGGCCAGTGTTCTTCCGATCGGCAGGCCGAATCTGGGGAAATGTTCTGCAGGCCGAACTATGCAGTTCGGCAGGCCGAAGCAGGGCGTCCGGCAGGCCGATCGAGGCATGGAAAATTTTGTGATTTTTACCCGTTTTCACTGTTTTGAACCCTGATTTAAATCCCAACCTTATAGGATGATTTTAAAGGTACAAATGGCACACTGGGACATCATGAAATGGTTTAGTAACATAGAATGTCTCAAACTAGATATTGATTGACTTAGTTGGTATCTAGGATTGTTCGTAGTTCCGTGGAGCTAACGTATAGCGGACCGGGATTGCGGTGTGGGGCACCGGCACGAGTATTGAGGTAGGACTTCTATCCTATTTCTTTGGTAGTCTGGTTTTGAAATGATTCAACGGTTGTTTGAAAATGGTTTTATCGGTTATATTTTAATATACCGTGATTATGAAATGAAATTCATAATAAATGTAACTGACAACACTCGGTAATTGGGTTTTGAATGACAATGATAATAAACACTAAGGCATGATGCCATATCAGAGATCGGGTCGTGTAGCGATCGACCTTGGGGGCAGGTCCCGAAACCCAGCTGGGCCACTACGGTGGTGATATCATGGTTTGCCTAGGTAAAAGTAAATTGGTGTTTTGATTTGACGAGTGGACTGTTCTGTGACAGAACGGTTCTACTCAAATTATTTATTTATTTATTTAAGTTTCCTTTTGAATAGCTTCTAACGATACTATGTTTCTTTGCATTAAATGATTTTATAAAACATAGTCCTACTGAGCCTTTCGCTCACGTTTTACTGTTTTAAATTTCCCCCATCTAGGTGGTCTTCCATTTAGGTTTGGAGAAGATTCTTCGGACCGAACTCAGGAGCAATAGGAGAGTTTATTTATATTTTGTATTATTAAATCAAGGCATGTAAGACTTAACTTTATTTGTACTTGGACTGAAATTGTATTTATGATATTGTCAGATCCATGTGTGTGCACAAGTTGTGGGTTGTGGAACCCATATTCGCAGTTTTTATTTATTTATTATTATTTGCTTAATATTTATAAATTCTTTCATAAAATGTGGTGGAAAATCTTCTTAATTTTTATTTAATTTGATTCTCAAACTCTCGATTTTAATTAAATTCTCTTTTAATTAATCTAAATATTCTGCCACGTCACCTCCCGTACTCCGGGACGTGACAGAATGGTATCAGAGCTCAAGGTTATGAACCTTGGGAATTGTGCACACATAGGTTTGACAATGAAATACCTCTGACAGTCCAAATTTTGTTTTCAGAAGTGAGAGAATGGCACCTAGACGTCGTTCGACTGCTGACGCCGAGTTCGGAAATGATGAGAGCATGATGAGGTCTATGTTTGCGGCTTTCCGGCAGATGGCAGCCAGGGCTAGACCGGAAGACTCCAGTGTTGGTAGTCGGCATGCTTTCTTTAAGGAATTCCGGCGGGCGTCAATTCTGACTTTTGATGGCAATGGGGATCCGCAGTTAGCAGAATATTGGTTGGATTCGATCTTGAAGCATCTTGATACCCTTGGTGTGCCTGAGGAGTATCGTGTGGAATTTGCGGCGTATAAGCTCGAGGGTGGCGCCAACACTTGGTGGAAGCAGACTAAGCGCCTGGAGCGCGGTGGTGATATCAGTTGGGACAAGTTCGAGGAGCTGTTCTATGATCGGTATTTTCCGCAGGGGTATAGAGATCAGAAGGCAGCTGAGTTTTATAGATTACAGCAGGGTGATCTATCAGTTCGAGAGTATGAGGCAAAGTTTAACGAGTTGGCCAGGTTTGCTCCATCAGCTGTGGCATCGGAGCGTGAGAAATGCATCAAGTTTCAGGAAGGACTCAAGGCTCCTATTCGGCGGCAGTTGGTTGCTCTACGGCTTAGGAGTTTCGGAGAGCTTGTGTCGTCGGTGATCTCCGTGGAGAATGATTACGTGCAGTATTGTGAGGACCGAGCCAAGGCTTCAGGAGGACCGTAGAGGAGTGGCAGGAAGAGCATTAGTAGTCGTCCAGCTCTGGGGAAAGGCAAGCAAGGCGGTGCGACCAGTGGCAGCAGCAGTTCGTCTGGCAGCGGGCGTAGCAACCCCTACAGCTTTCATTGTCATTTCTGTCAGCAGCCCGGACACATCAAGAGGAATTGCCCAATCAGGAGTGCTCGTCTTGGATCGCAGACCGGGGAGGATGCCAGTCGTCAGTCTCAGTCTCAGACCCTACCTCCGCCTCCGCAGTACTCGCAGTTGCAGTATCCGCAGTTTTCTCCTCAGCAATTCTCATATCCGGCACGGGGGTAGCAGCCGCAGTATTTTCAGCGCAGTGTTCCTCAGTATAGAGCACCGAGTACAGGTAGTGTGCAGTCGTCTCCATCTCAGCAGCATCGGCCGAGTAATGCAGGACCCAGTAATGTTGGTAGAGGAAAAGGGAAAACGCTAGTGCAGGTTCATGCAATGGCATCTAGAGGGTCAGATTCTCAGACTGGTAACGCGGTTGTCGATGGTATGATTTTGGTTTTCAGATTTTTAGCTCGCGTTTTATTTGATACCGGTGCCTCTCATTCTCTCATTTCGAGTTCTTTTGTACATGCCTTGGGATTAGAGGTAGAAGAGTTTGATGAACCCCTAGTCATAACTTCTCCCTTGGGGTGGGTGTGTGTAAATTATATGTGTAAATCCTGTAAAATAAAGATTGGGGATGAGATTTTGAAAAGTGATTTGATTGTACTCCCCATGAGCTCCTATGATGTGATCTTAGGGATGGACTGGTTGTCCAGGTATAGTGCAGTCGTGGACTGCCAACTTAGAAAAGTAACCCTAGTGTCTGATAGGGGGACGGTAATCACTTACCAGGGTGGTGGTGATTGGCTAATGAGTGAGCGTCTTATGAAGTCATGTCTAGGAGGGCGAAGGAATCTAGATTGTTTTGCTTTTCTTGCCAATCTAGATTGCGAGCCCTATGTTTCGAGTGGTAGTGTAGTGATTCCGGTGGTTGATGAGTTCGAGGATGTTTTCCCCGATGAGTTACCAGGGTTACCACCGCATCGGGAGATTGAGTTTGGTATCGAGTTGTTTCCAGGGACATCACCGATTTCTATGGCACCTTATCGGATGGCGCCGACAGAAATGAAGGAATTGAGGAAGCAACTTCAGGAGCTTGCTGATAAAGGATATATTCAGAATAGCACATCTCCGTGGGGAGCACCAGTTTTGTTCGCTAAGAAGCATGATGGGACTCTCAGGTTATGTGTGGATTATTGGCAGCTGAATCGTGTTACGGTGAAGAACAAGTATCCCTTGCCTAGGATTGATGAGCTATTTGATCAGTTGGGAGGTTCGCGATATTTCTCGAAGATTGATTTACGTTCAGGTTATCATCAGCTCAGGATCAAGGAAGAGGATATTCCCAAGACAGCTTTTAGGACTCGGTATGGGCATTTCGAGTTTCTGGTTATGTCTTTCGGGTTGACGAATGCTCCGGCAGCTTTTATGGATCTGATGAACAGGATATTTAGGCCGTATCTGGATCAGTTTGTGATCGTGTTCATCGAAGACATTCTTGTGTATTCTAAGACTTGGGAGGAGCATGAGCAGCATCTTCGGATCGTGCTTCAGACTCTGCGGGAGCACCAGTTGTATGCTAAGAGGGAAAAATGTGAGTTCTGGTTGACTGAGGTCAAGTTTCTGGGTCATGTCATTTCGGAGCATGGTATTTCAGTGGATCCGTCCAAGATTAAAGCTATATTGGCATGGGAACGACCAAGGAATGTAGCGGAGATTCGCAGCTTCTTAGGTCTGGCTGGATATTACAGGAAATTTGTAAAGGATTTTTTGAAGATTTCAGCTCCGTTGACGAGATTGATCAAGAAAAATGTCAGGTTCGAGTGGGATAAAGATTGTGAGTCTGCTTTTCAGGAATTGAAGAACCGGTTGACTTCAGCTCCAGTGTTGGTTATTCCTAGCAGTGACGAGCCGTATGAGGTTTATGCTGATGCTTCAAGGCGCGGACTTGGATGCGTGTTGATGCAGCATGGGTGTGTAGTTGCGTACGGATCGAGACAGCTACGACCTCACGAGCGGAACTATCCTACTCACGATTTAGAGCTTGCGGCGGTGATCTACGCGCTGAAGATTTGGAGATGTTACTTGTATGGAGCGTCGTTTCAGGTCTTCTCCGATCACAAGAGTTTGAGGTATTTGTTCACTCAAATGGATCTTAATCTGAGGCAGCGCAGATGGGTGGAATACATGGAGGATTATGATTTCGCGTTGCAGTATCATCCCGGGAAAGCTAATGTAGTCGCGGATGCGCTTAACAGGAAGTCTTCAGGGGTTCTCGCTTGTTTGATTTTTGAGGACTGGAGCAGGGATGCGACAGTGAGTGAGTATCGGCTACTGTATCATGAAGATGGTGATCGAGTTTCGTTATATCATGTGGATGCGACTCCAGCTCTTGTTCGGACAGTGAAGCAAGGTCAGTGGCAGGATCGACATTTGCAGGGGATTTGGTCGCGGATTCTGAACGGGGAGTAGTTTGAAGAATAGAGCGTGCATGCAGATGGATCGTTGTACTTCCGGGAGCGTCTTGCAGTTCCAGTTATCGCCGAGGTGACGAAAGCCGTTCTAGACGAAGCTCATAGGTCTCAGTTCGCTATTCATCCGGGAAGCACCAAGATGTATCGTGATTTGAAGAGGCAGTATTGGTGGAGAGGCATGAAGAAAGATGTTCGAGAGTACGTGGCCAAGTGTTCGACGTGTCTCCAGGTGAAAGCTGAGCATCAGAAGCCTGCAGGTCAGCTTCAGCCGCTTCCTATTCCAGGGTGGAAATGGGAGCATGTGACGATGGATTTCCTCACAGGTTTGCCGAGGACGGAGCAGCGGCACGATGCAGTTTGGGTTGTGGTCGATAGGTTGACAAAATCGACACATTTCATTCCGTTTAGGTCGACGTGTTCGAGGAAGATTCTCGGGGAGTTGTATATGCAGAACATTGTGAGGTTGCACGGAGTCCCTTTGTCCATCACCTCTGATCGAGACACCAGGTTTAATGCTAAGTACTGGAGGAGTTTTCAGGAGGCTTTGGGTACGGATTTGAACTTCAGTACGGCGTTTCATCCTCAGACTGATGGGCAGTCTGAGCGGGTTATCCAGGTTCTCGAGGATATGTTGCGTGCTTGTGCGTTGGACTTCGGCGAAAATTGGAAGCAATATTTGCATTTGGCGAAGTTCGCGTACAACAACAGTTATCAGGCGAGTATTGGTATGGCACCATTTGAGGCATTGTATGGGCGACCGTGTCGGTCACCTGTGTGTTGGGCCGAGCCGGAAGATAGAGTTATTCTTGGGCCGGAAGAGATTCGTGATAGCAACGAGAAAGTCGCGGTGATTCGGGATCGGTTGAGAGCAGCTCAGAGTCGGCAGAAGAGCTACGCAGATAGGAGACGTAGACCCTTAGAGTTCGCGGTTGGAGATTTTGTTCTCTTGAGGGTGTCGCCTCGTAAGGGAACTATGCGGTTCGGAGTGAGTGGGAAGCTCGCGCCGAGGTATATTGGGCCGTTCGAGATCACTCAGCGAGTTGGTGTGGTCGCTTATCGGCTTGATCTTCCGCCCGAACTTTCTCATGTGCATGATGTGTTTCATGTGTCGATGCTTAGGAAGTGTCCACCTGGGCAGGACAAGATAGTTTCATTCCGCGATGTACAGGTTCAGGAGGATACGACGTATGAAGAAGTGCCGATTCAGATTATCGACCGGAAAGTGATTAGCTTGCGTCGTCGTGAGATACCGTTGGTAAAGGTCGTGTGGCAGCATCACGGGGTTGATGAAGCCACTTGGGAACTAGAGTCGAGTATGCGGGAATTGTATCTGCATTTGTTTTGTTTTTGAGATAAGTTGTAAATTTCGAGGACGAAATTTCTTTTAGGGGTGGACAGTTGTAACGTCCCGAAATTTATTTAATGTTAATGTAATGTAAATGATGAATTAGTGTGCCATAATTAACGTTTTAACATTTATTAGACTATTTGGTTGGATTTTTAAATTTTTGGTTGTTTTGTTAAATTAATGAATTCGAAGGATTTCTTATTGTTTCAAAATGATGTTTTGAGTTTTAAAACACCACAATTTGTAAAATGTTAAAAATACTCCGTTTTGTAAAACCGTGGGCGGCACATGGTTTTCGCACAGTAAAACCGCCCACCGATTTTCTCTATTTATTTCCCTCTTCTCTCTCTCTCTCCTTACTCTCCCGCAACACCTCTTTTTCTCCTCTCTCTTTCTCTCGGCAGCTCTCTCTCTCTCTACATCTCTCTCTCAAATTTTGAAACAAATTCGAATCCAAGCTTCGGGATAGCAAGGAGGAAGCTCGGGGACGTGATTCGGCAACCGAGAACGCGGATTGAAGCTTCGATTCGAGGTTAGATTCGAAATTTCTAAACTTTTTACAAAATTTTCAATTTTGTGTATTTTTGAAATCTAGGGTTGTCTAAGCTTAGAAAACCGTGGATTTGTGTTAAATGAACTTAGAACAACTAGAATCTAAGCCTAGATTGAAAAAAAACAGATTGAATTCAAGATTTTTCATTTTTCTCCTCTTTTTCTCATTTTCGGATTTTTGAGGATTTTGAGTTTAAATGTTGTTTAAATGATTCCAAACATGTTCTAGAATGTTTTTCTATCAACTATAGTTGTTTTTCATGCCTGGGATTTGAGAAAAACAGGTTAGAAACAAGATTTGGATTTTGGGGATCGAGAAACCCGTGGCTGGGATTTTTGGGTTTTCCCAGTTCGGCAGGCCGAAGTTCATGTTCGGCAGGCCGGAGTGATGATCGGCAGGCTGGTGTTCTTCCGACCGGCAGGCCGAATCTGGGGAAATGTTCGGCAGGCCGAACCTTGTTTCCGGTAGGCCGAACTGTGCAGTTCGGCAGGCCGAAGCAGGGCGTCCGGCAGGCCAAAGCAGGGCGTCCGGCAGGCCGACCGAGGCATGGAAAATTTTGTGATTTTCACCCGTTTTCACAGTTTTGAACCCTGATTTAAATCCCAACCTTATAGGATGATTTTAAAGGTACAAATGGCACACTGGGACATCATGAAATGGTTTAGTAACATAGAATGTCTCAAACTAGATATTGATTGACTTAGTTGGTATCTAGGATTGTTCGTGGTTCCGTGGAGCTAACATATAGCGGACCGGGATTGCGGTGTGGGGCACTGGCACGAGTATTGAGGTAGGACTTCTATCCTATTTCTTTGGTAGCCTGGTTTTGAAATGATTTGGCTTTGAAAAAGGTTTCTATCAAAATGTTTTCAACGGTTGTTTGAAAATGGTTTTATCGGTTATATTTTAATATACCGTGATTATGAAATGAACTTCATAATAAATGTAACTGACAACACTCGGTAATTGGGTTTTGAATGACAATGATAATAAACACTAAGGCATGATGCCATATCAGAGATCGGGTCGTGTAGCGATCGACCTTGGAGGCAGGTCCCGAAACCCAACTGGGCCACTATGGTGGTGATATCATGGTTTGCCTAGGTAAAAGTAAAATGGTGTTTTGATTTGACGAGTGGACTGTTCTGTGACAGAACGGCTCTACTCAAATTATTTATTTATTTATTTAAGTTTCCTTTTGAATAGCTTCTAACGATACTATGTTTCTTTGCATTAAATGATTTTATAAAACATAGTCCTACTGAGCCTTTCGCTCACGTTTTACTGTTTTAAATTTCCCCCATCTAGGTGGTCTTCCATTTAGGTTTGGAGAAGATTCTTCGGACCGAACTCAGGAGCAATAGGAGAGTTTATTTATATTTTGTATTATTAATCAAGGCATGTAAGACTTAACTTTATTTGTACTTGGACTGTAATTGTATTCATGATATTGTCAGATCCATGTGTGTGCACAAGTTGTGGGTTGTGGAACCCATATTCGCAGTTTTTATTTATTTATTATTATTTGCTTAATATTTATAAATTCTTTCATAAAATGTGGTGGAAAATCTTCTTAATTTTTATTTAATTTGATTCTCAAATTCTCGATTTTTAATTAAATTCTCTTTTAATTAATCTAAATATTCCGCCACGTCACCTCCCGTACTCCGGGGCGTGACAAAAACATGTTTTCACAATCATGTTACTATTAAAGTGATGCAGTAGAAGGTGTACTTACATCAAACTACTTGATAAGAAACAACAACTATCTCTTTTTCTCTCCATTCTTTCTTTCCTTTTTTTCTTTCTCACATTTAAGTTTCTTGCAAATGGCTGCCAAGCTCCCTATATATGAGTATCGAATAAGCACGTCAATGTATACCTTAGATCCTAGCACAATATTTGTTGTCATGCATGTAGTGCACATGGCTTCCTCACCATTAAGCTATCATGGCATACTCGTCACATATCCACGTCCATGTTTACCACATGTCATCCAGGCACTAAGATTTTTTCGATGATTGTCACATGGTGTCATGTGTCACTATGCATGTGTCCCACTTATTTGTCATGCATATAAGCCAACTAACACCTATGTATCATATTAAGGTTTAGGCATTAACCTAGTGATAACTCCTCATGTTTATTTGAGTGTTGCGTCATAACCTAGCGCTGCATTTCTACACCTAGCGTCTTCTGATTATCACATCATGCTTAATTTACTACAATCTCGTTAAAGGTTCTAAACATCTTTTGCTTTCAATTCCTAAGTTTCTAACTCTAAACAAGTAGCTAAAAAATAGAATATTACAATATTTATCAGTTATCATATTTGTATGAAAAAAGAAAAATGAAATTCAACACTGTATGATTGAACATGGCTACTCTATTTATTGTGAATAGTTTCTACAACATGGATTTTTTATGCTTGTCGTAGTACATAGTTATGAATGTCAAGTTTCGTCAAATTCATATCAAAATAATATATATATATACCCAAAAATGACAGAAGGTTATATAGATTTTACAGTCCAAAATTAAATCGTACTTTTTAAAATCATAATATAAAAACCTCATTTACTATATTCTGTGTGTATGTGTGTGTGTATATATATATATGATAATTTAAGAGTTTACTTTAAGATCATGTTAGTTTATTAAGGGAAAGGAGGAAATTAACACAATTAAGAGAGGGAATAAAATTAAGAGCATAAGTTTTAAAGATAGAATCTTATAGCACATTTTACAAAAAAAAAAATTTTTAAAAAAACCCTACCCTCATCTTCTCTCCCAATCTCCCTCATCTTTGATCTCCCTCTTTCTTCCTCGAGTAACGTGGAAGTGATTAAAACTCCTTCATTGCTCCGGCTACGAGTTCATCAGAGGAAGCCATTTGCCTCAGAAGCACGAGTTTGTCGGTGTCTTCTATATCTTCTCCAGCGACGAGCGCGAGTTCATGGGTAGGACAACAACTGTCAAGTTCTACAGATCGGATAAGAGAGAGAGGGAGAAAGAGAGAGAAAGAGCATACATTCATCATCGCTGTGAGAAGATCTGTCAAAAAAAGATCAGAAGGTGACACCAGTCGTTATCGTTAAAGCCAGATCAATACAGAGATTGGTCGTGAAAAGAAGGAGATATGTGCGCCTCTAGTAAGATCTACCCAAAGGAGATCAAAAGCGGATGATGTCGAACTTGGCTAAAGCCAAATTCGCGTGGAGATCAGTCATGAAAAGGATGGAGATCTGCACGATTGGTAAATATCTCTTTCGCATGGTAAATGCTCTATTTACCAGCATAACATGTTCTTGTTTTTCGTTCGTAAATGAATCATTTACCATGTAACAATAATATTTATTAATAATATTCAATCTATTTTTGACTAAAATTTACATGAGAACAGGTAAATATCATATTTACATGGTAATGTTTTGTTTATCAATATAAAAAGATATGTTTTTTTTAACTATAAATGAGTTATTTATTATATAAATGTAACATTCACTAAGATCCGCGGCCCTTGATGACAGTGACATAGACGCTCTCAAGTGCCAATGTCAAAGACACGAAAAAGCCACCTGTTGGTTGTTGTCGTGAATGTCTGTTGCGATCCCATCATCAGCAATAAGATCAACAAAAAAAAGAAAGGAGGGAAAGAAAGGATAGAGGTAATTTAAGAATTCTAAGGGAAAGAATTATTCAATTTGCCTTTTCTTCATTTTTAAGATTATGCTATTTCTTTTCATAAATTTTTAGAAAATGATATTTGCTACAATTTCTCATTAATTTTTCAACAAGCTTGAGCAAATATTAATTAAACCAACAATAACTTATTTATGGGATATTCACATAAATGTCGTTGTTTAAAACATAAATATCATTTTTTGAAACAACTTTAATTTATGCAACAATATATGAAACGATTTTATGCCACAAACCTAATGGAATGTAATATTTTGTGTCCCATCAAGATCTTTTTCGTGTCTTGTCAATATATTTTGTAATCTATCAGGATATGATTAGTATCCTACCATGATTTTTTCTCTTCTCTCTTTCTTTCCTTGCTCTTCCTCTCTCTTTTTACCACCACTAGCTCATCTCCGATTTATCGGCGACGTTTTCAAATATTACCGGCACCGACGCCTAATAAATACTACTAAAAACTAAAAAAAAAACACAACTGTTTGGCCACAACTGCCCCGATCGTAATGTTGTTGCAACACCACAGGAGGCAACTGATCTATCAAAATCTGTGTAGGTTCCTTGATTCTCCATTGTCACCAAACCAGATCCTCGTCACTATGATGCCCAGCCTTTTCAGGTCATCACTTATCTTTCTTAAACATCATTTCTTAAACATTAATCTTACTTATTTAGTAAGAAAAATATTGAATAATTTTTTTTGTTCCTTTCATTTCCTTTTAACATACTTTGGAACATACTTAAAAGCTGTTACAACTTTGTTGTAACTTAAGTTGAGACATTGCTCGACATTTAACTTTAAAACCATTTCAAGGTGTTTCTTAAAACTTAATAAGAAAAATTAACTAAATTATAGCTTAAAATTTAACTTTATAATTATATAAAACATTGTGTAAATATATTTTAAAACTTTGAAAACATTTCTTAAAACTTCATTTTTTTAAAACTTTAAAAACACTATATCAAATGGTGAGAAAACATTTTCTTTGAGCAGCGAAAATATACTGTAGTAGTATCCATACCCATATGTTAACATCTATCCTCTGCAGCATCGAGCTCTTCAAACAGGTCCTGCTGGTCACCCATAGGACTACCTACAGCATGAAGAAACTTTTAATGAGATTTCGCTCAGTAAGTTCTAACATAATCCCACAAATCATTCTAACATGCTTTATAAGCTTTTTTCATAATAACCTTTCTCCTAAAACATTTTTTCATAAACGTTTTTCATAAAACATTTCTTAAACGTTTTTCTTAAAACATCCTTCATAAACCCGTAAATATTTAATGTAAAATATTTCTCAGAATGTTTTTCATAATGCATAAACATGTCATAACAAGGAAAACAAGCAAAATCAAAATGCATGATTCCATTTATGCTCAATTATAAACTTTCAATTATGAGCATTTTATGAACATTCATTCCTTGCTTTAACTTTTTATCTTTGTTCTTTAACTTTTATTTTCTTATAAACTTTAGTGTTCGTCCCAACATCATTAATCATGAGATCATAAATATGATGCTTCCCTTGTGGAAGACTTGAGACTATCGAACATTGAGGTCATAACTTTAACTTTATTTGTATACCTCACATCAAGGAGGTCATAACTTTAACTTTACTTTCGTACCTCACATCAAGGAGGCTAGTATTACAATTTCTTTTTATCTTTATTTTACCTTCTTTTTAACTTTAGTGAGCATATCAGATGCTGTATCTTTAGCATATAAGTATTAAGCATATCAAATGCAATCATAACATAAACCATGAGTTGATCTCTATATCTTATTGCATAACAAATGCAACATAAACCTTATAACTTAAACCATAAAATATTATGCATTAACAAAATGCAAACATACTTGAAATATAATTTTTGCTAATACAATGCAAACTTTTACTTAATCTTTACAACTTTATGCATAATAAATGAAAACATACTTTAAAAACAACTTGTATAACAATTGCAAATACATTTGCAAACATATATATAAACATATGGAAAACATTTACTTCATGCTGTCGGTAAGTTTTGAACTTACCTAGTCTTAGCTCTAGCATTCCCGTCGCATTCCTTTTCCTTTTATTAGTCAGCTTCTGTATCCTGATCAAATGATGCCCAACTTATTAGCTAACTTTTCATATTACTAATCTACTCGATTGATAAAAGAACTTAATCATTAAATATTCATTTCTTTTTTACATAACTTGTATACTATCGGTTTTCTTTCTTTTCCTTTGTTTTGTAACCATCTGGGGTTATTTTTTCTTTTACTTTACTCCGTAACTCATCGGGTTATCACTCTTTTTACTTAACTCTGAAACCCATCGGGTTACCTTTTTCTTTACTTAACTTTGTAACCCAGCAGGTTACCTTTCTTTTACTTGAACATTCCTTATTAAATTCTCCGTCTCATGTGACAATTTTGTTACTTAACGTATTACGAAAGATTTTTCATCTAAGAGCATTTTGCTAATTCAGAGTGTTCAACTTCGTTTTAGCCGTTTCTCAAAAATGACAATTTTACCCTTAACGGGTTTTTCGTAAAGTTTGTAACTTATTAAACTTTTTGCTTAATTTTACCTCTCATTTCTTGCATGTTATAGAAAAACTCTTACTAAGGGGTGTTTTCCAACATCGAGCGTTTTGGGTCTGTTTTGGTCATTTTATTTGCCCTTGGTGAGTCTTTAAAAACTTTCGAAACCCGTTTTAAAACATAACATTCATTTCTTTACTTCTCGTCACATTGCAGAAAACAAACAACAGTTTTTCTTTCGTTAAAATCTATTTGTCAAAACTTTACAGATTTGACCCGTAATGCGAAAATCTTTACATTTTTACCCTTAACGATCTTTTCTTTCATTTATTCCTTGACTAAACTTTAAATTCTTTAAAACTTAACATCTATGATTACTCACTGCCTACAGTAGTGCAGGAACCGAACGTTCCTTGGTCAAAACCTAGTTTTCACATTATTTTATGATTTTGGTCTGAAATATAAAAATCTTTACATTTTTGTCCCCCAAGACCAAAAAGTGACCAATTTATGCCAAAAAGTTCAATTTTTTACAAGGAATGAAACTTTCAAAAGTTCCATGGTCAAATTCAAAACGTTTCATGACGTTTTCATTTCATGAAATTTTGTGCTCAAAATCTCGTAAAATTCATAACTCCTCAACCGAGCAGAATTTTGACAAACTGTCTACGTTGTCTTAATAGTTTTGATGAATTCTATAACTTTTGTGGTTTAACTTTCTTGAAATTCCAACGTTACAGTGGACTTTATGGCTGATTTTCAAATACGTAGAATTTTTACAAAACTTTACAATTTAGTCCTTTTTGAATTTTACAAAACTTTGTCCACAAAAGTTGTTTCCCTCACTGTGTTGACAAATTCTAGACCTTACTTAGAACATAATTTGGCCTCTAAGGCCCTCAAAAGCCAATTCCTTTGAAACTAGTTAAACTTTGTGTAAAACATAAAGTTTGCCAATTTTTCTACAAATCCCCTACTTTCTTTATTTCTATCTTCATCACCATCATCATAAAGCATAAACCAATCATACCATAATGTCCATCTTACATGCCATAGACCAAAACATTTCATCAAACACTTAGCACGCATAATTAAGTATAAACTTTAGCTTAATTAAAAAGACTAGGATTTTACCTAATTTATGCAAAGTGCTTGTCCTTTGTTTTGATCACTTGAAACCCTTCAAAGTTTCCCTCACATCAATTCATAACACAACCCATGAAAACCCTATCCAAAGTTCAAGAGAAATATCAAAATCTCTAAGAAAAAGCTTGAACTTTACCTTAGAACTTCCTTGTTCTTCCTCCTTGCATTTACTTTGACTTCAAATCATAACTTAAAGACTTGGATTTCATCAAAATCTTAAGGGAAAAATGCCTAGGGAGGGACGGTTTTTGGAGGAAGGAAATGGAACACTTTTGGTTCCTTAAATAAGTGAATAAAACTTGATTTTTATAAGCTTATGATGACTCACCTTGTTAGTCATCACTTGCCATTATTTATGGTAAAAAGTTAGCTTAACTTGGTAATGTGTAATTGGGGCTACCCAAAGGGGTTTGGTGGCAAATTTTCATTCATTTTGGTGTCCTATGGTGGGTCCTACAAAGACTTTTTACACTGTCCAAATTTATACCGATAGTATTTTTCCTATATTGTCAGTATTCTTTTCCATATAATTTATAAGGTCCCACAACCTCCCATACTTATATTTACATTTATCACATAATGTAATTCCTATATTGTTTTAACTTTATACAATCTAAATTATGTTGACAGTATTTTTCTTATACTACAGGTACATTCTCTTTACTATTGCAAGCTTCACAGCATTCTTTACTCATTCATGTTCTCCAAACAGTATTATTCCTATATTGCTTTAACTTTAAACAGTCCAATTCCTACGCTGTATTACTTTTGTAGTGTAATTTCTATACTACATAACTTTATCAGTATACTTCCTTACACTGCATTATTTTTCATATTATTATACAATATTTTTCTTAATCTGTATTTTTATCTTAATATTGTTGCAATATATTTTGCAACAATTAGGCTTTTTAGCTTATATTCTATATCATCTATTCTTTATTTAAGACTATGGCATGATTTTTATTCTTGAAAATCCTATTTTTGTTTTTATGAACTTTATCATAAAAAAATTAGATTAAGCAATAATCCTTGTAACATATCTTTCTACTTAATATAATCCTTAAGTTATTACATTTTTAATGTACTAAAAAATGCTCGGGTGTCATAATCACTTCACTTGCCTATTGTCGCCACCGTCACCGTGGAAGACGAGATCTTGATTTTCAGTATCAATCACCAATGACATCATCATGGAGGGAGAGCGCTAATGCTCAAACTAGATTCCTGTCTCCATCGGTATGGAAGACGAGATCTTGATCTCTAGTGCTAACTAACCAACAGCGTCGTCATTGAGGGAGATTGCCAAATCTCGGAACCATATCCTCATTGTCATGGCTATGGAAGATGGGATCTAGATCTCCGATGCTGATCGACCAACGGCATCATCGCTGAGGGAGATTGCCAAAGCTCATTTGGTCTTTGGCCATGGTGGCTCCTACGCAAGAAACAAGGAGAGAGAGTTAGAGGAGATACAGAGAGGGGAAAAAAAAAAAAGGAGGAAAAACCAAATATAGGAGATAGGAAAAATCAACAAGGATTTTTTTCGAAAAAGATCAAAATCCATGATAGAAGTTTTTCTAAATTTTAGAATTTATGACATAAAAATAGATTCGTCTAAAAAAATGGCATGTTATTTATTAATACTTTATTTGACATGATGTTAAGAAATATTATTATCATGTTCAAGATTGTCCAGTTTAGTAGAATTGGGAGTTTTTTGGGTTGAGACCATGCGGGCAGTGGTCGGCTCCATCCGGTCGTGCGTAAGAAAAGAACATACTATTGCCAAAAAAGCCATATCAAAAGAAGTGAAGAAAGCATAAGGTGTAATTCTTATGGACGTTTACCTAACTTGGTCTTTTTCTCCCCCTAATAAAGCAAACTTTTTGTAATAAAAAGTAACCCAACGTACCTTTAGAAACCTTATCAACAATTGAAAAAAAAAAAAAAAAAAAAAAAAATGGGTTTTAGTGGGTGAAAGCAAGCAAATCAAATTGTCAACATCAACATCTAGTTGATGACTTCCCGAGGGCAGTGAAAGAGGTAAAAAAAAAAATATATATAGTTTAACTTACTAATGGAGGGTCCCACCAGGCACATTTATATTAAATCCAAGTCAAAATCGCTTTCCAAATTACACCCAAGCCATAGAAGTGGAGGATGACTAGAGAGTAATTCTGCAATTGTAATATTTGAGTTGCTTTTTTACACTCCTTTAAACTTAAAAAAAAAAAAAAAAGACATCGGTTGACAACGCCATGAGATAATACTAAAAGAAAATGTATTTATCCTTTATTTTAATTTAAGTAAAAATATTATGTTTAATCTTACATTCTCAAGAGTAACATCAGTATCTTTTTAAATTTTCAATTATATTTATTTATTGTTTTATTTGTTAATCAATTTCTGCATAATCATCTCTAACTTTATTTGGAGGGAACAGTGACATTTAAACTTAACATAAAAAATATATATCAGAAGTGGAATTGTCAAAAATTGACAATTTAAAAAATATTTTTGTAATTTTCAAAGATACAAGAGTGAGTATCACATTTTTACTTAAATCTATGGTGAAATTCTCAATTTTTTTGGGGAATTTAAGTGGCATATACGTGATCAAGAATCTCAAACCTGCTTGATCTTCAAAAGTACTGTCAAATCAGAATTCAATTGAGATTGAAGCCAGAAAGTCAAATCCTTGCTCATAATTCTTCTTCATTGGGCCAATCAAATAGCTAAGCTTAGGGCCCCACCTTCATTGCTACTATCACTGCGATCATATTCAAGCATTAAAGCACATGACATGACCTTGTTATCCTTTCCGGTCGGCCAAGCTACAGCTTTTATAAGGGCCATATATTATAATTTAACCCCCTATTACTTGCTCGATCAAAAAAATACAAGTAATATAAAAACAAAAATAATAAAAAACTTGTGCTTTCTACTATTACATAACATGCCTTTTTCAATCTCACATAACATAATTGTAGTGCTTAAGGAGGCGGTTCTAAAATATAGACAGTAAATAGTATAAAATTTACATATATTATAATATAAAGTCAAAATTTTTTATAATATAAATCTTTTATATTTTACAATGTATAATTTTATATTTTATATATATATGGACACACATATGGTCTAAAAAGTAGTTCCACTTCATCTTTTTCCACACTTGAACTCTCTTTTTCCAAGCACTACGCCAAGTTTCCTCCGTCTTCAGTATTTGTTTGACATGATTTTATTTTGTTTAATGAGAACCACATATATTATAATTCCCCCACCTTTTCTTTTTCCCACCTTTGTTATTTGATATCTATATCTAAATCCAATAACTAAGCCTCATGGCCTCGACCTGCTTGAACTTTGAAGCAATTTGGAAGGGAATATTTGGTCATAAAGTTTAATTAATGGGAAACTTGAATTGTTGAGCAAATGAAAGTTGTAAACAATGAGAAATTTCTAGTCAAATGAAAAGAAGATAAACAAGCTCATTTTATAACAAATTTTGTGTAATTGAAATAGGTGACATGACAACTTTTTGTGGATCGCATATTAAGGATTATGATTACACATTTGTTATACGATAGAGGTTATTTTATTTTTCATCTATGACTTGCTTGGATCGTGTAATAGAAATATTCACTTTTTATAATGAACTTTTTCAATAATTCGATGATAAAGGTATAAATATCTTACTAATTTGGGATATTAGTGGACAAATTTTAAATGTCCGATCA
The DNA here is from genome assembly GCA_025403435.1 of Artocarpus heterophyllus. NCBI lineage: Eukaryota > Viridiplantae > Streptophyta > Magnoliopsida > Rosales > Moraceae > Artocarpus > Artocarpus heterophyllus. The sequence goes on from CM046340.1 coordinate 5,942,979, forward strand.
CATTATAATTATATCATATCGTGAAAACATATTAATTTAAGCAAACTTGATAAAAGTTTGACAGTTAAAATTTCTATCTAAATTGTTAAAAGTATTTTTCTATAACTTAAAAAAAATCTCTAATACCTTTTTTTTTTTTTTTGGGCTTGATTGCACTCTATTTACCGAGTCCTTTTCACTCAACAAACAGGTAGGGACTGAAAGAAATTTTTTTGACAAAAAAAGAGAGAAAAAACTCAAACATTATTCCTTGAAAATGATAGATCTACTGAAAACGAACTAGTTATTTATAAAGGAGTGGAAAAAAAAAAACTAGTTACTTACATCTGGCTTTTTTGGTTTTGAATTGTGTGATATGTTTTTCTGAACATTCTTTTCTCCTTTCCTGACTTGAATTAGATAGTCTTGGATATAGAGATAAATGACATAAGTACTTTAAAAAACCGATCCTAACTTTTTAAAATTAGACAAATAATAGTTCATTAATTATAAAATTGAGTTTATTGAGTTTAACAGAGTTTATCAGTTAAACTTAATTTATCATTGATAAATGATCATTTAATTAATTTTAAAAAGTTATGGTAAAGAGGTCATAAAAAAGACCACCCAACCTAATTTCTTGATATTCTTTTATAAGAGGAAAGATTCAAATTTAAAGATACTAGAAATATGCGAAAAAATTTCATGACGGTATTTTCATGCAAAATTAGGCGGTAACAAGAATATTTTTATGCGTGCGCATGTTTATGGACGCTTTTATTTAATCTCATTACTTTTATTTATATCAGATGAAATTTTTGCTTTAATAATCTTAAATTAAAAATATAGAAGTATATATATATATATATATACATACATACATATAAATATTGTGTGTGTGTGTGGATATAAAGTGGTCTCCCCCGCTCGTTTCTCCCCATTTTAGAGATATTTTTCCTTTTTTACACGAGAAGAAAGACGCTTGTTAGAATTGAAAGTTTAGATCATTGTGGTTTTGTTCCCTAGTTTCTGAGAACGTTTTGAGGCTTTTGAGTTGGTTGTGCTAATAGGCTAAAACGTATGTGATTTCTTCCAAAACCAACCAAGCTTTTGCAAAAACGAAAGAGAGCATTTAAAAATGTAAATTTTATGGTAGGGTAACAAACTACCTTACTAGTAGGAGTAAGAATATTGTTTTTTTTTTTTGGTTTTTTTACACTTCATATCTAAAACGTGCACTATCAAATAAATAACACAGTACTTCTTTTTATCCTAAATCATTCAATTTTTTCATCAAATTTTCTTAATGGTTTGTTTGGAAACACTTGTTTGAACCTAAAAAAATTTGGTTTAACTCAGTTTTCCTATAATGATTTTTCCACAAAATTTAAATTGTCATAATATTTTCAGTTTAAACTTTTGGTTTGAACTATATTTCCAAACACCTTTAAATTATCATATTTTATTGATATAATATAATTACAATGTGCCATGACAAATTATGAGTTATGATTGTATCTTATTAATAAGATATTTTCTTTTTTATTGTAAAATTTAGCTTTTTAAAAATATACATATTTTACTCCAATTCGACAATTGGGTTTCTCCCAAAGCAATTAATTGTTAATCTTTAAAAAAAATTAAACAAATAAACAATAATATAAATTGCTTAAGTGGTTCCTAATCTTTCATGAAAGTGAGATTTTGGTTGTTAACCTTTTTTATTTTTAATCCCCAACCTTTCATTTTAGTTGCCAAGAGACCAATCTAATAGTCAAACCATTCACTTTGACTGTTAAAATGGCTAAAAATCAATTTTTAATTAAAATTACTAAATTACTTTCAAAATAATGGATACATTAAAAAATTAAAAGTAAATCACAACCATTGATTTAAAAACACTAAATCATAACCATTAGTTTGATTTTGACCTCAAAATAATTCAAAATCAGCAAAAAAAAAGAAAGAAAAGAAAAATCAAAAATAAAAAATTTCAATTTTTCCCTATTTTCTTTCTCTCTCTTCTTCTCTTCTTCCCATCTCTCTCTTCTCTTATCAGGTCCACCCCCGCCCACCACCTCCCTCCTACGCCGATGACCCCACCGCAGCGCCCAACCACCCCAACCTTTGCTGACGACCCCTAGCATGCCGTTGCCCCTCCTGAAGTGCCCCCGAACCCCGTTGGCCCATCTCATTTCGCAATCCCCGTCGGCCCCTCTCCTTTCACGAAAGTTTGCGTTTGCCCAACCCCTACCTACCACCACGGCGCCATCAAGCCCCCTTCATTGCTACACAATGCTCTTTGTCGCAAACCCGAACGTCATCTTGGGGTGACTCCGACTAAGGGAATGGGGGTGAGAAGGAGAGGGGCTAACTTCGATGATCTTGCTGTACTCCTTTGATTTGTATTAATTTTTTGTTTTTTTAATTGGTTTTTGATTTTTTGATTTTTGTATTAATATTATTTATCATTTTTATTGTTTTTATGTTTTAATTTTTATTTCTTAAAAAGATATTAAATATTTTACTAAAATGTCCTTACTAAAAATATCATGTAAAGCTTACATGACACAAAAGTAAATAAAGGTTAGTCCTCCTACAACTAAAATAAAAAATAAAAAATAAAAAATATTAAGATTAAAATCTTATTTTTGTAAAAAATTAAAGACCAATTAAATAATTTACCCCCAATAATATTGAAAAAAAAAAAAAAAAAAGCCAAGAGGGCTTATTGGATAAGAGAAAAAGATATGGTCCTGTCCTATCCCATTCTCCAATATCGACACGTCGAGAAGTAATATATATATCCCTGATGTCCACAAAGGACAGCCACCAGAAGAAGATTCCCTCTTTTTCTTTAATTGATTAAACTCAGAACAACGAAGATGATTCTCCAAAGTGGACAGATGGCCAGATTTTATTTGCTGGAGTATTGTCGATGAACGGTTCTGATTTGATCAGGTGGCCTTTTCTCTAACTTTTCGTAAGTGGGCCCCACCTCAGGGTACGGAATGATGTGGCATGGCAGGTGTCACGGGTTTGCTACCTGTTCAAGGCAACTTTGTGGGCACGTCGCCACGTGGTTGTTCCGCAAGAGGGCTTCGCCCGCTTTTAACCAATGTACTTGCAGAAGCTCGGCGAAAAAGGTCCTTTAATCTTTTTTTTTTTTAATCTTTTTGGAGGGGAAAAAGGTTCTTTCTTAGCAACAAAAGGCCAAGGAAAAAACCAAGAAAATAAATAAATAAATAATCCTTGGGCGAAAAGGCGGGTGTTGCCATTTCTTCAAGAAACCTTAAAGCTTCACCCAATTTTGTTCTTTGTTCTTTAGACGCTGAAAACAGGGTAAACAATTTTAAGCAGAAAAGTTTTAAAGGGCGTAGAGCAAGTATAAGTAAAACTAATTTTTTTATTATTAAATAATATAAAATTTTCATATATTATAATAAAAATAAAAAATTATTACAATATAAAATTTTTACATGCTATAGTATTTTAAACTAAAAAATTTGTTCTAACCATACTTTTCATACACCTTATTAAATATGACAATTCTAAAAGTTTGGCAACAAAATTATGCCCAAAACATGGTTGAGCCGTCAATAAGGACAAAAATTAAAGGAAAAAAACTATTTCATTAAGAAGTTATAAGGAATTGAAATGCAATTGAAACCACAAATTAGAATAAAAATACTATAATATATGAGAGAAAATATTATAAAAAAATAGGTTAAGACCATAAAACTATGGTTTATCGATATTGCCGAACACCATATAAGAATCTTGACATCTCTCCAAAAATAGCAATGTAAGGGGATAAGTTCTAGATGTGGCAATTCTAAAAGTTTGGGAAGAAAATTATGCCCAAAACATAGTTGAGTCGTCGTGGCAAAAATTAAAGTAAGAAAATGGGTTGTTAGCAAAGTAAGAATCTTGGCATCTCTGAAAGAATAGCAATTAACCTTATCCAAAAATAATGACAAGAAAAAAAAAATTGAGCAGGAATATTTTAAATGTTGATTTTTCTAAAGTGCTCAAAATATTTTTAAGCCAATTGTTACAATAAGAGTTGGCATGATAAAAGTTTACATGTCGAAATCAAACCATATTATAGGAGTTTCAAAAGATATTGCATAACTTAAAAAAAAAAAAAAAGATACAGCATGATAAAAACAAAAAAAAAAGGAATTCTTTTAAAAGTCTATTGATTCGCTCATAATAGCAAGAATAGGGCATTTATCCGCCTGTTAATTCGCCTACAAATGCATAAAAATAATAATAAATACAAAATTTATTGACTCTTATATCCTGAAAGTTTAGGCAGGATATTGAGAGAATTTTCAAAAAGGTTTATTATGGAGAACTAAGTATGAATAGTTTAATTGATGTTTAGTGGGTACAGGAATTGAACCCAATGCATAAATCTTGAATTTCAAGTCTCAAAGAACTAAGTACGAGTAGCTCAATTGGATGTGAGTTATTTTTAACGTAATTAAGTTTTCGTTTAAAACTTCAGTTGTAACTAATATATTAAATTTAAAAACTTAACATATAATAATTTTATATTATAATAACTTTTTAATTTTATTGTAATTATAACTGTTAAAAGTTTGATACTATTTATAATTGTAATTGATGAGATCTAAACACCCGTTAAGTATGGGATTCAAGTAGTCAGCAATAAATAAATAAATATATATATATAGGGTTCAAGTACCATGATAGTATTTATTATTAAAAAAAAAAAAACCGAGCTCCATGTAACTTTTAAGTACGCTCCCCCCTTGTTGCTGGGCCAATGTCTAATCAACAAACTGTGCTACTATCATCATCATCATTACATTGGTTTGAGCTTACAAGGGTGTTTGACAATGATAGAAAATATTTAATTTTTATCATAAATTTAGTTATAAACAGTATAAAATTTTTATATGTTACAATAATAATAAAAAAATATTATAATATAAAACTCTCATATGCTACAATAAAAATGATTCCCACCCGTTAAGTAATTTTCTACGAGGATGATTCACTTGTGCAAATAATTGGGAAGGCATTGATCCTAAATTCAGTGGAGAAATAAATTGAGAGTGGGCCATAATTGCACCCAAATGAATTAGAAAGGGAAAAGGATGCAAGTATAGATAATCTAGTACTTATCCTCCTTCCCCATGCTTAAAAAAAAAAAAAGAGCACTCATAAATGAATGGGCATGTGAACATGTAATCAAGCAAAAACTTAGCAAGAACCTAAGAACCATATTGTCCAGATCATGTCCATCACTAGTTTGTTAAAAAAAAAAAAAAGGTGGGAAAAAGTGAGTGCTTTGTGAGGAAGGAAGTAGAGTAGTGACATGGAGAAAGAAGGGAAAGAAAAAAGTTTTTTTTTTTGGGTGGGGTCCAAAACATACCACTATCTTTTTAAGCCATGTGGGGGGATCCAACTCCTCCCCAAAGATCTAAACACCTGCACACAACTTGTGGCTCTCAATATTTCCCTCCTTGATGACGTGGCAACCCACCTAGAAATATTAATTAGAAATCAAATCAAAAATTAAAAAAGAATTAAAATTAAAAATTGAAAAACGACCCCTTCATTTATCAAGTATGCTACGACTTCTACTAGTACTAGTACACGCTACAAAAACAACCCAACAATAACAAACTTCACTCCTCTGTTTGTCTCTTCTTTGTCTTCAAACCCAGAAAAAAAATATTATATTAAAAAAAAAAAAAGAAAAAATTTTTAGAAAGCTCTATGTAAGAATTGAGATATATATACGTGTAGATATAGAGAGAGAATTCTAGGGGTTTGTGAAGAAAACATGTCGGAGTTTAGAGACTCTGCAATAAGGCTCTTCGGAAAAACGATTCCTCTGTTGCTGAACCAGGAGGTCTCGTGCAATGATGAGCCGTCCATGGCGGCTTCCATCGTTGACTCCGACGCTGGTACTGTCGGCACCGGCGCGAGCTCCTCTGATCATAAGCTTCTTCGTGTTTCTTCTTCGAATAAAGAGAGTTCTGGTGAGGAGGAGGAAGAAGAAGAAGACGACGGGGACAAGGTACGTGTGAAAATGAGTTTCTGAAATTATCCTTACTCTTTGGAGTCGTTATATTTCTTGGAATTATCGGCTTTAATGGCGTCGGTTTTTGATTTGCAAAAGATTTGCGTGATTTTACGTATTCGCGTAATTTTCTGATTCAGGTTGTGTAGATTATTGGCTCTGCATTTTCGATCACGAACTTTTCAATTTTGCAAGAAATTCGATCTTCGAAAGAGTGTTTTGGATTTTTTTTTTTGGTTGAAAAAGCTGAGTATTGGATTTTATGAGTTTTGGATCTTTTTTCCAGTTCTTCAAAATCTTCATTTATTTTTCTTTAATCCTTGCAATCTCTTTTTGAAGTTGCCTCTTACTCTGTCGGTAAACCTAATCAGCTTTATGATCATAGCTCATTAAGTAAATAAGATCTTGGCCATCTTTAATTGTGCCTAATTAGCATTCTCGGTATCATAGGTGATATGTTCCCTGTTTTTCCTTTTCAGAAGAACTTATCCAGGCACTTTTATTGAGAGTAGATGCTTTTCGGTCATATTCAATAGCTATATTCCATCTTAATTTTTCTGATGCGATAAAAACTTTCCTTTAAAGCTATAAAAATTTTATCTACGGGTTCTCTAAACACTTTTGGAGATTCCATTGTGGGAAGTGGATGAATTAGCTTAATAGAAGTATAGCGATATCTTTGCATATAAGGAACTATTAAACCATTTTTTATGTTTTACGAGAAGAAAAATTCAATCTTTAGTGGCTAAATTTGTATCCACCAAGCTACTATTAACTATGAATGAGATGCTCTTTTTTTGTACTTTTGGCCAACCTTTTTTCTTTTGGGTTCTCTTGTTTTGTTCCTATTTGGGTTTTGTTTTTTGGTTTGATGCAATATAGTTACCATGTACCTTTTTTTTTTTCTCATTGAAATTTTCTTTTTGTTTAATACTAACAGGAAACTTCAGGAAAAGAAAACTCAGGGAAAGATAATGTCTCGGATCAAATAACAGAAGATACTAAAGATCCCAACACATCAGCTGTCATTAGCGAGAACCCCAAATCTCCCTCAGTTGATCGGGAAATTTCATCTTTGAAATCCTCTAGGAGCGCAGAACAAAGCAAAAACAGCAACTCGCGGGAAAAGACTTTAAAAAAGCCGGACAAGATACTTCCATGTCCACGGTGTAATAGCATGGACACCAAGTTCTGTTACTATAACAACTACAATGTCAACCAGCCCCGCCATTTCTGCAAGAACTGCCAGAGATATTGGACCGCAGGGGGAACCATGAGGAATGTGCCTGTGGGCGCTGGCCGCCGCAAGAACAAGAACTCTTCAGCTTCACACTACCGCCATTTAGTAATGTCCGATGCTCTCCAGAAAGCTCAAGCTAATGCCGCAAATGGAGTTCACAGCCCCACATTGGGAAGCAATGGCACTGTCCTTACCTTCGGCACAGATTCGCCTTTCTGCGAGTCCATAGCTTCCGCACTGAACCTCGTGGAGAGAAATAAAAAGTCTGCGCCAAATGGTTTTCATGGACCTGAAAATAGAGTTATTGTTTCAAACGGAGGGGGTGACAATGTAGATAACCAAACTAGTGGCTCTTCCATAACAGCTTCCACTTCATCAGATAAGGGAGGAAAACCGGTGATCAAGGATTGTGAAGGCTTTCCTTCTCTAGTACCATGTTTTCCAGGGCCTCCTTGGCCATATCCATGGAGTTCAGCTCAGTGGACATCTGCATTGCCGACTCCTCCTTTCTGCCATTCGGGTTTTCCAGTCTCATTCTATCCACCACCGCCATATTGGGGATCTACTGTATCAGGGTCCTGGAATGGACAGTGTTTCTCGCCATCATCTTCCACTGCAAATCTGACTTCATCAGCACTTGGGAAACACTCTAGAGATGGGGAAATTCTAAATCCAACAAGCTCCCAAAAAGATAATTCTGTTAAGGAAAACAGTAATAGTTCAGAAAGATGTGTTTTGATTTCAAAAACATTGAGGATTGATGATCCCACTGAAGGTGCAAAGAGCTCCATATGGACTACGTTCGGGATCAAGAATGACAAACTGAGTTCTGTCAGTGGGGGAGGTCTGTATAAGGCGTTTCAGTCAAAGGGAGATGCGAAAAATCACATAGTGGAAACATCCCCGGTGTTGCAAGCCAATCCTGCAGCCTTGTCGAGATCACTCACCTTTCTGGAGAGCACATAATCATGGCCGAATCCAAGTTCAACGCGATCGAAGGAGTTAAGCCTCAGTAGTTCTCTTGTTGATTACATAATAGCTAGGATAGCTTTTTTTGCCCATGAGGCCGTCTTGTTGTCTTAATGATCAACTTCAATGGATCAAGAACCGGTTTACAAGCAATCCAATCTCTTCGAAAACTCACACCAGAGAAGCGTCTACCTGGTTTTTAACCTTGCAGGCGATCAGGAACCGTTTCTCTATAGCTCATATAGACGTTCTTTTCTTTCTTGTGCTTCTTTCCCTATCTCTTGTAACAGTATGAACAGGTGTTTTTTCTTTCACCTCAGAAGGTTCCTTGTGCTTCTTATTGTACATAACTATAGATGAAAATTGTGGCATATTATAGATATTAAAGTGAGATGCTTGTACGGAAACAGAATTTTGGGAAATTGTCAAAATGAAACTTTCAATTCTCCCCAGATGATCTTTGTATTGCAAATTTTCTCTTAATACTTGACACTGTGCTCATGAACTTAACTATGCATAGCAATGTACTAATGGATGTTTATTTTGTTCAAAAGCACAAAAAAGCAGAAAATCAGGGTTATGCCCTTTGAGTTGTTAAAGTGGGACCCCAATAAAAGTACAAAATCCTCGCCGTTTGATAGAGAACCGGACAGTGTGGGGCAAACAGAATGTGCAATATGTTCTTTGCCATGCTCAACAATGGTTCGTTTCCTGACATAACTTGTAAGCTTACGGTTAAGTAGCTAGATATTGCCTGTGGTGTAAATAATAAATTTGTGACAGTTAGTTTATAGGGCGTTTGGCATTGGCTAGATATTGCCTGTAAATACTATAACATGTAAGAGCTTTATATTATAGCAATTTTTTTACCTTTACTGTAACATGTGAGAACTTTGCACTGTTTCTAACTGAAAAGTTAGTTAAAACTAACTAATGCAAAATAGGTTATTAATATATGTATATCTATATCTATATCTATGTCCATATCCATATCTATACACATATCTTGTGTAATCATCAGGAAGATATATATACATATATATATATATATAATTTTTTTAAAAAAAAAAAGTTAGCCTTTGCCGGCCCTTATTGGTGTAGATAGACATTGAATTGTTATGTCGCAAGAGGACAAGCATCTTTCCTTTTCAAGCACAAAAGAATCCAAACTAGTAATATCAAAAGGTGGGAAAAAAGAATTAAAAACAGGACAAAGTTGTTGCCTTCTCCTTTCTATATGCCTTTTCTTTTCTTCTTTCCCCTCCCCCCCCCCCTTTCTTTCCTCTTCCCTTCTGTTGGATATTCTTTCATTGTGACCTTTCCTTTGTTTGCTCCATTTTCCCCTATATACTACCAATAAATACATACATACTCATGTATGAATGACTATATAGATACATATGTATATATTAATACACATATATCCAGATATATGTAAATGTATATCTATAATATAAAAAATCAGATGCGGCATGTGTGTGTAATCTATATCCAGGATCAGATATATTATCTGTTGTTGGTGTGAGTTGTTATAGGACCCAATACACGTGCAACTCCATCAAAGATTTATTACCCCCTTACTTTGATGACCATTTGGGTTTCCTTTTTTCCTCTCTTTTTGTTCTTTTGCTTCACTGAAAGGGCAATGTTATTTTCTTCCATTTTTCCTTTCAAAAAATCCCCTATTTGGGCATCATCAATTCCTAAGTATTTGTGACGCAACCATAGGGCATATACCAAGAACAATCTCCCCACTCATTTAATGATTTAATTGACGTTTAAGAACAAATGTCAATTTTATTTAAGGCAGCTTCACGTGGGTGGTAACCCCCCTTCCAAAGATCTTGTGGTTCTCCTCATTTTGCAATCTATTTAGTCAAGTATAGTGGCTGCCCTTTGTTGCATGTTGCATCAAACTCTACATTGCACTTTTTTTTTTTTTTGGTCTATCCAAAGAAATCTCATTTAAATTTATTTATATAAAAAAAGTCACAAAAAGGGGCAGATATTTTGGTGGTGTTCTAATAAAGTATAGGAAAAACCCGCCAAATAATTCAGCCTTTTAATTATTACTTAGTTCCTCATATTGAGTCAAAGTGTAAAATTTATTTTATTCCACATTGGATTTTTGGTTAGCCTTATAAGATATATTATGTTGTTGTGTGTGGTCAAATAATAATATAACAACTTGTTACAGCGTCCTTAACAGAAAGCATAGCTCGTGTTGGTTGTCAACGTGGAAAGGTGGTAGAGCATGAGGGTTTTACAAAGTCCAAGTGTGGAATTTTGTTAAGTCCAAGTTTGGACCACCACAATCCACTAGAGATTTTTTCAATAATCTCCCTCATCACATATTAGGTTTTAAGTTAGACAATTATAGACCTGTTTTTTTGGGAATAGGCTAAGTCTTGTTAGTTACCTTAGCTCTGATACTAATCTTAGTTGTATTGGGTTTTCTTAGTTCTCAAAACTAACTCAAGGGGTAAGGTTTTTTCTCACACTTGTAAATTAACCACGATCCCCATCCACAATCGATGAAGGGATTTCCTCAACAAATTTAAGGTTTAATAAAAAATTACTTTCATGACATTATTTTCACAAGAATTTTGCATTAATTTACCTATTTTTAAGAAGAGCTTTGGGTAAGATGTAGCCAAAAAAAAAAAAAAAAACTCTTTTGATAGGATAGTATTACTAAAACAAAACTACATTAAAATCATATTAATAGGGTGTTTGGAATAGTGGTGGGAACCGTTATTAAAACCACTTTTACTGTAGCATGTGAGAGTTTTACACTGTAATAATTTTTTATTGTTACTGTAGCATGTAAAAACTTTACACTGTTCATAACTTAGTCGTTTATGGTGAAAACTTCAACCAAACAGCATGTAAATAAAAAAAGTACTCGATATATATCAGACAGTTTTGAACTGTACGAAGGTCTTTTTATAGGCTACACGAGAGAGAGGGGGGAAAAAAGTTTGAGATGAAGTGCTCGGAAAGTATTTATGCAGAAAAATCCTCTTCATGGGAAAAGTGGGAAACGTGCCTTTTTCTTCCACCCAAAAAGAATGCAAGAAAAAGAAGCATTGGAGAAATTCTGATAACTTATGGTGTAAATTTCCTAATCCTTTGCTAGTGGGAAAAGACTCAGCTGTGAAGTTAATAACTTGACAATAAGTACTTTCTGAGTCATTAAAAAAAGCAAAAGAAAAGCATAGATATAATTTGAAAAGCAAAGCCATTAGTTTCTGCACTGCTCCTGAGCAACCATAATAAGCTTTTCTTTTTTCTTTTTTTTTTTTTTTTCATGAAGTAGCAGACTTCTAATACAAACACATCGCTGTACATAAACATATTTTTTTAATTTATTTATACAATAAAAAGTAAATATCTTACATAAATTACATTATCATGGATGGTTTTATTCTTGCGCGTTCTTTGCCTAAGTCATTATTTTAGTGTGTATTTGTGGTTCTTCTTTTGAATATAAAAGTCATTGGAAAGCTAATTAAGCTAATCTGCACCTCGGAAAAGGGACATTCATTTTTAAGCTTAATGTTCCCACCAAAAATTAAACAGCACTAACCGATAAAATTTGAAATTTCTATCCGAGTTCGGTCAAAATAAGAGAGAAGGTCGTTGGGGGTAATAACAAGGAAAGATCCAATTGGAGAAAAACTATTCAGCAAAGAAAAAAAAAAGATACAGAAATTGTAGTAAAAACTAATTGTTATCTCTAATTAGCATATTTTAAAAATGTTTCTAGTAAATAGCAAATTTACTTGGTAAAAAATATATTTAAAATAAGTAAAAAAAATTATTAACTAAGTAAATTTTCTATTTGTTGCTATTTACTTCAAACTTTTTTAATTTTTTTTTATTTACTTGAGTAAAAAAATACTTAAATCTCACAGAAAGATATTGGAAGAAAAACTAATCTAAGCCCTATATGAATAGCAGGCTTCAAATGTATGGGGCATTGTTTCTAAAGGGCCTCTAAATTAGTGTCCATGACATTTTGGCTTAGTTTTTAATAGGATAAAAATTACATAATCTGTCTATTTTTTAACAAATGAATTAATATTTATTTTTATTAATACAAATATCACTTATATGTCTTTTTTTAAAAATTTTATATATTCAAAACCTTAAAATATCCTCTAACAAAAATATTATCATGTATTTAAATTTTTATAACAAATTTTCTTATTTTTTAGATAGTTAAATTAGGAAAAAAAATATACACGTATATTTCTTATTTTAACATATTACATTGATACATTATCATTATCACTTGAAGTCTTAAAAAAATAAAATGAATGTCATTAAGTATCATTAACTTAATGATATAATAATTATATAACCTATAACATACACAAAAAGACTTAATAAATACTATATCATTAATTTAATTATATATCACAAAAAAAAACATGAGATATCATTTAGTTGAAGTCTTAAATAATGAATGTCATTACGTATCATGAACTTAATTATATATAAATTATATAACTAGTAAGACACACACAAAGGCTTAATAATATTGTGTCATCAATTTAATTACAACACCTTAAATTCAATTTGTCAGTAAAACTATATCATTAATTTAATTACAACATCTTAATTCTAATTTTTTGGTAAATCTAACTTGTCGATAAAAAAATTTCATCTTTTTAGGAAATTTTAGAATCGTTATTTTATATACCAATTTAAATTTAAGCAACAAACATCCTAATTTTATAGTTTTTTTAAATATAATGATATCATAATCCGTTTGAAATATTAAATACGTATATTATAGTTATTCTAAAAAAATAAATTAAAACTAACAAAATTATTATTATAGTCATTAATGTCTTTATACATATATACTAAGACATATAAAAAATATTCACAAACTAAAAATATATTTTAATTTTACAAATAAAAAAAAACCACACGACTCGTCTCGTTAAGCTTTAATTCAAATGACTGATATGCCATTCTGCGGTCCTCCCATTTGAACTAATTCAGTAGCTCCATTAAAAGTAAATTACACTTAGCGTTCCTAAAATCAGAGCAATAAAAATAATAAAAATGCTATGATAAGACCCGTTATTTTTCTCTTATTGAAAAGACTCAATTTTATAACCGTCCGATAAAATCGAACGGTGTCAAAGTGAAATTCCATCTAATATACAATAGAAAAATTACATCTAATATTAATTGTTTCTAAATCCAATAATTCTACAAAATAAATGAAAATTGCTAAAAAAACATTTAAAAAAATCCAAAAACCCCTTCTCCGGCGACATTAATCGAACCATTTCTCCGGCAACCCATTTTTTTCAACTTGCGATCGACAACAGGAGTCAAAGTCACCCAGACCGTCATCATGACTAATGGAATTACGATAGAATTGCATGGAGTCGGTGACCACTGTAGCGATGGAAATGGAGCAGAGGGGGGAGGTCTTGTTTTGTGTAGCAAAGGAATCAGAGCAGAGGGCTAAGGCATAGTTCGCAAACATTGTAGCAGCGAAATCAGGGCGGAGGGCGTGGTTCGCCTCCATTGTAGCGACGGATTTGGGGCCGAATGCCGGAGATCATGATTCACGAACCATTGTAGAGACGAATTTGGGGAAGAGGTCAAGGGTCAGAGAATCGCGACCGACGGTGGTCGTGAATTCCATAATGATAAAATCCCGATGGCAGCCCAGGGTTGCATTGCCCCAAATCGTCATGATCTAGAGTCGCCGGTGATCACATACAGGGGATGGAGAAGAAGACTTATGTTTTTCTTATATCATAATAGTTTTATTATTTTTTTAGTTCCGTAATGTTCCAGTGAAGTGAACTATTTCATTTATGGTATTCTTGTTTATTTTTGACCCTTAGATACAGATCCAATGGCTAATAATAAAAGAGTCTCACCAATGAGAATAAGTTGGAGGTCTTACTGTAGAAGTTCTTTAATAAAAAAGAAACTCGTAAAAAGATAAACGGTTAAAAAAATACCTTATTGGGCAGAAGAAAAACTAAATTTCAATAATTTCTTGATGTGTTTATGTGATTTTTGTTTTTCATAAATACTTAGAGACCTTAATATTAGAGGTTAAGTAAAACGTCCTACAACTTGTCCAAGTTTTTTTTTTTTTTTTTTTTTACTGTGTGTTCTTTTATTATTATTATTATTATTATTATTATTATTTTGAGTAGTTTTTGTTCTTTTATTTAAAAGTTGAGATGGAATCATTTCTTTACCTTCTCGGCAGGGTTAGAAAATAGGAAGGAAGCAGGAAGTACAAAACTTGGGTGAAGAAATTAGATGGAAAATAATTTGAGGATTTTCATTTTGCGCATATGTTGCGTGTGTTCTTTCGTTTATCACTATCTTGAATAATTTTTGTGACTCTTGTTTTTTTTAACTTTTTGAAAAAAAAAAAAAAGGAAGGATAAGAATTAAAAGTAAAAATATTTACAATCCTTCCGTTGGACAAAAAATGTGGCTCAATTCGCCATCTTGGGACAACAAAAGATGAAGCTCAATTTCTGATTTCAATCCCTAGGCATACCAATTCACATTTTCTTTTCTAATTAATATTCATTTACAAACAAGAATACGACCACACCACGCCTATTTACCTACTATTTAATTTCTTCTTTCCAGTTGTACCTTCATAACTATTCGCAAAGTTGATTGAAATTGCTGAGAAATATCTGTGTGAGATTTATCTTTAATACCAAAAGATGAGCAATGTCAAATAGAAACACTGTATAAGTGTCACAAAATTCAAATATGAGGTTTTATTTTTCTGTCCCCTAGTCTTAAAGCATGTACCATGCACATGTGCATTCAATCTGTTAAATTTTTATGAGCGTTTGTAAAATTTTCTCTAAAGTTTATTTTTCAGTCTAATTTATTATTTTTTTGAGATTTAGAGGTAAATGATCTTTGTTTAAGCTCTTTTTAAGTAAATAGCTTACGTTTTTTAAAATCAAGAAAATGGTCGTTTTTGTATATGAATGATGTATTGAAGTACATCAACGGTGTACTGATTAGCATCAGTATATCACTAATAAATTACAGTACATCAATGATGTATTGATTTACAGTTTATCATTGACTAACTTGGTAGTTTATTCTTTCAATAATTTATTGGTTTCTTGACAATAAATTATTAATAGATTAATGATGAATCAAATTATTAACAATAAACTATACTTAATAAGTGATTTACTAACGTTAATAAATGATGTACATCAATAATTTAAGATCATTTCCCTTATTTTCAAAAAGTTCAGTCATTTCTCTAAGTTTTAAAAAAGTTAAGCTCTTTATTTTAAAAAGTGATCAAAATAAGTCATTTATCTAATTTTCTCTTATTTATTTCATTTTGGCTTGTTTTAGTAAAAATTTCATGAGACAAATTAGATAGTACATTATTTGTAAGTTACATCTGAAAAAATAACGTTGAGAAAAAAAAAAGATGTCTAAACAGAAACACATTTGAGAAAAATAGTTTCAACATAAATTAAAAAGAATATTTAATTTTAAAAAAGTTATTTTAACATGAAAAATTCAAATAAAATAATAGAACAAAAAAGAGAAAAGAGAAAAAAATGATAAAGAAAGAAGAAAAATAGGTGAAAGAAAAAAGAGGAAGCGACACTGGGCATTCATTAAAAGGAGAAAAAAAAAAAGACTTGCATTCTCCTTTTTTATATGTGTAAAGATTAGGCGTTTCTTGCGATTGAATATATGTAAAGAAATAAAGGATAACAGGTTTGAACTTGGTAGCTGCTATACTAAAGAAACATTCTTTGTTTCTTTCTTCCTTTCTCGCGAAGCAAGAATATTTGGTAAAAGAATATTGTGACTTTATATTTTGTTTGTACCCTCATATAGTCTCTAGGGATGATTACATTAAACCAAAATATAATAGTCGTTAGTTACTTTTCCTCATCATGAACAGGTAAACTAGCTAGTTTGTTTACAACCCAACGTCTAAAGCGAAAAAACTAACTAGCTAGTTTGTTACTTTTCCTCACAAGAGTCACCGTCATGCATGAAATATCTCCATTAATTCCACCAAACTGCCGTGTTATTTGTGTTTAACTTCTCCCCCAAGACAAAGTCAAACCAACGTTCACGACCTTCTTGCACACTCATTCATATTATATATATATATATATATATATATATATATATATATATATATATATATATATATATTGCATGCATATCATATATAACAAGCCTATAAAATCTCCCTTGCATTACAGTAATGACAAACCATTTTGTCAATATGCTAAAAAATACTATAACTTCACTTATGCTTTCTTTTTTGGTCAAGAACCTTAACTTCTTCTCAAGCTTGATCAGGTCCATTTTGCCTATAAAATGGATCTTTAAGACCGAGAAAAATGAAGCAATACTAAGTTCTGGAGCAGCGTTGGGACAAGAAATGAAGCTGAGCAAAGAGGAAGTGAAGATGGTTATGACCAGCCTAGGAATTTGCTGTGACAGAAAAGGAGACAATAATAATGTTTTTCTTGACAATATTGGTGAAAAAGAGATTTTGGAACTTTTTGATGAGGAAGAACCGAGTTTGGAGGAGTTGAAGGAAGTTTTTGGTGTATTTGATGACAATAAAGATGGTTTTATTGATGCCTCGGAATTAGGTAGGGTTTTGTGCAGTCTTGGTTTGGTTAAAGAAGATCAAGATGGAACTAGTGCCGATGATCATGATGAGTGGCTGAGGATGATGATAAAAGCAGTGGATGAGAATCAAGATGGAGTCATTGATTTTGATGAGTTCCTCAAGTTCATGGAGTGGAGTTGCTTTTTTTAATTTTTTTTTTTTTTTGCTTGATAGGATTTTTTTTAAGAAAAAAAAAATTATGGGTCTTCTCTAGTTGGTTTGTCTAGGCTTGTTATAGTTTAGCTTAGTTGAGTTTGACAATATGGGTTTTGAGCGACTTTGTACTAACAGCTTTGTGCAACTATGTTTTCTTTTTGACAATAGAATTAGAATTCGTCTGCTTTTGGTAAACATAACAACAATTCTATCATGTGAGATCTGCACATGTTTTGCAAAAATTTGTTTGCAAAAACTTATACAGCTTGTTTGTTTCACGGGTTAAATCACAATTCAAAATTTATTGCTATAATTTTTTTTCTATAAAATAATTAAATTTTTATTAAAATCTATAAACCAAATAAGCTAATAATAATTTATATTGCAAGCTTGCAGTTACCTTTGCATAAAATTTATTTTTTCTTCCCACAATAAAACTATTACGAGTCTTTGTCTCGATTTGTACGTCCTTTTTGTTTATGTATTGTAGCTTTCCCAATAAGGTTTCATACATTATGGGAGCGTTTACTTCACAGGAAAGAGAGAATTGGAAGTGATCTGCTCTTACTTTTCTAATCATGTGTTTACTTACAAAATTAATATGAACGGTTTATAAGTAGGCTCCACATAATGTAGAAGATAAAAAGAGAGAATAACAACCCTAATACTCTTCCTGGTATTGATTCTTATTTAAAGAAAGTGAATACCAACCCTCAATATATTCATAATTATTAATTTAATTATGTAAAAGGAAAATTTGGTAATTAGATTGATAAAAGTACTATTATTAAGTTTAGTAAACACTAAATTATCAGGTAAAAAAGTAAACATTTAAACCAACATCCATAATCATCATTCTTACTTATATACTCTTTTTTCATTACATTTCTTTAATTAAAGGGGCCTCCAGTTAAAGTCATCAATCTTTGTGTCGTGGCTTCACTACAACAATTATATGATTTAGCGAGTAAAATTTTATGTCGTCGCTAAATTATTTTTCAGCGACGATATTGTCGTCGTTAAATCTATACAGAATACGATTTGAATATATGCAAAAATTTTGTCGCTGAAATTCTCAAACACACGCCATAAATTCGCGGTCTTTGCATATTAAGCGACGATAAATGTCGTCGTTGAATCCTAATACGTTGTCGTTTTGGTATGTATATATTTAGAGACGACATATGT
Source organism: Artocarpus heterophyllus (assembly GCA_025403435.1). Classification (NCBI taxonomy): domain Eukaryota; kingdom Viridiplantae; phylum Streptophyta; class Magnoliopsida; order Rosales; family Moraceae; genus Artocarpus; species Artocarpus heterophyllus. The sequence continues at coordinate 5,961,258 of CM046340.1, forward strand.
CGTCGCTAAAAGAGAATATATATTCCCAAAACCCAGCTTTCCCCTCACCCGCTTCTCAGCTCAGAAAATTTCAGCCTCTTCATCTCGTCTGAAAAGGAATCGATCGACTCTTCGATCGTCTCTCGTCTGAAACAACACTTTGCGACCCGTACGAGCCCCGCCGGAGCTAGACAGTGTCGTTGGCCAGATTGTTGCTGTTTTCCACGCCGGAGATTCGTTGTCGCCGCAGTAGGTAAGGGTTTTTTTTTTTTTTTTGTTCAACTTTCCTACCTTGATTTCCTCTGAGATTTGTCTGGGCAGTTTGAAAAACTTTTTGTCTGTGGAGAGATTGTATCTCAGACTCTCTCTCTGTTTTTGAGACCTTAATTCATGTGAGTGGACTATTGTGTAACTATATTTGTGGACTATTTTTCTACCTTACAAAATTTTCTACTAACCTTAAAGAATTGATGATTAAACTAACCAGTCGAAGCTATTTCATGCTCTCTCTGAATGATCTGTGTTGTTCCTCGCTTTTCCCTGCCGATCAATGCTCCTTCTTGACTTCTCCCTCTTGTCAGTGCTGGTTCTTGATTTCTCTCTGCTGTCCGTGCTGAGCCTTGATTTTTCTCTTTGCCCGATGCTAGTCCTAGACTTCTCTTTATGGTCAGTGCTGGGCCTGGCAATATTGAAGATGCAGTCAATATTTATTTGTTTCTTTTTCTCTCTTTTTTTTCCCATTATTCCAACTTTCTCATAAAGTTGTAACAAAGACAGAAATTCAATATATGGCCGAGCCACATGTTGGTAAGATTTTCTCCATCAGTCTATCACTTATAATATAACAGATTAAGGATCAACCAACTAACAAAGATTTTAAAAAAGAGAAATACTAGTACGGCGTGATTTTCAGCTTTAGCCTTTTGCTTAACTCTTGAGAACATTAAGGAGTCACAACCATATCCTGAGCAACAAATTATCGGTTCCCTTTCTTTCGTCACAAGTTCAATTATAAAACTAACTCTAGTTTAGTTGAGGTGCTACATCATCTTCAGTTCCCTATCAAATTTGACACAACAATGTCAAGAGGGACACCCTTTAACTAAATTAGCTTGGACCTTTAAATCAACATTGATAACTTAGCCTCACATTCTTATGTTACGTGCAGTTCATATTTCAAACATTTTTGCTACAAAATTTCTCTCACCAAAATTTAAAATTTAGTTCGAATGCTCAGTTTAAACGCAGTAACCAAACAGGCTTTAATTAATCTAAATGAAAGGTTTGGACAAATGCTTCCTAGCTGATCAGACTTAAAAAGCATTTTGTGTGCCTTAATAGGGGCAATAATATTTGTATCTATAAACAATCAACACTACCAGTCCAGGAAATTTTGAACGAGAAACACCAAGTTAATTTAAAAGTACAATTTATTAAGAGAGTGAACAAAAAAAATATAACTGTACAATTCAATTCAGATGCAAAATCAAAACTAAGCCATGTAATGCAGAAAATGATTGTTAAAATCATTGCTTGGTGGAAGAATGCTGGAAAAATAGTCCACTCACATGCTGAAAAATATTGTGTAACTATATTTGTTTAGTAGAAAATTTTTCATATTTATGAGTTATATTACATTTGACAATAGGATTGAAAACATCAATATGACGATTGACAAGAGTTGGATTTTTGAAAATGATCGGTTTTCTGATCGATACTGGAATGGTGCAATGGCATTTTTGGAAAGAGCAAAAAACTACATGAATGAGGATAGGGTAGTTAGTTGTCCATGCATTAATTGTTTGAATGTAACAATGCAAACATTACCAGTGGTTGAAGCTCATATAATTGACAAGGGATTTAGTCGAACATATACTACGTGGATATACCATGGAGAATCTTATAATGCGAACATTAATGGTTATGAAACACATGAACAATCTACTGACAAGATGCGAAATGTCTTAGATGATGTAGTGGGGGCCAACAATCATGTCGAACCAGAAGAGTCAAGTCCAACCGGAAAATACAATTCTGGGCAGTTTGAAAAACTTTTTGTTGAGCTTGAGGCAGAGTTGTATCCTGGATGCGAAAACTTTTCATCTCTTGATTTTTTAGTAAAATTGATGCATTTAAAGGTGCTTCATAGATGGACCAACAAATCTTTTGACTCTTTGCTAAAGCTTTTAAAGGAGGCATTACCAGGAGGGAATAATATTCCTGCTTCATATTATGAGGCCAAGATGAAGTTACGCAAGTTGGGTTTAGGTTACGAGACAATTCATGTGTGCAAGTACGATTGTGCTTTATTTTGGAAAGAATATGCTGATAGAAACACTTGCCCTATATGTGGTGAGAGTCGATGGGTGAATCCAAACACAAAGAGAAAAAGAGTGCCACATGAAGTATTACGCTATTTCCCTTTAAAGGATCGGTTGAAGCGTTTATATGCGTCAAGACATACTGCAAGAGATATGAGATGGCATGGTTTTGGTCAATCTACGCAAGGCATTTTGCAACATCCAGTAGATGGAGAGGCATGGAAGGCATTTGATCGTAGGTATCCTGATTTTGCTTCTGAAGTAAGAAATGTTCGTTTAGGTTTAGCGGCTGATGGGTTTAGTCCGTTTGGAAATATGAGTCAACCTTATAGTATGTGGCCAGTTATCTTCTCAACATATAATCTACCTCCATGGCTTTGTACAAAGGAACCATACTTGATGTTGACTTTGTTGATTTCGGGACATAATGCTCCTGCAAAGGATATAGATGTGTTTTTGAGACCAATTGTAGATGAGTTGAAAGAGCTCTGGGAGCATGGATTGGTAATTCATGATGCCTACGCTAATGCATCATTTAGGATGCATGCTGCGTTGTTGTGGACTATCAATGATTTTCCTGCTCGAAGTAGTTTGTCAAGTTGGAGTGGCCAGGGATACAACGCATGTCCAACGTGCAACATGCATACTCCTTCTAAGTGTTTAAGGAGTAAGATGTGTTATATAGGCCATCGACTATTCCTTCCAACTTCAAATATCATGAGGAGAGACAAACAATTTGATGGTATGGTTGAGAAAAGACCCCCGCCTCCACGCTTGTCTACAATTGAAATATTAAATCAGTTAAAACGTGTGCGACGTAGATTACCAGGCAAGCACATTGATTTTGGAGGCAAAAAACGTAGGCGAGAACCTAACGAGTTAAACTGGACGAAAAAGAGTATATTTTTTGAATTGGAATATTGGTCAGATTTGTTGCTAAAACACAACTTAGATGTCATGCATATTGAGAAGAACGTCTGTGATAGCTTGTCGGGCACAATATTGAATATTGATGGGAAGTTAAAGGACACAGACAAAGGAAGAATGGATCTAGCTGACATGCAAATAAGGAATGAATTGCATCTTTATAAGGATGGGGATCGATGGATGAAACCTCATGCAGACTACACTTTAACTCCTGTAGAACGGAAACAATTTGGTTCCTTTATTAAATCCGTTAAGTTTCCTGATGGGTTTGCGGCAAATTTGAAAAAGAACGTCGATGCTGATGTTAAGATCACTGGACTTAAATTGCACGATTGTCATGTCATCATGCAACGTCTTTTGCCGGTCGGTATTCGTCCATTTCTGAAGAAAGAGATCACTAATACAATTACTGAACTTTGTTATTTCTTTCAACAAATTTGTTCTAGAACCCTAAAGATCTCTGATTTAGAGAAAGCTGAAGACGAAATTGTCATAATATTATGCAAGTTGGAAAGAATATTTTCGCCCGTATTTTTTGATATAATGGTTCACTTGGCTTTGCATTTGCCGGAAGAAACCATGCAAGGGGGTCCTGTTCATACAAGGTGGATGTACCTTTTCGAGCGGTATATTGGGTCACTTAAGCAGTATGTTAGAAATCGAGCACGACCGGAAGGATCAATTGCAGAAGCTTATGTTGTAAATGAGGCATTGACTTTCTGTTCACGTTACTTTCATGGTATCGAAACTAAATTCAATCGGCCTGAAAGGAACCTGCCTAATCATGATTCTACTCCAAAGAAAACGATATCGGTCTTCCAATCACAATGTCGACCAATGGGAAAGATTGTAGCAACTCATTTAAATGAGCAATTAAGGAAGAAGGCCGAGTGGTATATTTTAAACAATTGCCAAGAGATCCGAAGATACATAGAGTAAGTTTAACTCTTTAATTATTCACTTTCTAGTATGTAGTATAGCATAAATTTTATGAGACCCATTTCATGTATAGGGAACACATGCGTGAGCTTGAAATTACTGGTAGAAGAAACCTGAATAAGGTTCAGATTGATGAATTTCTGACGTGGTTTTACAAAAAGGTAAAAAAAAAATTTAATCCTTTTAGGCGAAAAATCATATTTAAAGATTTAGTAACAATAATAATTTTCTCATTATAGGTGTACCATTTACGAAAAAATCATTCACCGGAGGCGACTGATGAATTGCTCGCCTTGGCGTCTGGTCCCAATGACACTGCACTATCATACTCTGCTTGTGTGGTAAATGGGGTCAAGTTTGTGTGCAACAATCGTGATGTTCAGTGAAAAACACATAACAGTGGGGTTTCTGTACCTGGTGTTGATGACAACATATATTACGGTCGGCTAGAAGATGTATTGGTACTTCGATATATGAATGATTGTTCGGTTGTGTTGTTTAAGTGTAAATGGTTTGACGCAGATCCAAGAAAGAAAAGAATCTTAAATAATAAAAACTTCACAAGTGTGTTTGTTAATGCCGAGGCTTATAAAGATGATCCCTTTATATTATCATCATAAGCAAAACAAGTGTTTTATCTTGAAGATCAACTTAATGGCCCTAATTGGAAAGTGGTCCAACAGTTTGGGCATCGACATGTGTGGAATCTTCCTGACATCGAACAAGAAGATTCTAGTTTAGTTAAGGTGCTACAATATGATTATTCAAATTTTGAATTTGTAGTTGAGCTACCCAATTTTGAGTCAATAACATTTAGAAGAAATGATGTTGATCCTAATGTCGTTGAGAATGCAACATTAATCGAAGTGGGTCATGGAAATGATGGCATTGAGGTTGACCTTGAGATGGATGATATTTTACTGGAGTACGACGATGATACAAGCACAGAAAATGAAGATGAAGACGATGATACCAGTTTTGAAGAAACTGACAACGAGAGTACTAGTGATGACGAATAATGTACTTATAAATTTAACTTGTTTCCATTACTTCTAGTTCTCATTGAACTTCCTTTTTTATATTAAGTTTTTTAATAAATAATGTCTAAGTAAGTTGTTTGCAATAGGTGATTAGAATGACTGGACCTGTTGCTACGTGTGTTGGATCTTCTGGAGGTGCAGAGCCTCCACTAGGGCCAAGAAGACTTCCAGCAGATTGTGAGTTAGGTATGACTGAATACAATATCTTCTATCAAATGTATTATAAATTTTATATAAAATCTAACACTCTTGCATTGTCTTGTTTTTTAGTTTTATTTTTCAGTACCGGCTGCCGCTAAGAAGGTTCGTGGACGCACAAAGAATAAGGAAGTCCACAAGATTGTTGGTGCTAGTAAAGGAAAACTTCCAGTATTCCTAGACATTGAAGGAAAGACATATAAAAGCTTAGGGGACAATGCAGCCCGTTTAAGTAATTGTATAGGTCAGGCGGTGTGATCCAAAATTCCTTCATATTATGATAGTTGGAAGAAGGTTCCCACGATATACAATGATCAAATTTTACCTCAAACACGGGTAATATTATTTCATTTTTTATTTATAATATATAATTTTAACGACCTTGTATTAATTATGAATTATAGGATCTTTTTTATTTTGATTTGACTCTTATATTGGTGGCATCAATAGATCGTAATGCACAAGACCGGTATAAGGAATGGAAAAATGACCTTCATGAATATTTCAGACAATTAGGGGGGGCAAAAAATGTAGTTAACGTGAAGAAGCAACGTCCCGACAATGTACGAACACAAACTGATTGGGAGGCTGCTTGTGATCGCTTCTGCAGCGAAGCTTTTCAGGTTTAAAATTATAAACTCTATTTCTCATGATTATTGCATATTTTGATATACCGTACTAATTTTAATTATTAATCAATGTAACAGAAAAGGTCGGCGACAAATAAAAGAAACAGAGCAAATGTAAAGCAACCAAGTCGTCATGGAACGCAATCGTATGCTAATTTAAGATATCAAAAGGTAGTAAATAAAAATTTATTAAACTATGTTTCATTTTTTCTTTAAGATATGTATTGTTCTAACACAAGCCTATCCCTTCTGTAGAGAAATCCAGAAACTGGTGAGTTGCTTTCAATTTTGGAAAATTGGCGTCAATGTCATCAATATTCTGATGGCAGATGGGTTAATGACGCTGCAGATGCTAGATACGTAAGTCATATAACTTATTTAGTTTTAGGTATGAAATTTTAAGTTGGATTGTAATTTATTTTGTTAAATGGAATTTGCAGAAGGAAATGCTTCAGATGCATACTTAACAAACCCAAGCTGCTGCTATTGCTGCATCTGCTTCTGCTTCTAGTTTGAGCGCATCTCAGACAACACATCTCATGAATGAAGAAGACATTGCAGAGAATGTGCTTGGATCACACAGAGGGCATAGGAAAGGAGTGGGCCCGAGGATGAGAAAAGACATTCTTGTAGCAGCTACTCTTGAGGAGGCTCGTTCACAGTCACAAGTACCTCCACAGGTGCAACAATGGATGGAGGAACAATCTCGGTATAACACACAACAAACCCAATATCAAAATCAAATGGCTCAATATCAAAATCAAATGACAGCAATATTTAAGCGTCTACTGCCGGATTTAGATTTACCCATGCCTCCCCCTCCTCCACCACCCCCACCACCACCATCACCTCCACCTTTTATGTCTTCCTATCCACGTCACGAAGAAAACAATGATAATGATAGAGAAACCGATAATTTAGGAGACTAGTTTATATTTTTATGATTCAGACTTGTTGACTTAATGTACACATAACCGTATTGTCTATACAGTTATATTCTATTTATATTAAACTTTTTTAGTTATTATAGTGTGACAAGAAAATATATATGTGACTTGGTAGTTATTTGCTTGCAGGGTTTATTATGGTAAGGGATGAAATTTTAGAGCAATCTGTTTAAAAAAAAAAAGGAATTACAGCGACGACAATTGTCGTCGTTAATTCTATAGACGACATTTGTCGTCGTTGATATTTTTAACGACGACAAATGTCGTCGCTGAATTTGTTGCAATGAACAAAGTACTAAAACATAACGTCGTCGCTAAATATTTTTAGTTACCATACGTTAGCGACGACATTTAGCCACGAAAATGTCGTCGCTTAAAAAATTTAGAGACGACTTTTTTTTATTTTAGCGATGATAAATGTCGTCTCTAAATGGTCTTCTTCTGTAGTGCTTGTTAAAGGAGATAGCCACAAACTAAAATTGAAGAGATTTTAACGACCAAAATAGTTTAGGGATTTGGGATAAATTGATTTTTTTAAAAAGTTTTTTTATGTACATAGTCGAAGTTTTTAAAAATTAAAAAATAATTGTTTTTGTATATCAATGATATATTGATGTATATATATACTAGTGCTAATCAATATATCATTGATAACTGCAATAACTTGATGGTTTATTCATTCAATAATCTACTGATTTTTCAATGATAAATTATTAGTAGATTAATGATAAATCAATTTATTAGTGATAAACTATAGTTAATAAAGATGTATTAATGTTAATTAATGATGTACGTTAATGATAGATTGGTGTTTATCAATGATGTACTGTTGTAAGAAAAAGGTCATTCCTTAATTTTCAAAAATTTTGGTCATTTTCCTAATTTTTGAAAAGCTCATCCTCTTATTCAAAAAGGTGGTCAAAAATAGGTCATTTGTTAATTTTCTCAATGGTTTAGAGAGCGTTTGGCAACGCCGTTAAAAAAATATCATTATAAAACTTTTACATGCTACAGTAAAATCATTCCAACTTTTAATTATAACCACGTTACCAAACACACTCATAAACGTTAAAATTATACATTTTCGATTTTGTGTATAAAGTAATGATGAACAAGCAATGAGACTGTCTAATAGTGTGTGCGTTACAAACACACTCATAAACGTTAAAATTATACATTTTCGTTTTTGTGTATAAAGTAATGATGAACAAGCAATGAGACTGTCTAATAGTGTGTGTGTTTGAAAGAGTAGTTTAAACCAATAATTTAAATTATAAATAGTATAAGGCTTTTATATGCTACAGTGTAAAGTTTTTAAATGCTATTTTCAAACCTAAATTGATGATTTCAAACACCCTGGGATATTGAATATCCTAATTTTAAGAATTACACAGTGACAAAAATACTGCAAAAAAATATGTTATATACCGTGAGTTTTAGGTCAATCTTCTCATGTATGACTTTTCTGTACATAATTATATTAAAAAAAAAAAAAAAAAGGCGCTCCACGGGATTGTAATTGCGCTCCGTAGTCAGATTGGACCAAATTCCCAAAATGAGCTAGCTTGCAGTTACCCTTTTTCGAAAGAGCTAAAGGTTTCATTTGGATCAACATAACCCAACTTTATTCGTATGGTATTGGACTTTAAAGTTGTGGTGCTTGATGGAGGGGGTCCTGTAATCTCACACTTTGAGCATAATATTAGAAATTTAAAAAGGACAAACATACGGTCTTTTGCATATAAACATTAATTATTTTCCTTAAATACCAAACAAAAAAAGATGGACAATCATTATTCTTCCTTCCAATCATACTAAAGGACGTTCGAGAAAACGTCCGGTCTTTCAACTCTCACACTTCCAACCCTTACTCTCCGTCCATTCTTTCCTTTTTCCATCCTTCCTACCAAACATACCCTGAAAACTTATTTGGTAGAACAAAAAAGTGGAAGGCGGGAGAAGGGTATGGAACTTCTAATACTTCAAAAACAAAATCTAATTTTGATATCTTAAATTTCATGAGATTAGAGAAGAAAATCCAAACCATACCCAAAAAAAATAAAAAAAAAAACCTCTTCCTCTTTTATTTTCCTCACCAATATTAATCATACGTCTTTCAATCCTTGTTTTCTTTCCCTATTATGATCAGACATAGCCTAAAACATCAAAATTGTTTTAACCTTTTTTAATTTCTTTTTTTTTTTAATGGAGAACACGTGCTCAACATGGTTGTAATTTTCTCTTCTTCACCTAGCTTAATATCAAACAATATACTCCAAGGACAAAGTTCTAAGAAGAACAGTGAAACCCCACAAGGCAAATAAAAGCCAAAATGAATAAACTTAATGTTTACTACTCACTAATAGCTTCTTTCTTTTTAGTAAAATAGAGTCTCTGAATACAGTTGTGTGTTTGTGTGCGGCATGCAAAAAGATCAGAGTACATGTTTAGCATACGATATAACATGCACATGTGTACAATGTTATAAGGTTAGGATTTAAGGTAACTTTTTTCTTTTTAGATTGAATCCAACAAAAGTAGAGTAGTATTTTACGACAATTTCTAAACAGTAACAACAGCCCCACCACACCCCCCATGTGGATGGCGTGAATTCCTCCGGAGTAAGATTCTTCTGATGGGGAAAGGATGTTGAATAGTTTCTTTCATGAATGCATAAGAGAGAGAGAGAGAGAGAGAGAGAGTAGTAATGGGTGTTTGTTCAGTTGCAGAATTTGTGCCTGAGCTTTTGCAGGCCCATGAGAAAAGGATGTTCTGAATAGTGCCAACTTTTGTTTTTTGTCTTTGTTAGAACTCATCATTCTCATCATCATCCCCCATGATACATACACACACACTTTTCTGTCACACATACCATTTTTTTAAAATTTCTCTCAGCCTTGTATAAATCTCAATTTTGCTTTAATTTGCAAAAATAAACTCAGCTAATCAAAATTTACCCCATAATAAAAAAAAGAGAACGAAAAAAAAATACAAAAGGACAAAAAGTAACAATTTTTGATAAAATAATAACAATGTGTTATATTAAATATAACATCAAGTTTTGATTATTTAATATTGTATTGTATTTTATTTTAGCCATATTCTTAATATGAAAACATCAAATTAAAACAGTGTAAAAAATTTAAAATAGCTTTGTTTTTTTTTAGAAACAATACTACTCTATTTGAGAACCATAGCTGAACCGAAAAATTCAATCCAAACGCAAACTGATGCTTGACAATGTTAAAAAAAATCAATTCAAACAATTAATCTAAATTGAAATTCTTAATTTAAACTCATTGATTATAATAAAAAACATACACTTAAAAAAAATAATTTTTATTAAAACAAATAAGTTTGAATTGAAATTTTCAATTTCAACTAATTGTTCAAATTAGTTTTTTTTTTAATGTTATCAAGCATTAGTTTGTATTTAAATAAATTTATAAGTCTAAACTTTAATTGACAAACGAAGTCATATTGTTTCTCAAGAAAAACATAACTATTTCAATTCTCATATTTTTTTTTTAATTTGATGTCGCTACATTTGAGAATATGTTATATTCTTTTTTAAAACAAAATATATCATATTAAATTATCAAAGTTTGATACTATATTTAATTTATCATATTATTATTATTTTATCAAAAATATTACTTTCTTCGAACGGTCCAAGAGAAGAACTGTAGACCCTTGATAATTAATATATTATATTTATTGCATCACCTTTTAGAAAGAGTTACTCAAGTGATATGGGAACTTACAAGAAAAAAGTGGGATATGACTGCAAGAAGCTGGTGCAGGTTGTTTTTTCCACTGTCATGCAAAACTAAAACAACAACTCTTTTTTTCTCTCTTTTACCCCTAATGGTTTCCTCAGTTATGTTGGACCACAAACACAGTGAGACCCTTTCTGATGATCAATAATATGTGAAATTCCTTTTCTTGATCAGCTTTTTTTTTTTTTTTTCCTCTTCTTTCTTCTCCTCTTCTGGGTTCTAAAAACTTACTGTGTCATGTGGCTCCTACCCCAAGGAAGTCTATGAACTGTGGGGGAATGGGAATGCCCTCATCAAAATGCAGTCTTGCTACTACTTCTGCATTCCCTCCTCCTGAGAGTACTTGGGATGTTGAGTTCGAGAAACTTTGCAGGTATTGCTGATATTGATTAAGATGATTATGATTATGATTATGATGATGATGATAAAAGCCACCACCTGTTTGGTTTTCATAATCACTTGGCCTATACTCAAAAGAATTGCTCTGGCTTATCATGCCCGTTGTCATGTCATTGCTATTGGCACCATCTACAGAAAAAACACAAAATATAAATGAGAAGTGAGAGAGAGAAAGAGAGAGAGAGAGGGGGTTTCAAACTGGTCTTGAAGGGATACAACAAAAGGGTCTGTCAATGTATTGTTGGTCATTTTTGTTATCCAGTGGCAAACAGAGATGAAAGACCTTGGATTGAGCAAGAAAGGAGAAAAGGGTTGGATACAAAAGGGATATTGCAGTGGTTTATGGGAATGAGAGAAAGAAATGAATCAACAAAACACAAACGTGTATTGAACAATTTTTTCCAATGGCAAAGGAGGATGGATATGCAAGAGATTAGAAACTAGCAGAAGGATCAAAATGGTGAGCCAATGAGAAACTGCACAAGAACCCAAATGCACAAAACTAGAGAAAATAATTATAGTATCAACAACAACAACAACAATGAGAAGGCATTTAATGTGTGAAAATTTGCAAGGGACATAATAATATAATGAAAACAATCATCAATGACAAATGTACACACCAGGGAAGAATTCAAAAGGAGTGCTAGTCTGTTGGGCACATAATAATCCACTGCTAGAAGGGACCTTGTTGTTGGAGATTGGCTCTATACTGCTGATCATGTGGGGTGAGCAATGTAAGCCATAAGAAACCCCACCAGCAAAACCACCACCATTAAAGCCTCCAAAGGGAAAATTAGAAGACACGTTGCCAAGACCGGCTGATCCAACACTAGCTGATGATGAAACAATGCTACCAAAACAGTATTGTGGGGGTAGTACTGGTACTTCACCTCTTGGAGATACCACCTGGTCAGCTGGTGATCCACAAACAAAGCTGTTAGAGTTGTCTTGAATATCCATCCTTCTGTAAATGGACTGGCTCAGCTTTCTCCTCCTATAAGCACTTGACTGTTCTCTATACTTCCTTGCCATGATCACATGCCAATGGTTCTTCACTGCATTATCAGTCCTCCCTGGGAAAAGCCTTGCTATCATGGCCCACTTGTTGCCGTAGATTCTGTGAGCTTGCATTAGCCTCTCCTCTTCTTCCTCAGTGAAAGCTCTCCTGTTTATCCTTGGATCCAACTGGTTGAACCATCTTAATCTGCAACTCTTCCCTTTAAAACAAAAACAAAAAAGGGCCAAAGCTCAAAAGAACAACACTAAAAACAAGAAAAAAAAAATTCAAAGTTTTCAGTACTTTAGTCTTTTTTACCTGATCTTCCTTCCAACTTCTCAGCAATAAGGTTCCAGTTCTGAGGGCCATAAAGGGCAACAAGTTCTTTGAGCTTTGCATCCTCAGCAGGTCTCCAATGTCCTCTGGCGCAGAGTTTTGACTGACCACTATTGTCCCTCTCCTTACCATTGACCCCAAGGTTAATATTCTCATCACGGCTGGTACTTATATGGTTTTCAATTTCATCCTCTATATTTATACCTTTGTTAATTTCCCCTAACATTCCATCACTAGTATTGCTAGTCTCTTGACACCCTTTACCAGAAGCTTCCATTATAACTTGATCACCACTACTGTTTTGGTGTTGTTCCTCGAAGCTTCTAGAAACACAGGTGCCCATCAAAGGAAAACCCCAGAAAGCTGCTCTTCCATTTTCCACTTCTGAAGTATACCTTGAAGCATAACTCTCTTGAGAAGAAGAATTAACAGATGATGAAACTAGTGATCTGTAGTTGTTTGGGCTTAGAGAGAGAGAGCCGACGTCTGCATAAACCATCCCCAATGAAGAGCAGCGAGAAAAACAAGGAGAAGAAGAAAAGATGAGGCCGTTTAGGTTTTGGTTTTGGTTTTGGTTTTCTGTTTCTGTTGATGTTGTTGTATATATAAAACAATTGTTGGCCATGCCTTCATTTCTTCTGACATGTAATGCTGATGGATGATTTGGAAAGCTACTGTTACAAAGTCATCTCTTCAAGGCCGGAAAAGGAGGAGAAAATTAAATTGTGTGTGATTTTATTTTTGAGAAAAAAATATTTAAGAGGGCAAAATTTGACAAAATGGTGACTGTAAAGACACAATAACGAGAAGGAGATTTTTTTTTATATATAATTATAGAAGTAGAGATGAGATGAGATGAGAGAGCCTGCAAACTCACAAAGGCTTGTTATCACAACGAGGACTGACTCCTTAAGAAGGAGAGAGAGATGTAGAGAAGAGAGAGACAGAAAGAGAGAGTGCTTTAAAGTAGTTAACAACCCTGACTGACATTGAACTTTAATTTAACAAGTTCCCCATTATTAATACTAGTATCCTCTCTTCTTTTGACAAAAATCCCACATCACTCACACGTGTGAAAATGAAAAGAGACACCCCTTAAAAGCACTCTCTCTCTCTCTCTCCCTATCTCAAACATACTTCACTCTCACTCTCTCTATTCATTGGGGTTGAAGGTCTTAGGCTGTCCCTCTATAAATTGACAAGAAAGACTCCTAATGTGTTGTGTGCTTGCTTGGGTTTGTGCAGGGCTAGAGACCTTTCTTTTCAAAGTCACAGTGAAGAAAAATTAGAGCAAAGCCCTTTGACAGAACAACTCTTGTCCGACACCAGTAAGTATAAACCATTATAATCATGGTCATATCCAGATAATGATCCTCTCTCTTTCTCTTCCTAACCAGAGATTTTTAGGGTTAGTTTATTTTATGGTTTAAATTATAATTTAAACTATTTTATTATAATATTTTTTTTATAAAAAATTAAATTTTTATTTAAATACTTAAATTAAATAGGCTTTAAAAACAAAAACAAATAGAGACCAAATGTCTCCTTCTTTCCAAACTAATTATACCCACTCGTAAAAAGGCTACATCTGGTTACCTTTTGACGTCATTCTAAAGCCAACCTCCTCCTAAAACCCTTTTCAGGGCTTTCTTTTGTGCAAAAGGAATTAACCTTCAAATAGTCAAAAAAAAAAAAAAAAGACTTCTGTGAGCTTTATTTATGTATATATTTATTATTAGTTATAGCAGATCGGGAACTATATATTTTTGTACACTGGCATGGTTTATGTGAACGATTATTGTAGAAAAATTCTAGTGTTTAGGTGATTATTATAGTGTTTTGAACAATTTATTCATGTTTTGATTAATAGCTACAGCTACAGGAGGTCTCATTTGAAGTGATAGATTCATGTTTTCCTGCATAGAAATAGTCAACAGCATACAGCATGTCTACATGCATCTTTATGGGTCAACAAAACTGTTTGTCTTTTCTTTATTTGATGATTAGTATGGTTTTTACAATCCTGTTTTCAATTATATACTAATATTGCTAACAATACTAAAGAGAAATTTGTATGGAATAATTAAGCTTTGTTCTGGTTTTTGTCGATATTTCATTTACTGTTCGTTGCAATGTGCTATTTACACTGTTCAAAACAGACCAGCTTTGGGTCAATATATTCGATCAAAAAATTAACCCCCATTTTTTTTCCTTGAGAAAGTCATTTTTTACCATAGAGAATGCGTACTTTTAAAATTTTCATCAAACTGTTGAAGTTCTATGCTTTTATCGGTGGAACAAAATCTTTCTCCACTGTGAGAATTCTAAAATAAAAAAAGAATAAAAAATAGCCTTGGGAATTGTTATGTAACATCTCAAACTCGCCAACCAAACGGCATTAGCTAAATTCAATGCATCTTAGTTCAGATATAACAATTCATAATAGGCTACTATTAGCCAAAAAAAATAATAATAATAATAAAACAAGGAGAGAGTACTAGAGAGCATTTCTAGCAACCAAAAAAAAAAGTAATATGGAAAAAATTCGTTTCTTTTACCTTCAAAAAGCAAAGGGAGAGTAAGTGAGAACAGAAAAGAGGAAAGTAGATAGAGAGAGTATGTTAAGACTGGTGGGCTAGCGTGCTGCCAATCCGCTAGCCACCGTTTCTTGTTTCGAGGATTGTCGTGGAGCGATCTATATGGTACTGGGGTTTGTGCCGGCAAGGGAGAGTGATTTTTTCACGTTAGAGTTCGAGGCGAGAAGACGGGAGAGGAAGGACTTCCGCCTCCAATCTACTTCCGAGAACAAGGAGGGAGGAGCCACCGATGTCGGCAACGGTCATGGGAGGCTTGGATCTTCTCTAGGATCGGCCTAGCTCAGACGAGTGCGTGTGGGGTCTTGGTCGTGTAGTGCTACTACTGGTTAGGTTGTTTTCACCATCCATCACCTTCTGTTGGTATTGAGGGGCCGGTGGTTGAAGTGAGTTTGTGTCGTTGGGTGGGTTCGTGAGGTAGGGGGAGGGCAGGCTAAGGCGATCGAGTCTTATCAAGGAGTTGACTGTGGATGGGACGGGGGCGCTCTCTGGTGGGCAAGTGACCGGAGTTGGGTGGCTGGGGTTGAGGGGCCTCAGGCTTGTAGATTGCGGTGGAGGCTACGCTATGGGTTTGTGTTTCTCTATTGTTTTGCTATTCTAGGTTTATTGTAATAAGGGTAGTAGTTTCTCCACTAGTCCTCAATATTGTGTTTGTTATCTTGTGTTGTGTTTGTAGGCTGTGTTTAGTCCAGAGGCTGATTTCACCATGCCTCTTGATTTATTAGGTGGTGTATTGAATCAGGGTGGGTCAAGGCGTGGTGCTTTTTCTGTGGTCGTTGGAATCTCTGGTTTGTAGGAGTTTAGCTTCGTCTAGGGTTAGGGTTTTGTTTAACTCTGTTGTACGGTGCATGAACTCTCAAGAAGGTTCTTTAAGTCTACTTGTGTACCTGATTCTTGGTCCCGAACCTTTAGTTATACCTTCACTATTTTTGGCTCATTTTAATAAAGTGTTTTCCTCTTGTTAGGGACCTTAACTTAAAAAATAATAATAATAATAAAAAAGACAAAGAGGACTATGGAGTATAGATTCACATGAAGCTGTATCAAGTTCTTACCTAAGGTAGTTTGTTTCGCATATTCGACCAATTTTTTAGATTTAAATATTTAAAATCTTTTAGATACATGTTTGTTTCTCTCAAAATTCAAATTAAATGAATCATTTGAATCTAACTTTTTAGAGTTCTACCCCTTCAACTATTTGAACTAGGACATGTTTGCTACTATAAAAGGTAAAATTCTCTCTTATTGTTGAGAAAAAAAATCATAATTTCTTCGTTTGATATCGTATTGAGACTTAATTTTTCATTGTGTTCTTAACGAAGAGAAGAATAAATCAAGATGTATATTGCATATTTTTTAGGATCATGAACATTAAGATTTTGTTAGATTTGTTAAAAAATCAAAAACTTTTTCTACTATCTATCCAAACACAAATTTAAATTTTATTTTCTATTCAAATTAATACTTTAAATACACATCTAAATAGCAATTCAAATTATCAATTTAAATCACACAACTTAAATCAAATTATTAGAAACAAACACGATGCAAATCCATTTATGAAAGGTAGGGTATGTTTGTTTCATGCATTCTTTGAACTCAATTGACTCAAATTTAGATTTTAGAATCAAGAATCCTTCAGTTATGTGTTTGTTTCTTCCCAAATTTGAATCATTTGAGCATCAAGAATCTAAGTTTTTAGAGTTCTCATCCCCCCTTAAATTTTTGATACTCTAATATTTTTGCTACAGTAAAAAGTAAAATTCTCTCTTATATATTTGAGGAAAAAATCATAACTTCTTCATTTAATATTCAATTGAGATGATTCTTTTTTCACTGTGTTCTTAATGAAAAGAGGAATAAATCAAAATATATATTGCATATTTTTTAAGATCATTAACATTAATAGTTTATTAGATTTATTAATAAATCAAAAACTATCTTTACTACCTCTTCAAACACAAATTTTAATTTTATTTCATACTTAGATTAAAACTTAAATACACATTCAAACATCAATTCAAATAACAATTCAAATCACTAACTCAACCCTTAATTCAAATCATACTAATTTAAATTAAATCATTAATTTAAATCTATTTACCTAATAAATCCGTACAGTCACTTATTATTAAAAAAAAAAGTTATCCGGAATAAACACGTTTGTGTCACATCTCATTCAGTATTTTCCAGTCTCTTCAAAGTGTTCCCTCTTTTTCTCTCTTCTATTTGTAACATGACACCAACTGTACTTATTGCCCATAACATCAATGTTTGCACGTACAGACACACACACACACACACACGCACACGGATCCTTCCCACATCAGTCAATTGTCCTCGGTTGAAAAAATATCGGGTGAACTACTTTAAAAGCCCCATCTTAGCTTTATTTAATAACATTGTTTTAATTATATTATTTTAACGGCTACAGCGAGGTTCTTAAATATTATAATAAATTAATTCTAGGTATATAATTTTAATTATGTTTTTAAACATACTTAATATGATTCCCATAATGTGCAATGCTTGAAAAAAACGCATCTATAATGATCATCGTAAGTGTATTATTTTTAGACGACTATAGGAAAAAAAATTAATTAAGTTAGGAACATATTTGAACAATAATATTTGAGGAAACCAAATTTAGTTGAAAAATCATAAAGAAATTTTTTAAGAAGGTACATATAACAAAAATTTAGAGGATACGCCTTAGAGGGAGGAAAAAAAATAAGGTAGGGATTTTTTCAAACAAAAATAGTGGACAATTAAGGAAAATGTACTATGACAATCACTTTTAATATAAAATTATCTTAGACGACTATGGAACAGAACATTAAGGTAGAAAAATATTTGAGAAAGATCATTTTAATATGGGCAAATTAGAAAACATGTATCTATGTGAAATTATTATTAGAGCAAGTTGTCAGAAAAAAACCAAATAAGAGGGATCTATGTGGGTTACTGATTTACACAAATCTCTTGACATTAAGGAGATAAATTTAATACCTTGGGAACCATCTGTTTTATCCATTACATTATTTTATCTATTAAATTACATTGTCGTTTTTGTCTTCAATATACAACAATTCATCTCCTTTTGTCTACCAACGAATAAGATTCTTTGATGTCATCATGCTAAAAAGACTGAAGGAATTGAAAGCCTATACAAAACAAGATTTCCCTCCAACATTGTCCTATTCATATCCAACTAACTTGAAAAGAAAAATTAAAAATAATTAAAAAAACCTTCAAAATTTAATACATTTTGCATGCTTGTGGAAAATTAAAAAGTTGCAACTTCAGCAGTACACGTACGTACGACTGTTAAAACTGTGTGGCTTCTAAAGCGATATATAATTCGTTCCTCCATCAAGTTATGACATTCAAAAAGAAATATGATCAACAAATCAGCTGCGATATATCTGAGGAAATCGTTTTGTTCCTCACACGCTTATATTATACATCTACACTCCAAATAGAAAAAAAAAAGTCACTTTTCTGCAGCATATATCATCATTTTTTTTCTTTTTCTTTTTCTTTTTTTTTCTTTTTTTTTTTTATATGAGAAGAGCTTATGTTTCTTGGTCCAAAAAAAAGAACATCTCATTATTTTTGTTATGTATATTATAGCCTCAAAAATAAATATTGTTAGTCTTCAAATTACGAGTACTGTGATTTCAATTCCCGAACTTCTTTTTTTTCTTTAATAAATTACTCTTTGAACTTTTCATTTTTTAACAGTTTAATATTGAGCTTTAGGAGAGACAGATAATCACCTTCTAATGGCGTAGTAAAGGAATGTTTTACGAAAATGAGTATAGTAAATGTAAATAAACAATAAATATAATTCTTTTAAGCTATTATTAGAAACCCTTAAAAAAACTAGAACATCTTAGATCAACAAAGGGATAAATAAGAATTTTCCTTTTTTCAATTTTTTTGTTATAGAATTTTCATTTATTTTTTTATGGTTGCTTCGGGAACTTGAGAAGTTTATTATTATTATTTTGGCAAGTAAATTTTGGAAGGTTGTTGGCTATTAATACGAAGGCATTGATACAATCAATACGTCTGTTATTGAATTAATATCTCGAGAGAGAGTGGGTGCTATCAAACATCACAAGATGCATTCAGACTTGAGCTAGTCTATTGCATATATATATATACACACACATATATATTTGATACAACTAGATGATCTCATGATTCGTACAGTACTTTTTGCTTCAGGACTTATTCAATAAATTCTAAGATAGATGATGAGAGATGATATCAGCTTTCAAAATAATTAATTTTAATTATAGTTATTTATGGATTTAGTCATGACTTATGTGTTTATAAGGACAATGTTGTTAAGGAAACCTGTATAATCGAGGAGGCCAAAATAGAAACTTTGAAAATTCTGAAGGACCATTACGTTATTTCCGACCAAGGACAATAAATCACTTTGGTCTCCACCTTCCCAGACCAAACCAGGGTAAGGGGGGGGAGAGAGAGAAAGCATCCGTGTATAATAATGTTTAGTGGGGCCCCTCAGGGATGAAACTGCAATATTTCATGTTTGACAGGTACAATTTATTATGCAGTTGTATACATATACATGTAGATATAAATAACAGATATATAGGAGAATATATTGCTCTCCTCATCATGCAGATTTGCCTTCATCTTTTGCCCAAAGCCAAAGCCAATGCCAGTCATTTTTTTTGTTTTCTTCCTCTTGCCAGTCTGAGAGATCAAGATCAAACTCACCTTCCCACGTGTACCCATGTTTGCTCGTGTAAAGCCAAAGTTTTGAGACCTCATATGCATTATGATTTTATGTCATATATGTGTGCATATATAGAAGAAATTATTGGGACCAACTGTTTGAGATCAAAAACATCGGATCCCTCTATTGCCCACTTGTTTTCCCGTATTATTTTGTCCTACTGTGCGTTTGTCTATATATATATATATATATATGTATGTATGTATGTACAAGGAGCTTCACTTCTACGCGCCAGCAAAAACCCAGTTTTTTTTTTTTTTTTTTTTGACCTTTTTGAGTTAAAGCAACAAAACCCAGTTGGTAGACCAAACAAAAAAGGGGCCATAGTATTTTAATTTAAGAGATAACACAAAAGTAAAATTATTAAAAATTACAGAAGTTAAAAGGTTTAATAATTAATCATCTTATTAATAATTGCGCCATAAGATAGCGACAGTACAATAATGTTAACACATCGCGTATCACGTAATTAATAAATAATGGTTCTTTAAGATAACTATATATATATATATCTTCATGTATAGTACTAGACAGAGGTTAGAAATGTAATTAGTGTTCCCATATTATTTACCTCCTTCTGAATTATATAAACTCAATGAGTAGTTTACCTTGATTTTGATTATGTGATCAGAATGGGATGAAAGAAGACAACATATATGACAAAAAACTTGCGTTCATCAAAATGAACATTTATATGTATACATATATATAAATATATAAATTGCATGTCTTTTCTTAAATTTTAGTAAATAATGGGTGTTTTGAATTTTGAGAATTACAAATATTCAATCCATGTTTTGAGAATCCATGACACTCTTGGTTGACTTCCATTAACTTAAAGTTAATTTGTAAATCATGGTCAAAATTATTCATTTTTACTTGGCTGTAATTTAACAACCCGCCTATGATAAGGTTACTTTAACAATAGTACAAGTTATGAACTTAAAATCTCGTCAAAATTCTATTAAATTAACGAAAAAAAAAGGAAAAGGACAAAATTGACAAAACCTAATACAAAAATAACACAAATATAACGGTTCAAAACATAACCTACAAATAATATCATCAATCTTTCGTGAAAACAAGTAATTAAGAAGTTGACAACATTGAAAGAAAGAAAGAAAAAGACGCCGACATTGATTAGGAAGTGAGAAGGACACATCTAAGAACAAGTTGCAGGAAAGGCCAAAAGGCCTGAATGGACTAGAGGCAGTTAAAGGTGTTTGTCACTTGACTTGAAACCTTGAATAAAAATGTTGTTGAATTACCAAACCAAGAAGCAAAAGCTGTTGGAACAAGGGGGTTGGGCTTGGGTACGTAGCAGATAAATTAAATTCTTTTTTCTTTTCTTCGCGGTTTTAGTAGACAAGAATACATGAGTTTGCCGCAATTATTTGCACCCACATAGCTCATGTAGCTGGAATTCAGTCATGGGGATTGAACAAAAATGAAACAACACGCCTTTGGAATGACCACCCCATCTCTTCATTGTTAAGGAAAGACATCAAGAGATGACTAGGGAAAAATCAAATTTAGGGCAAAGCTACAAATGCGTGAAAAGCAAAAAAAAAAAAAAAAAAAAAGGGTAATAAGAGAGAATATGTTGTATCGCAATGTGGGGTTTGATATGATATGATAGGGATGGCCCACCCGTATGAAATTATGGGACTGTTTCCCATAAGATTCTGTTGTGGCTGTTCCCTTGGAACTACATGAAAAGGGAAGCAATTAAGTGTGTGCACGTACAATAGATCACTAGCTATTCCCCCCTTAAGCTTTCAAGAACAAGACAAATCTTATGATCAGTGAAATTGGTTTTTTTTTTTTTTTAAGGGGATGTTACAATAACAACATATATAGCCTTAAATTGTTTATGATAATATATACAAGGTAACGAACAACATACATAATATATGAGTAGGTACCAACCGGAAAAAAAAAAAAAATGTTTAGCTTTTCATTTTCCTACTTGGATGTACAATGTACATGTTGGATGTCAAGCATGAAAATCAGTTAAATTTGTCCGCAGGCCACAGGAACAGCATGAATATCAGTACTACCTTTAATTTACTCCATAGCATGTGACCTAGAAACAGTTTTTTGTAGGGCACTTCTTTTAGGACTTAATAATCAATTATTCTCTCTTCAAAACTCTTCTATCCCTCCACACAAGAGAGAGAGAGAGAGAGAGAGAGAGAGTGGTGTAAATTATTTTGAAACTTTTTGAAGAAGGAAAATGACTCCTGGCCTAACTGTACAACTAATGCATGTGCAACATATTTGTGAAAGTACTATTATGATACCATTCATAATTATATTATATTAAGAAAAAAAAATAACAGTTTAACTTGAAAGAAATCGGTGATGAAATCATCAGTTCAAAGCCATGTCTAATGGTAGATTTTATATATATATATATATATATATATATATATAATATTTTCTCCTCGCCTACAATGAATTTTCCACTCACTATTTGAAAATTTTCAGAATATGTTCAAACAGCTGGTCAAACCCATTGAATTGAACTGTTCAAGGTCTCAGGGCTCAGACTATTGATATACCACAGTAAATTAAGCTTTGTGTTGTAAGAAGAGCTCAAGACTCACGCCATCATCTATAATGTTCAAGAACGGATACCTGCAAAATATTAATGCTTCACCAAACCCCTTCAAAGGAATAATTACAAAATACAATATGCCAAATACATATTCTAAAAATATATATATATATATATATATACACACACACACGCTCCCATGTCAAATTAAAAGGTTACATATAATTTAAGATAAATACGTATAGTACTAATGGAGCAGTATCATTTGCCTCTGGTAGGCTTACTTGTACACATGGTGGAGCTATACATGGACTAAAGTGGACGGCTATTTTCTTGAACTTTTTTAAGTTTATTTAGGAAACATATTAGAAAGAATAAGTTTCAATTACTACGATGTAAAGTTTTCATATCTTATACGCTACAGTGTTTAAGTTCTAACTTAAAGTTCCAACATGCTTCCCAAACAAACTCTTTTTCTTTTAATATTGCATATAAAATTTTATAAAAATTATGCTACTCCATTCCTAAAATTCCATATCTTCTTCGTTTAAATTTTTTTAACAATGTTAGTATATGATCTGCTTCCCCTCACAAATTTTTCTAGCTCTGTCCCTGCTTGTACAAGACAGATATTAAATGAAACAAGAAACTTAAAAAAAAATCAAAATTTTTATTATGGAGAAGCATTTGGCAAAATTAGCTCTAACCAAAACTTTTAATTGTTACAGTCTAGAGCTCTTATATGCTATAGTGATCGAAAAAAGTAAGCTATAATATTGTAAAGCTCTCACAATTTTTAGTTATAACCACTTCTCAAATACTCTAGACAATTTCACTCCACTAGCAATACAGAGTGTTTTAACCATTGTATTAGGATTTTAACAGGTTGATTTATGAGTGTCCATATTAAAAATTTACAACATATGATATAAACTTTTTTCAGTCATAAATTAGACAATTAAAAAATTATTTCGACGGTTAAAACACGCATACTCCACCCATAAATAGAACAAAATTAATTTCTCCACCGTAAAATGGCCTAAAATTTTACTAATATTGATGAACCTGAAAAAACTGTTTTTCTAACCGATGAAGTTCGACGGTTTCTTTATTACTTGTTGTACTTTATTAACTCTGAGTACAATATATACAGCAGCAAAAACCCGCAAGCAATCCTTTGTCCAGATGATCTAACAGTGTCACCTACCTATTTCCTATGTACTTCTAACCTGATCTTATTATTACATCAAACCTCATCCCATGCATTCATGATGATCATGATGACTAGACCATGATACACAAACTATTGTAATTATCAGTAAAATTTACATAATATTTGATTATGATATTGGTACAATGTCACGAAATTTGTATCATTAAGTTCTTTGTAGCCCCTACTCAAGGCCATTTACGGAAATATCAAATGCACTTAGAACGAGGTCCTATTATTGGTCCACGGCATAAGCGGTCTAGATCCTGCTCTTAAGCTATTTATAAAATGAAATTCGCATTTATATAGACCCTATGGTAAGCCATTTATGAAATGCTAGATGCAAATGACAGGTGAGCGCAAGATTTGAGTCATTCATTTAGGATGCCCTGCTATTGGTCCCACAACATGAATGACTCAGATTCTACACAGAATACTAGTTGCATTTATGTAGACCCTACTCATAAACCATTTACGAGATGTTGAATTTACATGATAGCGAGCGATTACAAAATTTGAGTCGCTAATTTATGAGGATCCTGTCGTTGGTCCCACAATACGAAGGGCCCAGATATCCTACACTAGTGCACAATTAACGCTCTAAAAAATATTCTAGGTCCTCGTAGAGACAGAGCTACACAAAGATGGTGCACAGTGATCCCATAAATTTTTTTTAAAATTTTATATATAAAATTCTAAAAAAAAAAATTGTATTCACTCTAAAAAAAATAAATTTCACCTCTCATATCATTAGTTTGGTCACATTTTCATTCTTTTTATTAATTTTTTTGGTTCCGTCTTTGCGTACTCATACAAATGCATGGATGGTCATGACATGCATTCATGATGTGTATGGTCATGATGGCATAATGCATGCATAATACCACGCCTGATAATCTATATACAGAGTCCTGAATGAACTCCACAGAGATACTATAGTTGCTACAGTAGCACTCCTTCGAGAGGACTGAGACTGAAGCTACAACTTTATATGGTCACAGTACACCATATAGCTATCCTATGCTGTAACGTCACCTCCAATGCACACAGCTGGATGTCAGCATGTGTAGGTCTCCCATAAATAAATGTTGTACATATATATTGTTCTCTAATTTGTATAGACTTTTATACGTACACACATATATATACATACATACATATCTATAGAGAGAGAGAGAGAGAGAGAGAGAGAGAGAGAGAGAGAGTAATAAGACAACACAATGAGTCTCTAAAACCTGACTTCCGTGAATTATCCCAACAAGTGGTAGGATCTAACGCCTTAGGATGCCACATATGGCTAATAAAGGTTAGGGCGTTAGACTGTCAAGAAAACCCAAACAGTCGGCACCTTCACTGAAAACAGGAAAAGAGGATCAGAACTCCAATGTGCTTAAAAAGATATGATCTCATTTGCAATTCACTTTTATCCCAAATGGGAAAATAAAATGGTTGGTTTAGGGGGAGCTTATATGCAGAGTGGTATGTATAGGATGGCTTATGTTGTTAAACCTTAAATTGGATCAAAATTACATATAAAAATATATAAAACTAATAAATACTAATACAGACCTAATGTTTTTTAAAACAGAGTTACACCGGTGCCATATGGTATGATTACATGCCACAAATGCCCTGTTTTCCTAAGCTTTTTTAGGATTTGCCCAAAATCCTAACAATTACGCTAGTATTTGGTAAACTAGTTCAACTCAAACAATATAAAAATTTTAATATTATAATATAAAATTTTTATATAATACAATACTTTTAATTTTAACTTATTCCTTAAACATCTTTCACATTATAGGTTTGGGAAGTTGTTAGGTGCAGCTTTGCAAAGGGTAACTTTATAGTCCTTGGAAAGACATTGGAAAGAGAACGGTCAAAATCTTGCAAAGGAAAAAAAAAAAAGTGAAATAGGAAAGATATTCTTAAATTGATATTCCAATACATCTGCCATTTGGAAATGAGAAAATGCTTCAATAGTTGTAATAGCAGAAAATAAATTCATAAGACCACTGTGGGAAAAGCCAAGGCATGGAGGGTATAATTGGAATTTTGATGCAAGCTCAATGGCATCAAAGAGTACGGCATTTATGAGAAGGTGTAAGAAGTTAAAGTTACTGTACAAAAGATGACAGGTGAAAGAGAGAGAAAGAGAGAGAAAAAGACAGACGGTGTTGATTTTGTTTGAGATTTTCTTTCACTGATTGGGGAAGGTCCACAGCTTTGTTAACATGGAAGAATTGTCTGTACCTTGTTTTTTCTTTTTCTCTTTTTTTTTTCTCCTTTTTTTTCTTCTCTTTTTTATCTTATCTTAATTTAATATTATTTTCCTCTTCCTTTTTCTTGTCTTTGTCTCAGCAAGGAGAACAAGCGATTGTACCAGTCCACGTGCGTAGACCCCAATGTGCTGTTCCACAGAAGCAGAGCAGGCCCAACGGTTCCTGGTCCTTTCGGACGCCGTACCATAAAAGCCTGTCATTATTATTTGTATTGACAACGATACAAATGTGCAGTTGAGACTTTCCATCAACAAAAATATATATATATATATATATAAATTAGAGGGAACCAATGCTTGATTACTCATATACAAATCCCACTAATTGTGGGTGTAACTAAAAATAACGATTTTTAGCTCCTCCAAACAGGTCCACTAACGCTCGGTTTGGTGCAACAAACAGAGAGTAAAAAAAAAAAAAAAATAGAGAGAATTAGAATAATGAAAAGGATTACTAGAGTGTTTGACAAACCATAAAAATAATTATCAAATAATATAAAGTTTTCGTATATTATAATAAAATATAAAAAGTTACTGTAATGTAAAATTACTCTAACTATAATTATCAAACACCTTATATAGTAATTTGTTTACATTGTTTTGTAGAATAAAGGAAGGGTAAAAGAATAAATAATAGCCATTTGTGAAATTATTATATAACACATTTATATTATTTGTTAAGAAATTATTAAAAGTATAAAATAGTCTTTGTAAACTTTGAAATAAAGGGATTATTTAGATTCTTATATTAATAAAGGATCTAATTTGACGGGAGAAAGAGACTATCTCTTTTCATCTCACCTCATCACTCCTTTCAACCAAACAAAGAATTTGACCTTCTCTCACCTCTCTCCTTCTCTCCATCTCTCCATCTCTCCGTCCATCAAACACAGCGTAAGGTACCATTAATCATCTCCTCTCATCCTGCAATTCTTTTTCAGTCGTTAGAGTTATACAATGGTGAAAAAAAAAAATTCAAACCATTTAGAATTTTTTTTTTGTTGGGTCTCAACCTAAAGTACTATGGTACTATTAATCGTCTCATTGGACAATGGTAAAAAGCAACAAAAAAAAACCGTGAACCCTATCTTGTCCTAAATATCAAATTACATTTCGAACAATTATCTACCTGTTAGAAATTTATTGTTATTGGCTCTTACTTTAAGGTATTATTGTTTTTTACTCTTCCAAAAGAGATCCGTTATGGTACTATTAATCATCTTACCGTGCAATGCTTTTTCTATCATTAGTATTAACCTGTTTAAAATAAATAAATAAATCAAACCGTTAGGAATTTTTTATTGTTGGATCTCATATCCTAAATACAGATTACATTTCAACAATTATTTAAAACAGGCGCAAAGCAAAAAAAAAATTATTCAAAGGCGCAACGTATACTAAATTTATCGAGAAAAATTAAATAAAAGATATATAAAATTTTAAAAGGGCCGGAACATAATTTGAGAAAGGTGAAATCTAATTTTAAGAGTGACAGAATATAATTTTTATAAAATTTTATATATAATATTAAAAGAAAAATTCAAGAGTAGACGTGTATAACTTCGCCCCTATTCTGACTCTTTATAAATTGTTTATGAAAAATCATTTTCATCTTTATAAGATTGTAACCCTATTATTTATAAAATTATGAATACCAATCTAATATATAATATTATTTTTAGATTGAATTTGAATTTTTTATTAATAATAAGCTTATAACTTTAAAGGGTTAAATAGAATTACTCATCGTTAATACAACACAGCAAAAAAAAAATAATGTAAAAAAGTGTCACTATCTAGTGTAACAAGAAGGAGAGTGATTCCAAACATGTTCACGTGCATTAATCCCTACCTATAATACGCAGGATATGTGGGATACTGATTACACTTTTCCCGCACCTAATAAGTAATGTACATGGTTGATGTGACACTTTCAGTTGTTTGATAATTTGCAAAGGAAAGAGACCAGAAAGTGGGGACAGACCCAATTTTTTTCTTTATTTTATTTTATATATGTTCTAATTCAAAGGGGCAAAACAAGTCATATCATTGTATCCATGGTATTTTTGGTTGCGGAAAGTAATGTCCAAAGCCTCTCTCATTCTTGTTTGACTGTCCTGAATCCTGAGTGAGCTATAGAGTAGACCCTTCCTTCCTTACGCTGCAATCTTCTATTGCACCCACCAGTTTTATTCACCACCAAAATCCACCAGCAAAACAACCCCCCACCAAAGATCACTCCGTTTGAGTGTTCACACAACTGTCTCGGAACTCCAAATCAAAACCCAGAACTGTTTCTTCTGCAATTGTCACACTTCAGTATGTAAAAACTAGTAAACATGTCCAACTTTCAAGTTTTATCAGTGAATAATGTAAAACTCTAAACAGCTATATTAAAAAACAAAAAGTTACAATTAGCAAAAAAAACTCTTACGTATTATAATTTTTATACTTAAAACATATGTTACAACTAATTCTCTAAACGGCCTAAATATTTGACTAAGATTCTGTTTGAAACTATCATATCTATATCTATATCAAGTTGGGTTAGTTTTACAAAATTTTAAATATAATTCTAAGCATATTAAAAATATGAAAAATAGACAATTGTTACCCTGAAACTTAATATGGTACGAGATTTACGGTAAAAATACCCTATCAATAAAATTCTATTTTAAACCATTATACCTCAACTAGATTATATATATTTTATTTTAATTACATTTAACATTAAAAAAATACACCACCGATAATATATTATAGTATTTGGTTGGGACACAAAATGAGGTGCATTGTACATATCCCTTTATTTATTGCCCGCAACTGCAAAGTGGAAACAACATATAGTATGTTTGATATATTGATTAAAATGGTTAATTAGAATTATTTTTATTATAATATATAAAAGTTTTATATAATAATAACTTTTTATTATAATTATAATATATAAAAATTTTATATTATTTTTAATTTAAAAAGTAATCTAAATTATTACAACTTGAACTGACTTGCCAAACATAATGATAACCATTTTAAGGCAACAATAACCTGTTGGAGACTGTCCACTTCAATTGACCAGACCCCTAAACAGAGAATTGCCAAAAAAAAAAAAAAAAGAGAGAGACAAAAGAAAACGATATATAAAGGACCCGGTGTTTAATGCCATTGGGTGCTGGATTTTGGGTTCTGCCTAAATATACTGGAATTTTGCTTAAAAACCCAATCTCGATTGGTCATTTCGAAGAATAATAACCCCAATTTACTAACCAAACAATGATTTATTATTATTTGTTTGGGGTGGTGGTGTCAGATAGTTCGAATAAGCATGGCGTCAGGTCTGCAGATATGTCAGCTTGGGGTAATTAGGGCCTCTAACTGATTCATCTAACGTCACGTAACCTAAAAGGGCGTTTGTGAACTTTTTGGCCATTGCTTTATGTGGACAAACCTACCGAGGTCATTGAATTCTATATATATATGTATATATATAAGGTGAGTTCATATAGTTCAGAGGTTTCTTTGTCTTTGAGTTTTTTTTCAATTTTTTTTAATTTTATGTAGAATCTTTGAGCTGATTGATATCAAATACACAATTCATTTTTTTTTTTTACCGAGAATCGTGCATTCCAATATAGTTGTATGAACGCAACAACTGACTTAACACATTTGCTTCTGGTATAACCCGGCTTTAGTTAATATATGAATCGCATAAACCGAGAAAAAAATATCTTTAAAATTTAACACTATATTGTATTTAATTAGTAGATTGTATTATATATATAATGCAAAAGAATTTGATGAAAATTTAACAATTAAAACCTTTTTTTTTTCAAACACCAATCAAAGGAATCTCAGCGAAATTGTTAATTCCGCTCACTTACACAGAAACTTGTCTCCTTTTGAGACTACTAAGAAGCACAATATTTTATCACGTGATTGTGTCATGTTTGTAGTTAACAAAGAGGGGAGAAATTAAAGAAAGATGGGCACGTGAAGTTCCCAACTGGTGATGAAATGGGAAAGTGACATTAAGGAGCAGGGATTTTTGTTGTGGTGTTATTTCAGTTTTGTGTGTGGATGGGAAGTTGTGGACAGGTCTCAGTTGGTACCTAACCTAAACAGGGCTTGGCCCATTTTTTGCCAGGCCTGGACCCATGTAACAGCAACACCTGAGACAGGGTAGAGGACTGGCTCAGTTCTGTTGAGCTTTGCAAGTTCCTCCCTACAACAATCATATTTAACCCTATAAGATTATAACCCGTTAACAAAACAGTAAGATTCAGTCTAAAAAATATACTATATAATAAACTAAGATCTACAATTTTATAAGTAGAAGGTTATAACCTTATCGGGATGAAAAGAATTTTTGTTCTTCCCACCTCCCTATTCAAATTCATATATATAGCTTTTATATATGTATGTATGTATGTGTGTGTGTGTATGTGTGTATATGAGATTCAACGAAATTAAAAACGTTGGGGACAATTGTAAGATTCGTTTTTGAGAGGGAAGAAAACAGAACAGAACATGTTTATGGATGTCACAGAAATATTCCAGAACAAGAAGACACTCTTAAGCACAGAGGTGTTATTGTTTGGTTGAATGTCCACACAGCATAAAAAGCCAAAGCAAAGCTACAATACATTGAGATTGATATTGTAAGAACTGTTTGCCGACACATGAGGTGATTATCAAGCTCAGGAGGTTTTGAGGCCCCCATGCTGGTTGTTAAACAGATACGCACACATTTTGCTCGACAATTCATTGAATCACAAAACTCAGTTGTGATGTCAGGCTTTGGGTGACAGCATTGCCATGTGGTCATGTACTGCTGAATAAATTAACCATGGCACTAGAAATTTATTTGTGATTCACAAATCCGAATTCTATAGGGCGTTCTATATGGATTAAAGTAAATAATCCAACCCACGACTTCCTTTTTAGTGGTGATGATCTGAATAAAGTCACTTAATAAAGTTCACTTACAATCGCATTTTGATAGTTTTGTGATTGATGTCATGGTTATGTGTATACTTTGCTTCTGTATTTATATTTAAAAAAAATGACAATTGTTAGGCTTAGTCTCTTTATTAATTTATTGTATCTTGTTATACTACAAGACCCATTTGAAGAAGTTGAAAAAAAATATGGACATTTTAGTTCCATGGCAAAGAGAAGGGGAGTGGGATCTTTAAAGGCTGTCCTAGAGTCCAACAGCAGAAGAGTCAACGGTATGTTTTCTAGTTTTTGACACAATCTTCGGTATAGCTTTAAATAAAATTAAATTTGAAATAGCAGGTGTCCGTAAATGCAGTATGTGTAAGTGCAGAATGGAACCAGTCAACAAATTAGAACAAGAAAGTCCAAGCCACTGACGACATTGACCAGAGTTTTCAAAGTCGTTGTACTTGGGGAAGAAACTCAATTGCAAAAAGTAGAAGAAGAAAATGGAAAATCTTGAAATTATAACCTATTATTTACATAATTATAGACCTCATTTAATATATAATATATTTTTTAAGTTGAGTCTCATTTTTTTATTAGTATCTTTTATTAGTAGCAGAATTATAATCGAGGTTAAATACGATTGGTTACTGTAGACTCTCGGGCTGCATCCCTCAAAAGTGAAATTAATCAAAGCAAAACCAAGCTCACGATCTTAAGAGTGAAATTCCCCCAAAAGTTGCTTTCTAACGCATATGTAAACCTTCATGTTGGTACCTTTCATTTCCTCTTTTTTTTTTTTTTTTTTTTTTTACTTTTCCCTCCATTTTTTTAGGTGAAAACAGTGAAAGGAATTGGCATTATTAATGCACAAATTTCACAGTAGAGCAAGTCCTAGAGTCTTGATGGGTAACAAAACAAAAGAAGAGGCACAAGTTTGGGTCACATACCATCCACTTCTCATTCTGCTTTATAGTACCATTACCCTCCAAAAAAAAAAAACCCCAACTCAGACTCTTTACCCCATTTAAAGCTAGCCTGCCCACCAGCCCAACCTGGAAGATTGGGGCATACTAAAGGGTATTGCGAGCATTATTAAGAACCAATTAGTTAAAAATATTGTAACATATAAATTTTTTTTCTATTTTTATATACTATAACATGTAAGAGGTTTACACGACAACAATTAAAAGTTTTGGTCTAAACTAAAAATACCAAACACACTATACACAAATATGCCCATTTTAATATGTGCAAGAAAAAAATTGTTCAACTGCAATGTAATTAATTTCCTTACTCGCGCCAGGAGCACAGCACCAAAACTAGAAGTTTGGGAATGATGCCAACTGAGGCCCAGGAAAACCCAAATAACCAAAATCTTAAATATCTATGAGCAAATGAAATCCATACTATATTAGATTGGATTTTAGTTGAAGGTCGACTCTTGGATAACACCTCACAGAACAAGAAAAATATAATTAGCTTCTTGAAGGTGAATTTACTTGAGCATAAAAACAAAGTTTCAACCCAGCATAAGAACTGAGCACCTAACAAGCCACCACCATATCATATGCCTTTACACATTGTAAAAACTGGACATTCAAAACTTGCCCATATCAAATTCTGCTCAAGTTTTATATACAAACAAATACAACCTTAGAGGCAGACATTACTGTCTCTAACTAATGACATGATTTGATTTACAAAACAAAATTAAAAAATAAAAAACCCGAAAAGATAAAATCTTTGAAGTTGGACCTGAATTGAGCAAACTTACAAGCATAAAACAAACAGGTGGACTTGCGGATGTCGCGGAAGGGGATTCCGACGTCGTTGAGGAGGAAGTCGAAAACTGGATAGAGATCAAGGTCGGGATAGGAGGTGAGGAGCTTGGGGTGCATGTCGAGGATTCGGCCGATGGCGGAGCCCTCAAAGCCCATGAAGGACAGGCAGAGATCGACGGACTTGACGGAGGAGAGAGAGGCGGAGCGGAAGTCGGGGTTTGGGGTTAGGGCTTTGTGGGAGTCGACGTTGAGGTGGTTCTCGAGGTAGAGGATCTTTTCGCAGAAGAGGAGGCTGGAGTTGGAGGTGGTGGTGGGGGTGGGGGTGTTTGGGTGGCCGGAAAGTTGGGGCTTTCGGGCGATGGCGTTGGGGCTTTTGGGGGAAGGAAGAAGGGAAGCTTGAGGGAAGAGAAGGGATTGAGTTGGTCGGAGAATCATCGTGGTGATGCTGTGGATTCTGGTTATGGCGGGAGAGCTTGGCCATGGATTTATCCTCTTCATGGATCGATAGCTCTTTTTCACCCTGGATAGCGTCCGAAAGTGTGTTGTTGCCTCTCTTCTCAATCGAGAAACGACAATTTAATATCAAACGACAATAAACTAGAAACGACAACATAAGCATTGGAAAGCGTCAATAGGAGGACAGACGACAACATAGCACGAGATTTTGAAGACTTCGACGACAATAAAGGGACAAAACGACAAGAAGAGAACAACCAAAAGATCATCGCAATGTCAAACGACGACTAATTCTTGCTATCGAAACTCCTTTTCTTCTCCCGCTCGCATTCCAAAGAACGTTCTTTGTTGTCTATTGACGTTTGATTCAGCGTAATTGAACGCTTTTTTTTTTTGTTATTTCATTTCTAAAAAATCATTTTCAAAATTGTTGGAATGTTTTTTTCTATACACTCTCAAAGAATTGTTGGTGCTTTTTGTTTAATGGATTCGAATTAATAATTTGATTTGAATTATATGATTTAAATTAAGATTTGAGCTAGTGATTTAAATTGTTATCCAAATTAACATTTGAATGTGCATTTAAGTTTTAATCTGAGTATGTAATAAAATTAGAATTTGTGTTTGAAGAGGTAGTGAAAATAGTTTTTTATTTATTGACAAATCTAATAAAATCTTAATGTTAATGATCTTAAAAAAATGCAATATGGATCTTAATTTATTCTTCTATTTACTAGGAACACAATGAAAAAAGAATCATCTCATTTGGATATCAAACGAAGAAGTTATGATTTTTTTTCTCAAATATAGGAGAGAAAATTTCAGCTTTTATTGTAGCAAAAATATCTGAGTACTAAAAGTTTAAAGGAGGTCAGAACTTTGAAAACTTAGATTCTTGATACTCAAAATATTCAGATTTTGGGAGAAACAAGCACGTATCCAAAAAATTCTTGATACTCGAATCCAACTTTAAGTTCATTGAGTCCAAAGAATACACGAAACATACAGACCCTTATAAAACTTGTCCTAGTCCCACATTGAAAGACAACGTTCCATTTGGATATTTATAGAGTGTTTGGCAGGTAGTAAAAACCGTTGGATAGAACTTTTTTTACTATAACATATGAAAGCTTTTATACTGTAGCAATTTTTTTATTGTTACTATAGCATATAGAGCCACTAACTGCCAAACACAGGGTTAGATTCTTTATTAGCATGGATAGCATCTGCCAGCAAATTAATTTAGTGACAAATTTTAAAATTTTTCTCTCAGTTAAAAGACATTTGTATGTAATCACTTCTAATTTTGATAATTTCACGGATGCTTTTTTGAATGTTTTGGTGTGTTTGTAGTTTGTTATGCTTGTTATGGTAACTTTTAGTTGTTTAAACATATCAACCAAGTTAGGGTTTAATTTATGGACGTAATCTTCCGACTTCAATATAATGTCTACACTTAGTTGCATTTAGAAGTATTTTATTAAATATATTTTTTTAAATTGTCTAATTTATGTCCACTCGTTTGCTTAGGTAAATGTTGTAATTAGTTGCAATTTGAAGTATTTATTAAATTAAAAAAAAAACTTTGTCAAATTTGTGCCTGAGTTGTAGTTTGTTATGCTTTTTAGTTAACTTCCACTTGTTTGGTGGGGAGATTTGAGAAAGATTTAGTTTGTTATGCTTCAATCACTTGGGCTTTAATATAATTTCCACTCGTTTGGTAGGGCTAAATGTTGTCCAGAATTTAGAACTTTTTTCTTCTCTTAAAAGGATGACTTATTTGTGGTTGAATAGTGTTTTTTAAAGACAAAGCCACATGATGAATCAATATCTATCTATCTATCTATCATAACTTTTTTTAATAACAACTAAAAACGATTAATAACGATAACAAAACGAGAATAGAGAATGAGAAAATTAGACCAGCATTAACTGGTAATAAAAATAAAGTGACCAAAATGTAACAATGTTTAATAAATAACCACTTATATTAAAACAAAATTTATTTTTGTTTAGAATGATGAAAAAAAAAAACACGAAGCAGCAATGAGACAATGAAAAACAAAAAAGAAAAGAAAGAGAAGAAGAAAATGAAGAAAAAAGATAATATAAAATTAAAAATTTAAGTGTTTAAAAAGAACATGTGATTACAAAAATGTAATATACTTAAATATTTTTTAAAAATGTACTATTTACCTATATTAAAATTGAAATTGTACTATTTGATATAATTTCTTGTGTGCGAATGCAAGTTTTTAAAATAACAAGAAATGAAAGGCGATACTAAGATGACTAGAGACAATGAATGCAAAAAAACATAAAGCAAAACAAAATTGGCATTAAAACACTTGGTACTAAAGTAGTGTCTGCCGTTGTAAAAAAGTTTTTCATCAAATTGTTTCCATGAATATAGAAATCAATCATTCTCAAAAAATATATAGAAATCTATCTTTTAGAATTAGAGCTATCATTACACTTTTTATTTCTCTTGCTTCCCCACCCTCTTCCTTATCTTCAGGACATCAACAAATTGTACTCATAATCATCCCCCAAACCGTCATTACTTTTTTTTTTTTTGGGTTATCCTCTCTTTTTTTTTTTTTTTTTTTGGGTTATTTCGACAAATAAATGTCAGTCACAGCAGATTACCACAAACGATGGGATAGCAGCTGAACACTGCAGGTAACATGATAGATTACCTTCGGTATCTCTTCCAGCTACAGTTAATATCACTGCAGATTACCACGAATATGGAGATAGTAAACTTGGTTTATATTGTCAATGGTAGCTTCAGGCTGCGTTCTGCACAATAAATTGGAGGAGGAAAGGACTAGGTTGGAGGAATTGGCTGTGGAAAGGGACTATTGTGGCTGTATGGTTGGATAGAAAGGGGTGAGAAAGAAAAAGCTGTAGAAATTGGGAATCCCTTATGTCCGTAAAAACGAATTCCCGTAATATTGGACGGATTATGCAATTAGCAAAAGAGAATTTTAAAATGTTGATTTTACCCTTTTGTTATATTATCTTTCGTTTTATAACTGGAGTTCAATGTTATCTTGTTCAACAACTTCTCCATTACACGTTCTAATACTTTTTCTTTTATCTTTTTTTTAATAGGATCTTTTCTATTTTTGCCGTTCAAGTGTTTCTTTTAGAGTTTTGTTTACGATTTTGGTCAGTTCCCAAAATTTTTATTAGAAAAATATGATTTAAGTATTGTTGAAACCCATTTTTTCGCAAAGTGCAAACCCAGCCTCTATCTCGTAGCATGGTACAAGATAAGGTATGTGGACCCAAGCTATATTCTAGGGTCCTTCAAGTAGGCCATGTTTTGGTAGACTAAGGAACATGAATGTTTTGGTCTAATTAAACTTTAAAACTCACTTGGAGAGTTTTAAGTCTAATTGGAATTAGAGTAAAATAGGCATAGAGAGGAAATTAGAGCAAGATAGAGCCAAAAAGACCCGCTTAGAAACCTAAGCCCAACACTAGGAAAATCCCATTTTTGAGCCCATTTGATGTGTCAGTCTACCTGTCGCGCCAGGTCACTCGTTGCACCAGCTTTCCTACCACACCAGCCTTAACAGCTCAACCGAGAGAGCCTTGCTGCAAGGTCATGTGACTCCTGTCATAGGAGGCAAATTCCCTCAATCAAGCTCGGGTCAGAGAAGATCCCAACCCTAAGGTCTAAGCTTTGCCTGAAATGGAAAGGCAAAGCTCCTGTAGTACGGATACCTCCGTAGCATGCCACTTGAAATAGCACTCCTAAGTCAGCTGACTATTTATGCTCCTAACACGCTCAGTCTTGTGTCAAAGACCAAATTCAAATTTGGGAGGAAAACCTCATGCGACAGGAAGTTGCCACATATGGTTGTTCCCATGAAACTAAACCTGAAGGTACCCTAACCAAGCTCGAAGTAAAAGGAACCTAACCAAACTAGATCTCCATTTCTCTGTATAAGTACCCCCTTAGCACCTTTAAAACGAGGTAATGGACCCTATCCTACTCAGATCATCAAGAGCAAACCTCCATTACCTCTATAACCACCATCTTCTACATCATTTCCATCTGAAAAACCTCTATAACCACCATAGCCACCATTTCTTCTAAGCTCAAATCACCACGAAGCACCACCAAACTACCTCAAAGCCATCATAAGCTTTACTACCAACCTTAAACCACCCAAGAAAGATGGTTCCAAGACCTAACTCTACCATTGCCACTCACTAGAAAACTCAAGCTTCCATATTTTTCATCAAGTCCTGAAGAAGTTCAAGATCCACACAATTACTTCAAGCTCCCCAAAACCTCCTTAAAACATCCATAAACCTGATATCTGACCTCAAAACCATCTAGGAAGAATGTCACCGTGACCTAAGTCCACCATCTTCACTTGCCAAAAAACTTAAAGCTCTATACTTTCTGGTGAACTCCAAGAACATCCAAGACCCTTGTCCAATCTCGTTTGACCTTAGAAATATAGTCAAATCTTCTTGAAACCATACCTTTTCACAATCCAAATAGTCCCCATGCATGAAGAGGATCGAAACCACCATTAATAGACTGTCACATTTTCTCTCTCTAAAACCTCTCTCGAGGCTTTAAACTACCCCACCTGTCGAAGTCACTTTCCTTCGGAGTTGTTTTACCTATCAAAAACCCTCTTAGGACGCTATTTCATGCATCAAAACCCTCAATCAGGAAACTGTTCTACCCGTCAAGAACCCTTTCTCAAGAAGTTGTTGCACTTGTAGGACCACTAAACCTTGTCATTTCACTAAAATACCATATCTTGACCAAATGGACATATGCCCTGTTGGAAAAACAATGTAAAGTGTAGAGTGGGAATTTTAAAAATTTTAAACATCAGAGTATTTCTTCAAAAAACAAGTTTGACATGCTATATGTATAAATTAAACAGATTTTACTAACCTCTGTGTGCCGAAGAACCTCCGCAATCCGTGAAGAGAAGTAACGTTCCAGAAAAGCCTCAACCAACTGGTCTTCTTTGCTATTCTCTATCCACGATCGGAGTGAGTGTGGGCTCATACGTACAGCTCTTCCACCGGTAACTCTCATTCCAACCAATCGAGAGAACTCAAAGCTAGTGTTCGTGATTTGTGAACAAAAGCTCTCAGGGAGTTTTTCAGATGCTCACTAGAAGAGTTTCACTCTTAATCTCTCAATTGATCTGAGTAACTCATGAGACTTACTCCCTTTATATAGCGATTGGTCCTGGGGTCAGTCCTTATCAGATTAGGTCTCAAAAACTCGAAACAGAATCAAGTTCAGATCAATATTTGATAAGATCCGCGTGAAAACGCGTAATCTTATCGCTCGCTGATCAACAGGCCAAACAGGCCCTACCGACAGGCCTAACACGTAGATCGACAGGCTGAACTGCAGCGTAAATATCTCCGCGAATCTTTTATTTTCTACCCGAGATTCTATAGGATAAAGTCTCAGCTTTGATTCAAATAACCCAATAGAGAAGTTATCTGATTAAAACAAACTTTATCAAGATAATCTCTAAGAAAATAAATCAATTCACAATAATTCTACAAGTTTATCCTGATTTAATTTATCCAATTAAATCAACCAATAAACAGACAAGAATTATCCGATCCCAATAATTCAGCAAGTTTATCTTAAATTAATTTTATTACAAAATTAATTCAACCAATAAACAGACATGAATTATTTCATTTTTTTAAATTTTAAACCAATTTGATAAATCCGGCATAAGTCACCAATTATTGGAAAAGCACGCGGTATCGTTACAGGATTTTGTGAGCTCGCAAAGGGGACCAAAATGGACCTATAAAGTTCAAGCTCTCGATAATCATGAAACCCAATATCCCATATATACATTTCACAATTATCAACTCCAATGCTACTCCACTAAAAACTTGGAGCTGCACTCTCAAACTTTACATAATTACAAAACCTGTATAGCTAAGTCTCCATGACATATCAAAGTGTATCGTATCCCCATATGATAATCCATAATCGACTTAAGGACAAGTTCTGTCTTACCTTCCCGATTATTTTTATCTTACGTTCCATTATCTCACCATTAGAAAACTTACCATTCAAAGATAGTATACTATTCGGTTACACCTATGTATCCAAATGGTTGAACGCTCTAATTTTCTAATTACAAGATAACGCATATAAGAGGATATCATTACTCCTAAAGATGAGCTATGGATTCTATATCTATGAATAACAAGTCTACGCTATCAAGAGTAATGCCTCCAACGTACCGGCATGCATACCACTATTGAGATGTAGGAGTCACCATTTGGTACATCAAAAGACACAAGTCGAGACAACGGGCCTACTATTCATCTCAGGATTAATATACAATACAAATGCTTGTCTAAAGTGAATCGATTTGCCAAGACAGAATTATTAATCCAAATCAATTCACTTTGTGTCCCGATCCAACACATCGTCATCTGTGACAACGTGCCAATGTTTCTATTCACGGAGTCCAACTACGATGGTCAAGACAAACCATCTCCCAATAGGGATATAGACAACATAATAATCTTTGCATGAATAAAGTGCCCAACTTTATTCCCTCGATTGCGGATCATACGTTTTAGACCGTCACCTTAAGAATCGTGTCTTTCGCATAATCAGTCCATTATATGCCCAATTCTTAAAGGTTTAGACTGACAGTATCAGACTACTGTTTGCTTAACATACATTCAACAAATATGAACGTAAAGAGGACAAGATTTGGTATATATAAATGAATAAATTCTTTATTGATAAAAATATCTCCAAAAATGTATTACATTTTTATTCTTTAGGGCATACATGTCTAACATGCCCACCACTAAGCATATAGAAAATTCCTCCATAAATGCTCGGAGGCCTTCTTTAGCGAAGCTCTCATCTTCGATGGATCCAAAATCGCAACGGGTCTCACCCTTAGACTTGACCATCCTTAGGGCTACCCAAGTTCAGCTAGGGCCACCACAAGAGCTTAAAGAACCCATTTTAGCCACTCCCATCGCCAAAAAATAGCCATCGTGGACTTGATCAATTGCATCACCCATCATGCTGCCACTTTAGCTCATGTCAGACAGTATCCAAGCCAATATGAGGAGGCCATAAAGTCCTCACCCTCCACATGTAAAGGCCTGCAAAAAAAGAGCCCCAACAAGTATAAAGAAGATATTACAAAGAGAGAAGTCAAGTTTTCTTAATTTGAAGCGTAATAAGATATTTCTCAAAATCAGTTGTAACTAAAACTTTTAATTGTTATAGTATAAAGTTCTCACAGACTATAATGATAAAAAAAAAGGAGCTACCATGTAAAGCTCATATGCTACATTTACACTTTAAAAGTTTTAGTTCTAACCACGCTTCTTAAATACCCTATAAATTACTTATTATTTAAAACATAAGGAATACATAAAATAAAACAAAACTATACATGATATATTGTTCAAATATAAATTTAACAAAAAGCTTAATATGGTAATTTTATCGATAACAGTGAAATTTCCCTCCTATTTTCCTCCAATACCAAACATAAGAATATAATATCACTATCTTTCTTTCTTATCATATCAAATTAAACAATGTTGAGAAAAAAAAATACAAGCACTTGAGTTTGGTGTTATCACATTTTTTTTTTTTGGAAAAGTTTATATTCACATGACAAAAATTAATCCATAGTGATTTATTTTCTCTAAAAAAATATAAAATTGCAGCATTTGCTTTATCATTCTTTGTGATGATTGTTAACTGAAAAATAAAAAGATTATTCACATCCACACCTTCTGAACTTTGGGGTCACTTTCACTTTGCTTCATGAGCTTTAAAAGTTCTTATCTTACTATCCTAAACTTTGAATTTGTCTCACTTGTTTCATTTTTCTTCATAACTAGAAGGAAAAACAACATATGCATTCACGTGGTTGTCATACAAGGATAAAAATATGTATCAATTTTGAATTATTTGCACTTACGCCTGCAAAACTTTAGGGCCACCTCCCCTTTGCCCTTTAAAGGAGTCACCCTTATTTTGCACCATAAACTTTAGACTTGCCTTCACTTTGACTCTTGAACTTTTAACAGTTCCCACCTATACCACTCCAATCTTTGTATTTCTCCCATTTTGTTCAACATTATTATAAGAGAGATTATAATATGTTTCTCATGTGTTATAAGATCAAAATTACAAAGAGAATATAAAAAAAATACATTTTTTTGTGTGCCTTTGAAGTCAGTGTTTGTGCCATGGAGTTAGAAATTGAGGTCACGATGCTAAGATGAGAAAACAACAAAAACGAGGTAGAGACATTGGCGCCTCAGCTCTGGGCTTAGAGCACCTTGGAGCTAGGCTGAGGCTACTTCGGCACCATAGCGCCACTTGGTTTTTAGCATTGATTTTAGTGCAGCACATTGAGTACCGCGGCGCCTGAAAGCTAGAGTCGTGTCGCCCATCCAAGCTGTTGTGATTTAAATCTTGTGTCTTTTGAGTTTGTTTTGAATGTCTTTACACAAACCTGAATGTTTATTACTAATGAACAGATCCGTTATAATAGTTATGATATTACATGAAGAGATGCCTTTATGATGGAAAGGAACCTTATGTGAAAGGTTGTATATAGTGCAATGATGGTATTGATTCATAAAATTGCACTCTTGTGCTTTACTAAATTTCCAGAATATTTACAGAGTTCATTATTATTCTTGGAGACAATATCATGCTAAATATTGTGTTCAAGAGTTTGTTATATTTTAGAGGTAACTTGCTGCTAAAACCTATCAGCACACTTTGAAATGGGTGCAAATAAAATTTTTAGGAAAAGTATTTCAATACACTTCAAACTCTTCATAATTTTCAAAAATTCACAACTTTCATTTCTTATTCTACCCATAAATATACCAACAATTATTGGTAGTCATCCAATTTTTAAATTCTCACAAACCAAACAAAAGTGCATCAAAAATTCAAATTTCAATGCAAGTTGCACCAAAGATGAAAATGTTGTTATCCATGAAAAATTTTGGTATTTAAATTTTATATAAACATTGATATTAGTGAAAATTGACATAAAATACTAAAATTTGATGGCATTTGAAAATTGAAATACCTTTCTAATCTAAACAATATTGATACAATAATATAAAGTTTGAATAGTTTTTTATATAATTTGGAAGAATACATTCAAAAAGTGGATAAAAAACGAATTTTGCTGCATTAAAGAGTAAATTAAAAAAAATATAAAGTACTGATATTTTTTTACAATATTTTATTGATCTTTATGCAAAATTTCCACAAATATTTTATCATTTAACACTAAGCTCTTCCACAAAAATCAATATTTCCGTGAAAATATTGATAACCACATATATTATCATAATTTTTTTAAAATGAAAAAGAAAATGTATTTTTTGTATTGGTATTTTCAAAATACAAAAATATTCATAAAAAAATCAGTGGAAATGTTGAATTTTTAAACTTTGCATGAATATCAATCATATTGAAGTAGACATGCAAAATGTAGTAAGGTGGGAACTTTTAAAAAGTGGGTGAAATCTCAAAATTTAGGAGGTGAAATTAGGATAATTCCAAAGTTAAAGAGTTATAGGCGCGAATAATCTAAAATTCAATCGCGATTTTACTCTCATAGAATCATCATGTGTGCTACACATGCTATTTTTTCGTTCGATTGTGACAAAAAAATGAAGTGGAAGGGGCAATTTTAATAGGTTCCAACTATAGTTCGAACAATTTTCTATAATATTTTGTTTTACAAATAGGTGTTTGGCATGATGGTTAAAACTATTAGTTAGAACTGTAAACACTGTAGTATGTGAGAGCTTTACACTATAACAACTTTTTTTCTTTTACTATAACATGTGAGAGCCTTACACTGTTCAAAACTAAGAAGTTGGTTAGGATTGCCCTTTGCCAAACACCCTAAAAAATTTAACGTTTGCTCAAACTTTTTGTTTAAACCTATAAACTAAACATACAATAATTTTAAGGTAGTAAGATGGAAACTTTTAATGTTCAAGAGTAAAGTAGAAACAACCTTAAAAATTCAGGCGGTAAAAGTACAAATAACTCAAAATAAAATAAAAATTAACCATACAAAAAATAAAATAAAATGATTATTAAGAATCAAAATCTGTTATCACATTTTCTATCCCTGTCTGTCCCTTGGCACGTAAGTAAATTTCTTGGTTGTTGAGTTTAAATAATGTGTCAAAATCTAATTAGATGCAAACAAAGGGAGAAAAAAAAGTAAGATAATAGATTTAGACTCCAAATCAGTGGGACAAAACAGAGATATTAAGAATTTGGCGCCAAAAAACGATCGAATTGACGCTTTAATGAATATTTAGGGGTCCAAAGACGGAAATTAGAAGAGCTTTTTCATTTATAATTAGAAATCTACATATATTATTTTCTTTTTTTTGGGAAAGAAAGAAAATGAGTTGGTTTGGTTTGTTTTGGGATTTCCGAGGATTCCGATTCTTGCGCTTTTTTTTTATCACCGATTTTGGCGGCAACCCGGTCGTGTAATATGAAGCTATATGTAAGCGCTCTCTCTCACACACGCCTTCTCTCTCCTCCATTCTCTCTCTTTCTTTCTCTCCGCCTTTTGTATCTCCCTGCCCCTATCGACTTCACAACCTTTAAGACGCTTTGATTTGATTACGGACTTCAAAACTCGTTTCTTGTTCGTTATTTTTTCCTCTCTACGTACGTACGTTTTCCCTTTTC
Source organism: Artocarpus heterophyllus (assembly GCA_025403435.1). Lineage (NCBI taxonomy): Eukaryota > Viridiplantae > Streptophyta > Magnoliopsida > Rosales > Moraceae > Artocarpus > Artocarpus heterophyllus. Next base: position 6,005,114 of record CM046340.1, read on the forward strand.
TCTCGTCTTGGGTTAATACATATCCATATTCTATTCCTCTCTGTGTTATCCAATTCCGATTTCCGTATTTTTTCTCGTCGCCAACACTCTTCAAGTCTCAAGAAATTCTTATTCTTAAAAAGGGTACTTTTTTTTGTTTAATTATTTACTTGGTGTTTCCTATTGTTGTATTTCTCACATGGGTTTTGTTAATTTTTGGTTATTTAATCGTGGGTTATGGCGTTCTTATTGAATTTGAGTTCTTTTCACACATTTTTGCAATTTACAATGTTAAAGGTGTTTCATTGTTCCAAAAAAAAAAAGATTGGCTTTGCAAACTTAAGGTGACATAATTATGCTGTTTATTACCTATCTGACTCTCAAAACGATTTTGTTTCTCAAACTGGGCATTGTTTGGTGCATTTGGTGCTTCTATAACTGAACATCTTGATGGGTTTTGCTTCTTCTTCTTTCTTTTTTGTTTTTGTTTTTTGTTTTTTTTTTTTTTGTTTTTTTTGTGCTTTAGAATCAGGATTCAGCAAAAGCTGACTTGTGACTTGTTTTCTTTTTCTCTAATTTTGTTGCCTTTGTCAACTTGTGGTAACATGGTTCAATCATGAGATCAACATATGTAAAATGCTCATTTTTTTTAAGATCTTGCTGAATATGTTTAGAATTTGTTATTTAGTAACTTGAATTTTGATGGGGATTTTTCTTTTTCTTCTTTTTTTTTGTTTTTGTTTTTTCAATAGGCCTCGAATGATTCGGATTGCAAGAAACAAGGGTTACGATTGAAAAGTTAGGTGCAAGATGGGGAGGGTAAAGCTAAAAATAAAGAAATTGGAGAACACAAATGGGCGTCAAGCGACGTATGCCAAGAGGAAGCATGGCATCATGAAAAAGGCCAACGAGTTATCTATACTCTGTGACATAGATATCATCCTTCTCATGTTCTCACCAACTGGCAAGCCTTCTCTGTGCAGTGGAAAGCGCAGGTATTTTCCTTGTTTCTCTCGTGGTAATCGTTTTTAGAAAGTGCTTCCAATGGATGTAAAGCATAGAACATTAGATTTATAATGTACCTACAATAAAAGAGAGATAAAACATTTATGGATTCTTGGTGGGATGTTTGCGCCATTAGAACGTTGGAAACCGTTTGAATTCGTTAAGGTTCGGTGTGATGATGCTTGGTGTGGACATATGCGTACAGAAATTGGTAGTGTTCTCATGGTATTACCATTTAGTGCTTATAGCATGCTTACCCTCAGGAATGATCCTTGAGCCAGGACATCATCTGTTTCTGGGGACGCTGGACTCATTATGACCATAATAAAATATTGTTTTCCATGTTTCTGTCGTCTTCCTTTCTTTTGAAGGCCTATCTTGGGGGTTTGTGTTAATAGAAATCCAAATATACGTCTTTCTTGTGCTGTTAGTTTCACAGCAATAGCATCTCCTTTCAAGGTTCAAGATTGAGAATTTATCTATCATTTGAGTTTCAAGTAGCTTCTAGGCTTAGGATTTTTATCCCCTCTCTTTTTCCGGGATTGCTCTTTTATGCGTCGTGTGATGAAGGTTTGTCTTTTTCTTTTTCTCATAATGGCTAAAATGATATTTAGTGTCATATAAATAGGACGTGATAGTTTTATGCCATAGTCATGAATCTGGACGGATATTGTCTTTACCTTTGCATTTTTTTCTGGCCACATGCAAGTGAAACTGCAAAATTTTGAAGGGATTTCTCATCTACGATGTAGTAGCCTAATGGTTTGGTCAATCTTTTCTCACTATCGTTGTTCCTATTGAACAGCATTGAAGAGGTTATTGCCAAATTTGCTCAACTCACTCCCCAGGAAAGGGCAAAAAGGTATTGCGCATTGGTTATGCATCCACGATTGATAACATAAAACAGAATTGTCACTGAATTACTTTTATTTTATTGAAACAGGAAGTTGGAAAGTCTTGAAGTAAGTTCGCCTTCACAACCTAATCTCTGTCGGAAAATTCTCGCTTTTTCCTTTCTGGATGTTAGCTGTGTACTATTATAATTCCTATTTGTGTTGTGATTGTGTTTCTTTCTTTTTTCTCTCTTCAGGCACTGAAAAAAACTTTTAAGAAGTTGGACCATGATGTAAATATTCAAGAATTTTTGGGTACAAGGTATGTCGCTTACGCAAATTACCCTTTTTAGATCTAATAGGTTTGTTCAAAATCTGGATACTAATACTTATTTTTTCCCTTTCATTTCAGTTCTCAAACCATTGAGGTAAGCTTACAAACCGTCTGAGATATTTCGTTATTGCCAAAGACTCTTGGGAAATAAATGCTGATTATCACATGTTTTGTGCACAGGAATTGTCCAGCCAAGCTAGTTTGTTTCAGTCTCAACTTTCTGAGATACATAAGAGACTCAGGTTAATATCTAGAAATCGTTTGATTTTAGAATTTCTGTTCTCATTTCGTTCATGGCTGACACATACTAATTATGTACTGTTTTGAGTTATGCAGCTACTGGACTAACGTTGATAAGATTGATAGTGTAGAACATCTCGGGCAAATGGAAAATTCACTGAGAGAATCTCTTAACCGAATTCAAACTCACAAGGTATGCTTCTCTGATAAACTTTGTCATCCAGTTTTTGTCAAAGTTTCCTAGTTTGGGAATTTTTAAATATGCCTTTGGAATTCGATTTCTTTGGAATCTATAACAAGGAGTGGTACAAAGATATTGTTAATTGAATAAAAAATTGTACTTTAAAAAAAGTAGGACAGCAAAGTTGCATACATTTTCCTCTTCTTTCCATGCCTCTAGATCTCAGCACCTCATGGTATCTCTTCACGTGCATTATTTTTAATATCAATATATTCTACGTTACTTTGGCAGGAGAATTTACAGAAGCAGCTAATATCATTAGATTGCTCCAGTCAGGTGAAAACTACCGCTAGTTTGAGAGTATTTTCCTGATTGGGTTCTTTGATACGTTAAAACCTCTAATCTTAACGAAATCTGATCTTGCAGTTCCAGAACGAGATACATTTACCTTACAGAGTGGGTGCTGAGCAACAGCTACAACCGCTCTCATGGATACCTAATAATGACGGTCAACATATTGTTTTACCAGACGACACAAGTTTGCTTCACTATAGGTGAGAAGTTCAGTTGAACCACAATGCTTGTAAGTGTGATTTTGTATGTAAAGGATGAAATCATTGCTAAGACAACGTTGACTTTGTGGAGCCAAAATTTTAGAAAGGATATGGCAGGGATTTCACACAAGTTTTCAATTGCCATTGTTTTATAGTCTAAGAGGTGTGAGCTGTGTGATTGTCTGTAATCTTTTTATTCGTCATAGTGAAATTCTGCAGGACTGAAAAAGGACATAGCTCGATTGAGGATAATCCATTATAAATCTTCTGTTTTCTTGTTTGCCCTTTTTAATAGTGCTTTTGTTCATAAAAGAGTACGGCATTAGCCTGTCAACTATTCTATTATGGTCTCTCTCTTTAGATGGAGAATCGATGTCCTTCATGTGCTGCTGTTTTCAACTCAGTGTACTTGTATGTTTTCATAGGGATATGGAATGCTCTACAAGTTCCTCATTTGGGAGTTATTCTGGTTACTTTGGCATGGGCAGAAACTCGGACATTTCCAATTCCAGACAAGAAAACGGCATGGTTAACGAGTTGAGCAGAACTGCACCAATGAGGCTACCACTGGGTAGCAGCAGTCAATTCCCCTACACGCCTTACAATCTGAATATGCTAAATGACCCGAAATTTCAGCCTCAACCAGAGATGACTCCACAGGAAAACACCGTGGATTATCATGTCAATGGAAACTTTGAAGTGCCTAGACATGCATATGAGACAACCCATCAAAGCAATTGGGCATCCACATCTGGACCTTATGCTGTTTCTATGTTAGATGAACCTTTGTACCCTCAGGTAAGGATTTTTTGATTTTTGATTGTTTGATTTGGGTTTACCCTTTGATTGTTAAAACTTTTCCTACATATTGTGAGCATCTCCATTTCTTTTTGCAGCAACAGAACTAGACTCATGAATGACACTTTTTCACTCGTTCAGTGTTAAAAGTAGCTGCTGAAATGGGTTCATTTTCTTGGGGCATGTATTTATCCATCATGATTTTGTTTTTTTGTTTTTTTACAGCTTTAAAAATCCTTGCTATGTAAAATTAGAAGGCAAACAGTGAGTGATGTATAGTACGGGATAGAAAAAAAAAAAAATCATCTGCCAATTCTGTAACAGAAATTTCTATGAGGGCGTCAAGATTTTGCTCATGCTAACAAGAATGTTGCATAGCCTTGAACACCTCTCAGTTTCCTTGGCTGTAAATATAAAGTGAATACATATATACAAGCAAAGTCATCAAATTCAAGGATAGATGTTTGAGAATTTTGCCTCCCACTTCATGTGTATGCATTCTATACAAGACACTGCATAGTTATTAGCGTTTGTCTTGTTACTAGTTCCTTGAAAACATATTTTTTTTTTTTCTGGGAAAATAATATATATTATTTTTAGTTTTTCCTTTTAACAATATGTCATTTTGTTTGAGAATTCTTTGATTAGGAATGATAAAAATACAACTGTTTTGAACGGGCAATCCTTTCTTGCTAAGTTCTGTGAGTTTTACATATTTTTCTTTTTGGGATATTTACAGTTTTAAATTTGGGTTTAACATAAAAGTGATTTGCATTTTGGATATTCTAGAAACTACGCCTCCAGTCAAATCTATGTTATGTTTGTTCCTTTTTTAAGTGAACGGTTGATTTTTACCTATGAATTTTTGAATTCATCTTTTCTAGCTTTTAGATAAACTTGTAATAAAAGACTATATGATAAGCCCTTTTAGAACTTAAAAATGTAATTTTTATAATGCTTTCTTTGTTTTTTTTTTTTTCAAACATTACGTATGATTCATCTTTTATTACAAGATTATTATAGGCTTCAAAGATTAAATTTATATCAACCGTTGGCCAATAAAATAATGCAGAATTATAATGATTTTAAAATTTAAAGATTAAAACTTTGAGAGCATTTAAAATATAAGATTATTATTTTCCTTGTAAACTAAAATGCAAGGTATAAAAAACCCCATTTCCAAAAGTGTAGCAAATAATACTATTATTGTAAGTAAGCAGTAAGTTTTGAAAATATTTATAATAAATAAAAAATTTATTAGGTAAAAAAATCTATTTACTATTGTAAAAGATACTACTATTTGTTGAGTAAATTTTTTATTTACTACTATTTATTATAAATATTTTTAAAATCTATTATTTATTTGAATTTTCTACTATAAAAATGCTATTTATTTAGGATGATGATTTGAATTAATTTTGGTTAAAACATTGTAAGATGTGAGAACGTTATATTGTATCTCATTTTTTATTGACATTGCAACATATAAAAACTTTACATTATAGCAGCTATAAGTTTTTGTTGAAACTTATATTACCAAACACACTATAAGCCTCTGTTTGGGAGCCCAGTTGGAACTTAATCAATATTGGTTAATATTAGTTAGAACCATAATATTGGTTAGAACTTATATTTGATAAGTTTATTAAAATATTAATTTAAACCAAAAATAATTTTAACTAGTATTTCAGTTAAAACTAAAAGTATTTCTACGTATTAAAACTCAGTTCTAACCGTTAGGCGAAAGAAAAAATTCAATTTAAACTGAAACCATAAATGAGAACCGAACCTCCAAATAATATTACTATTTATAGGGTTTGTTTGGTTCGAGTATTTGAGTTGAGTATTTGAATGAAGATTTAAATTTTTATGAAAAAAAATACTGTAACAAAATAATTTAAATTGTGGTTCAAATATCCAATCAAACGGACATTGTTTCCTAAAGCATCCCTCTACAAAACAAAATCCCACCCACTTGAATAGCGTTATATGAGAATTTGATTTTGAAAGATGGGGAGTCAGTCTGTTGATACGGTTTGGATAACAGACATGTGAACCGCCAGAGAAAGATACAAGTGTACGACCAAAAGTGGGGCTCGGAGATATGCGATATTTCCAACACGAAAAGCGAGTGAAAATCTGAGCAAATATACTAATTATGTCGTTTAATGTCAACGGAATATGAATCCCAAAGAAATCTAAATGGAAAGAGACATGAAAAGCCAAATGACATGCAATGCAAGATAGACATTTGAAGTGAAATGCGTTTTTAATGGGTTTTTGGAGTTTGTTCAGTTGGTTTCCAACTCACCATGCATTGTCTAGCAATGTATATATACACATTTTTCTTCTCAAATAATATGATATTAAATTCTGTCCACAGTTTTTTGACTTTTCTTGCTTTAATTTTGTATTGCAACGTGGCAGTTAGAAATAAGGATTTGTCTAGATGTAATAAGTGCATTATTTTTTTTTTCTACCCAAAAAAAAGTGATTTTTTTTTTAAAATTTGTATGCTATACTAGAGATACAACAATAGATCAAGGCCCGTCCTTCTACAATAATGGAACGGACTGACATGGCCTAGCACTATTCACGACCCGACCTAGCCCATAAATATTAGTGGGCTAGGCTGGGCCAATATATGTTGGCTCATGGGCCGATCCGGCACGACCCATGGAAAATCATAGGCCGAGCCTGGGTCGGGCCGAGCCTGACTTAGGCCGGCCTGGCCTGGCCCATAATGGGCCGGCCCACAATGAACAATATTTTTTATTTTTTTATGTTTTATTGTTTTTAATAATTTTGTAAACATCTTATGTATAATTATCTCGATTGTACTCTTTTTTCTTTACTAAGGTTTGTTCCACTGAGTTTTTATTGGAAAGGTTTTTAATGAAGCAATCATAAATAAAATATTCCTTTTTTTATTTCCTTTGACTATTCAAACTTTTATATTTGTTAACTTTTTAAAAATTTAAAAATAAAAAATAAAAAATAAAAAATTACATGTTTAGATAGGTTGGCCCATTTAAATTCATGATGGGCTAAGATAGGCCGACCCATTTAAGGCCCGAGACACGGCACAACCCATGTAAAATTGGCCCGTGGCCGGGCTAGGCCAAGGTAATTTTAATGTAGGCCGGCCCGGCCCGGCCCACAAAATTGGTGGGCCGGACTAGCCTGGCACGCGGCTCGGGTGGGCCTAAGGAGAACGGGCCAGCCCGTTCTTGCATTACTATGCCACACAAGGGACAGAATCACTAACATGAAAATAAACATGGTTCATGTTTTTTTACAACAAAAGGTGAGAAAACATCTTATTTGTATGCTTGTCTTGGGCTGAAATTAGATTGTCATAGGGTGTAGTTTAGTGGTGACTGGTGAGACACCAATATTTTTACAAGAGCTCAATTAAAACCTACTATGTTTCTTAAGCCAGTCCCTCCTGATCACTTAGATCTACATAGCCAATCCAATTGCAATGGATCTTCCTTTTGTCTTCTACACCAAGAATTTGAAACAAGAGAATGGAAGTCACTACAAAGTGTAGTGGGAATTTTGAGGACACTCCTAGCATATATAAAAACTTCTTCCCATTTAATACTTTAAAATAATTTTATATATTTTTTTAGAGAATTGTATGATAGTATATGAAAAAAATACTTTATTGACATTGAGCTACTTTTAACTATTAGATTAGTTTATAGTATAATCATGTCAAAATAAATTTAAAAAGAGGAGAAATTTGAACAAAATTAGGGCCGTTTAGATTGCTTGTGCTTTAACTTTTAAGCAGTCGAAGAAGAGAAGCATAAGTCAGGGCTTTTTAATTAGTGTTTAGATAGTACATAAAAAGGTGTTTTTTGATTTTAAAAGAGCTTTGAGCCTATTTGGTTAAATAAGTCAAAAGATTTATTGATATAAAAAGTAGTGTAATTCAAATATATGGATGAAATTGTTAATTTATTATTCTTAAAAATAAGGTCAAAAGTGCAAATAAAGAAGCTTTTCATAAGTGCTTTTTTTATAAGCATCTTTGATCTTGCTTCCCTAATAAGTGCTTACAAAAGCTATAAGAATTTTTTTCATAGGTCATCCAAATAGACTCATAAGCAGTTTTTAGATAAAATAAACCAAAAACAACTTATTATTCTAATGTGCAAAAACGTGTAGTCTATGGATGAAGTTTATTTTTTATTCACCGTACTATAATTTCTTTAAAAATTTTATTGTGCATACTGTTAAGAAACTTCTAAAATGTTTTGTGAAATAGATAAGAGAGTGTTTGAAAAGTATGGTTAGAACTGAAATTTTTAAACTGAAAACTATACATGTGAGAAGTTTATACTGTAATGAACTTTTTCTGATCACTGTAACATGTGAGAGTTTTACATTGTAACAACTAAAAATTTTGGTTAAACTGGATTTTGCCAACACCCTTTAAGGGGTTCTTTTTTTTTTTTTTTGAGTGAACACCCTTTAAGTTGTTAATTGGTTTTACCACTTAGGGCACGTTTGGTTCGAGTATTTGAATGAAGATTTAAATTTTTATGAGAGAAAATACTATAATAAAATAATTCAAACCATGATTCGAATAACCAACCAAACGAGCCCTTAAAATATCCATATTCCACATTCATGTGTAACTCTAGCCAGTTTGATTGGTTTTCATTGCCAAAAAATAAAAATACAAATCAATCCCCATCAGCCACCATGAAGAAGACTCTAATTACTATCCACTGCACGAATTCTTCCTTGTATTAATTAGATGGTGGACCAAAAGATACTACTTCCTCTAGTTATTTAATTTAAAGATATGATTGATTGCCCAATTATTCATCCCAAAGAATCTAAAAAATTTCCTAAATGGCTAAATCCCTCTTCTCATCATGGAATAACTAGCTTGAGGAATTTATTAACCTGTTAATTTTAATGCAGTAAAACACCAATAATCTGTTACTCTTACCTAATAGTGAGAATTTGCATGTAGATTTCCTTTCGGATTACTATTTTACAAAGCATAATCATAATTCTATTCTACAGCTGAAAAAAGTATCCAACGTTAGCTGTGATAAGACTCATCTTGTTCTATATCCCATCCAAAACTTTTGACTCACTGTTTTGTGATACAAAAGGAATTTTCAAAAAATGCTTGGCCGCCTCGTTGTTACCAAACGACTAATGGAGATTGACCAATTGTTAGGTCGTATGCTGTGAAATTCGTATTTTATTAATGCATAGTGTTAACCATTATTAACGTCTTTTAGTATTGTTTGAATATATTTTACATTAGTTTAAACATTACTTGGACTTCATTTTAAAATCTTTTATTTCTTATTTTTTTTAAGAATTATATGAGTATGAAAATACGTACCAGTGCGATACATTTTTTCACTATAGGATTAAATTCAACTATGTAACTAAATATCATATCAGATCGAAAACATAACAAATTAAATAAAAGTTTTTTCTTATTCATTTTTATACCATGCATGTAAAAAAGTTTACCTATATTTTAATTTACTATACATTTATAACTTTAGATTATAAATCTATGTACTATTCATATATATATAGTTTCCCAACCGTGGTCTATTTTGATCGAGAGAAAGACTTAAATAGCCTTAAACTAAAAAATAACTAAACAAAAATCCACATATCCCTCTATATCTCCATCTCTACACGAAACCAAAATCCTTTAAACCAAATTTTTTTTGGTACGTAATTTCGATTCACTAATTAAAAGGGTTGTGGGGATTTACACATCTATCTATGATTTTGTTCATCTATGACCACAAACAACTGTTTTAGGGGGAAAAGAGAATATTCATCTCCCAATAGTACTTGAGAATCTGGTTATAGACTAATAAATCTCCTTAAAGTTAGGTTTATTCTTTGTAGCTAGGAAAAATATATTCGAGGCAATGTTGTTCAATTAACTGTTTAATGCTTTATTTTTCTTGTTAAATTAAGTGGACCAAAGCATGTTGCCGAAAACCAAGTTATTGTTCAACTAACCCCCGACGGTGAACCTTACAATTCGTTTATCGTATAAAAAATAGGTTTTAAAAGCACGTTTATGAAATGAAAGCTCAAAAAACACTTGCTTGTAGTTTTGGATCGTATGGCCCATGAGCTAAGAGGAGCAGTACTTCCCATGCGTAAAGTGGACTTATTATTTTTAATATATAATTTATATTTCTAACTCTCTAAGAGTGTTCACACTATCATTCTAAATCTTCGTACTCGCATAACACGAGACCTTACGAATAAAGAAGGTGTCTATAAATTGAGTTAAAGTTGAAAACATTGTATTATATTATGTAAGAACCTTATGTTTTAAGGTATGAAAGCTTTTTAAACTGTTTAACTTAGAACGAATTAGTTGGAACTAATTTTATCAAACAACTTAAAAATAGTTGTTCTTTCATTAACAAAGCATGGTAAAGCCAAAACATAACAAGAAGCTCCAAATGTTAAAATCAACACTCCATTAATACTTGAAATTGGAAATATACACTTTAAAAGTCTCCAATAGAGTTCAAACCATAACTAACAATCAAGGCCGAATTCAGCACATAAAGCTGATTACAACAACCTTAATTAAAGCCAAGCCAAAAATGCTTCTTTAAAAAAAAAAAAAAAACATAATCCCAAAGTAACAAAGTAGCTGCTATGCCAACAGGACATGGCGGGTGGTGAGAGACCACCTCTGCCAACCACTGCTCTTCCTCCATAAATGACAATAAAAATGACCCAAGAATGAGTAGGGGTTCGGTCCCACAGAAATAGGGTAACTTCTACACCAAATACAAATATGAAGCCAAAAGGCATAAGGGCCATATTTAAAATAAGCCCTTCTCAAATTTTTGACCCAATAAACCCCCAAAGGCCCAGACTCCATATAAAAAAAAGAAAAAGAAAAAGTAAACATAGTATACTATCTAATACCCTAGTATACTACCACTAACTAAATACTACTACAAAGTCATATGCTGGTATAAGATTTATATCGTAAAGTCTTATATGGCTGAAAATATTTTATAGGAGACTCAAGACTCATTTTTTTTGGTCTAGAATTGGCGGCCAGTGAAGGTCTGACCAAATGACCAGCCAGATGGGGCAACATTGTAGGACACAACGGTGCGGCCATCACTGGCGGTGACCTTGAAAGAGAGGCTTTGGCCATTGAGATAGGAGTTGCTCTGCCAGTTCTGGCCCCAGTTCCTGGACATGGCTTGCCAGCCGGTTCTGGACCCTTTGATGGAAGCCGCATGGACATCACCAGCACCGCCGACATTTGTGATTAGGACAAGGTTGAAGTAGGAGTGGCCATTGATTGTGAATCTGACGCCTCCCCTTCTTCTGCAGGGCACCCTACAAACACACAGGAAAAACCAGAGTTGGGTTTTAGTTTTTATTTCTTTTTTTTTTTTCAGCCCATAAAAAACCAAACTGTCAATACTCTTGATAAAAGATTTCAGTTTAGTCAAAAGAAAGACCTTTGATGCTCCCTTTTATACAAAAAGTATAAAGAGGAATAAACTTGCAGAGAAAAAAAAGGAGGGGAAATTGAAAACCGAACTTCACATTTAGAAAAATATGTCCTCGAATTTATTAAACGGAAAAAAAAACACTCTAGAGAGCTTTTTCCCATTAGTAAATTCGAGTTTTTTTTATAAAATAAAAAATAAAAAAAGGAAAAAACTAGGGTTTATTTTTCAGTTGAGACTTGACAGAGAGAAGGGTCACTTTTTTTTTCTTGTTTTTTCTTATATATAAAAAAAAAGGTAGTGAAGAAATCTGGAAGAGATTACCTAACTAGGAAGTAAGAACAATAAACTCCAGAGATCCAAGCAGTAAAAACATCATTTGCACCAAATTTCCCAAAACCAGCAACATGTTTTTACTAAAAAGCTAGCCATTTTAACCCAAAAGACCCCATTTTTACTATTTGTGTATTTTTTTACCTTCTGTAAGCAACAGGGACGATTCCAGCTCTGTACTGGGCAATGTGCAGGAAAACGGGCTGAGAGAGGTCAAAGTGGTGCAGAGGAGGGTTGCACCAACCGCCAGCATTGTTGGGCAACGCATTGTTTGGTGGGCAGAAATTGGTGGCCGTGACCACAATCGAGCCGGGCAGGCACCATTTTGGGTCACTCGCACACCTTATCTCGTAGCATGACCCGCAGCTCAGCCCATTGTTGAACAGAGCCGTGCTTAGAGCTGCCGTGTTTGTCCCATACCCTTGGCTGTACAAGTTCCCATATCCACAAGCACCACCTAAAAAAAAATTTTAAAAAAATATTAGTCGTTTGAGAATTAAAAAAAGATTTTGAAAAAAATGTGTTTTGAGGAAAGTAATGAATACCCATTGTCCCAGAGGCATCACTGCCTCCATAGAAAGTGGCATGAGCATTGTTCCAACCCCCACCATAGCCATGGGCAGAGGACACCATTGCCAAAAACCCCACCAAGAAAAACGCAGCAAGACCCATTTTTTCTTTTCTTCTCTTTTGCTATTCCTGCAAGAAGAAGAAGAATGTTTTATCATCAGTTGGCTCAAGTTTGAAACTTTCTTTTTTTGTTTGTGTTAAAAAAAAAGGGAAAAGGAGAGAATGTGAGGGAAAAGATGATTACTTGAACTAGAGTGTGATGAGCAGAGAGGAGATTAAGGGAGAATGTGAATGAGGCAGTGATTAGTGAAGAAAAATGGGGAGGGGTTGAGGGGGAATATATAGAGGTTTAGTGGGGGAGGGAAAATGGAATTTAGGAATAGTTATTATTTAACCACCGTTATAACTTACAACTAACACTTTCACCTTTTTTAATATTTTCTTTTTTATTATTATTTAAAAAAAATGGTTGGGGCCACTAACCGCTTGGCTTGGCTTGGCTTCTAGGGGGGAATTGGGTTTAAGGGGCTTGAAGCGGTTTTTGCATATTATACAACAACAATGTAGTTAAAACAAGTCCCTTTTGGTGCTTGGAAGGGCGGTTTTAGAGAGGAAAGCGTGTGGTTTTTGTTGTTTTCTTGAAGGGGAAATCCCCCAAATCCAAGTGGGGCATGGTTGGCTTTTAGGCTTCTGATGGTTAAGTGAACACCCACATGCAAGGCATTGACAATTTGCCGCGAGATAGAGACCCCTCCTTTTTAATTTTTTCTTTCTTTTTTCTTTATTTTGTTCCTTCTGTTTCTTCTCTCTAGTCCCCCACTTGGTTTAGCCTTTTGTTTCACCGCTTCTAGTAATTAATTTATTACCTTACCTACCTAATGTAATTGTTACTTATTCTTGGTGAACTGGGCTTTACTTGGTTTAACATATTCTTTCCTTCCCATTCCCTTGTTTTCCAAAGACATAATTATGTCTTCCTTACTTTTGTGCCGATTTTGTTGGCCGCGTGACACAACATTCGGAGGTAATTTTTTTTTAAATAAAAAGAAAATCCTAAGATATAAAGGGTGTCATTAAATGTATTAAATGGTTCAAAGTGAATAGTCATTTTTAATTTAGTGATAGTTTATCATTGAAGGACTATTAATCACTGATTCACCAATTTCAACCGATAATTTATTGTTCTATCAGTGATAACTATTGATAAATAGATAATCAATAATAAACTATTAGCAATCACACAGTATGAAACTCTTAAAAAAAATAAATTACAATATAAAATTTTTACATATTTAAAATTTATCGTAACTATATTTCTTAAAAACCTTAAAATAACAATTAAAAAAAGGTGATAGATTTCTATTTTTTATCAACGACAACAAACAGTCTTACCACTCATCATAAAAAACGGAGGGTCCCTTGTACACGAATCAGCAAGTTGTTCTACTCTTGGCTGCGCAGCCGTTAATTAAGACTGATTAGGGCTAGGAGTTGGAAGACTTTAACGCCCGAAATCTTTTCTGGTAAAAGACTTTAATGGTGTGTTTTCGACTGAAACATTAATAAAAGAATTTCTGATGACTGAAATGTAATGCAGGCTTTTTGCAGGCTTCCAAAACGCAGCGCTGCCTCGTTCTTTTGTTTTTGTTTTTTTTAACATCTCATCTGATATGATAACTCAATCTCTCATATCTGGGCCCCATTCCCAGTTCATATGGACGGCCCATATGAAACTTGACACGTTCAGGTACTGCACATGATTCTTTTCTATCACCCTTCGAAACTGAGAGAAAGTTATGGCCTCCTTTGCACATGGCTGATGACATTATTAGCTGCCTTCTTTCAATTAGAAAAATGAAAAAAAAAAAAAAAAACCTTGAAACCTCATTAAAGTCTCCTCTCTCACCTTTTTCTCCTTTGTTGTCATTTCTGTTTCATCTAAGTAGGAAAATGTAAAGCGGAAAGAAAAAAAGTGGGAAAGTGCTTAGGATGGTTCTAAAGAAAAGAACTCATACGATGTTTATTTATCACCTAATGGCATCTTCTTAAGTAGGTATTGACGATTAGTACTCCTATAGTCACATTACATTAGAAAAATTAAGAAAAAACGTGTCATGATAAAATTATGATTAAAAAATAAGAATTACAATTTTAACTCATCAATTTACATAAAAAATATTACAACGATATATACATATACATGTATAGAAGTAATAAAATATGTGATTTGACAGTTTAAAACTATAAATTACATGTAGTCTTTTAACTTTACAACATGATTCATTGCCCACAATTTCCGAAGTTTAACTGCCAGGGAGGTGTTATTTGTGCCAAGAATTGCCTTAGGTACTATTAACGAAGAATGTGTAACTACAAAAACTCAAATATTTGGCAAAAAAGAAAGAGGAAAAAGGAAAAAAAAAAAAAAGAAAAAAGGAAACTCATGTTGTTATATGTGTACTCAAATGAAGACTGGCTTCTGTTTTAGCTATAAAAAAAACAAAAAAAAAAATAGAAAAATTAGTATGGCTTGGCTTTTCTTTATGATCTGTCAGCCAAAACTCTCTTTTGGCATAATTTGTGCATCCAGGGTACTTAGCGGTGGGTTTATCTTTAATCAAATAAATTACGAGGAAAATTGTGATTTATTAATTTGTTTATATGAGAAGATAATTAAAGGGCCTGCATGGAAAACGATAACATGGATTCTGAATTGACAAAGAGAGATGAAGACCATGATTCGCGGTATTAGTGTTTCAATCATCTTTGGCAACATCCAAATACTAAGTCCAAGAGAATGCATCTGCGTAACTGTTTGTACCACTTCAACAGAACATAGGTGTGTTTTACAAACTTATTTTTAACTTATCAGTTTTAACTTAAATAGTTTAAAAATAAAAGTATGTTATAATATTAAACGCTCACATGCTATAGTACTATCAGTTCTAGCTTTTAATTCCTACTTACTTTTTAAACACCAACATTTTTTTTTGGTACTCTGTTGAACGCTTTGTTTTTTCCTTGTCTTTTTTTTTTTTTTCCATTCTTTTCTTGGCCTTTTTTAATTGCCCTTTTCGAAGTTGAAAATTTTATATTGTGAAGAATTTTTTACTGCATTTTAATATTGCATAAGCTAGGGTTCACCTTCGGATGAGGTCTCCTAAATGGTTGGAAACAACACTTACGTTTGAAAAAAAAAAAGTGAAGAAATTTAGCTTATTTTTTTATTTTAATCTTAGCTTAATGTAAATTTTTGTTTTTATAAACCCTTGAAAATTAGCTCACAAATAAGGTTGAAACTGGCCAAGGGGGAAAAAAAAAGAACTATTGGAGAAAAATATATAAGGCCATGGTTGTCTTGTTATGGTTAAAAAAATAAATTGAGAAACATTTAAAGTGCTTTTTACTGCAAGGGTATTTAATTATTCTTTATTTATTTTAAATTTAAAGTGGGAGGATTCAAATTCTTCCTTTTATAATAAAATCACATATGTAAAATTATTGTTAAGTAATCCTATCATGAACAGATAGAAAAAGTACTAAATTATAATACAAAACTAACTGTCCAAAAACTTTAAAAAGCCCCACGAAAAAAAAAAAAAAACAAAACAAAAAACAAAAGAACTGTTAGAAACAGAACCTTACAGGTAAAGTAATGTATTTATCTTACCATACAAGTACTTATGCGAGAATTAAATACAGCAGGCATATTTTTCAAGATTTGTGACATTTGCCTGTAAAGCGAAAGGGACGTATAAAAGGGGGGCCTTTAACTTCGCCAAAGAAGCAACTGCACATGCAATTGCTTTGTCTGCATCTTATCCTTCAAAAAACCCATTTGGCTTCTCATAAGATTTTCCTTTTTAAAAATTTTCTATGCTCTTATTCTTTTGCAAACGCCATCACCAATAGCAAAAAAGCTAAAAGAAAACCAGAAAAGAAAGGAACATAACAAGCGGACAAATAAATTCAAAGCTCATGTTATCAGAGATACTCTGACAAGATGAGAGGAAACCTGCAGTTTTGCCAATCTCTTGGTGTTGGTGCCCATTTTGGGTTGTTTGTCTGAGATGGTAAAATTTAATCCGCGTACGTGCCATTGGGGGATGTTATGTATGGAGGGCATTCTTCCTCTCAGACAACCAGTCGAGCTATTGTTCCATCCCCCCTAGTGGGCTGAGTTGAATTTTACCAAGGAGGTTTTTACCGTAGGGGTACAACGGGCAGTGTATGTTTATTAACAACACATCGAGTCAAAATCAATTCAAAAATTTATAGCCTCTTAAGTAGGTAAGCTTAAAATAGTCTAAATCAGTTCAAATCATTAAGGGGTTTAAACTGACGTTTGAAGTGATAACTGTTTAAATTAAGAAAATGGTTTTAAACTGGTCAAAACACTTAAAATTTAAATTTTGTTCCCCACTCAAGTTTATATGGTTTAAATCATTTTTTACCTTAAAAATTATTCTTGATCTCGTTTTCATTTTATAAATCATAATTTTTTAAACACCAGTTTTCGTTTTAAACTTGATATAATGTTTATTCTTGTTTTAAGTTTTTACATTTCAAATGCTAGTTCAAAGCACCATTTAGACCACATAGTTTAGATCCACAGTTCAAACCACACCATTCAGAACTTGCACACCAAAGAACCCAAAAAATTATACAAAACTAATAAAATATAAAACAAAAATAACAGTTTAAAACAATATATTGATACTATAATATTCAGAAATGGCTCTTTGAATTTCTAATAATAGTATATTTGGGTAGGTTTTGTGTAATCATTTTTTTTTCTAAAGTCACTTTGAGTGTGTTTGAAAGCGTTATTCTAATTTATTAGTTTCAACTGCTACAGTATAAAATTTTTACACGATACACTATAAAGTAAAAATATACTGTAGTATAAAACTCTCGCATATTATAATATTTTAGTTCTTACTTATAGGGTGTTTGGAAGAGTGGTGGAAACTTCTTTTACTATAGCATGTGAGAGTTTTATACTGTAACACCTTTTTTTATTGTTACTGTAGCATATGAGAGCTTTACACTGTTCATAACTAAGATTGTTGTGAGAACTGAATGGTTTCTACCACTGTCAAACACCCTCTTAATTAGATCTAACTACATTTTAAAATACACTAGTCTTCCGTTTTCTCCTCTTCCATCCATTTTTACCACAAATGAAAATTTGAAATAAAAAAACATTATATGGAAACATAAAGACATGGGAAGCAAATTGTAAATTCATTCCATAGCAACAGATTCCCACTTGGAAAGTTGGCCAAAACCAAATAATAAACCAATTTGTAGTTATGACACGCCAATGCATCTCAACTTCCTTTTGTACTATTCCCTTCTTGGCCAATACTCCATCAAGATCTAATCTCGACCGTCTATCCTCCTTGTCTGTCTAAGAATGATATAATAGGATTTCTGATGTTGTGCCTAGATTTTTCCTCCTTTTATGTTTCCTCAACAAGGATTCCCCTGCCCATCCCCTGGCTCACGATTTGATACTCTCAGTCTGCAACTAAATGTCAAGTTCAAAAATCACATCTATTGTTGACCAACAGTTTTTGCTTTCGTGTGGCCAACTAGAATGGTTCAACTCTTAATGTATAAAATGCTTTTTACTTAACGTAAAATTTGTATGTGATACAGTATTTTAGCTTTAATTTATTTTAATTTATATGATACAGTATTTTAGCTTTAATTTATATAAAATATTTAAAAAAATGGTAAAAATAATAGTGAGAATCATTTTTACTGTAATATATGAGAGTTTTATATTGTAGTATATTTTTTTATTGTTACTATAACATATGAAAACTTTACACTATTTATAACTGAGATTATGGTGAGAACTGAGTGGTTCACACCACTGCCAAACACCCCCATATTTTCAACTAGATTATTAAATATTTTTTTCTAAAATAAAAATGGAACTTCTTGGGTCAAACCTTACGGGTCCGTTTGGTAAATGACTTCTAATTAGTGATTTAATTTGAGCTAATATGATTTGAATTAAGATTTAAGTTAGTGATTTGAATTGTTACATGAATTAACGTTTGGATGTGCATTTAAGTTTTAATCTGAGTATGGAATAAATTGAAATTTGTGTTTAGAGAAGTAGTGAAAATAGTTTTTTGATTTATCAACAAATCTAATAAAGTCTTAATGTTGATGCTCGTAAAAAATATACAATATGGATCTAATTTATTCCTTTCTTCACTAGGAACACAATGAAAAAAAGAATCATCTCAATTGGATAACAAATGAAAAAGTTATGATTTTTTTTCTTCAAAATAGGAGAGAAAATTTTAGTTTTTACTGTAGTAGAGATATTCAAGTATCAAAAGTTTAGGGAGGAGTCAGAACTCTAAACACTTAGATTCTTGATATTCAAAGGATTCAAATTTTGGGAAAAACAAACACATATCTAAAAGATTTTTAATACTCGAATCTAAATTTAAGTTCAAAGAATTCAAAGTGTTCTCGAAACAAACATGCCTATGTTTTAAAACAGTTATATTTAGTCAAAAAAAATTTTTTTCCTACAGACACGACAGCCTTAAGCTGTTAGATCATCTCAAAACAATAAAAATGAAAGATGATTTAAAAGAATTTTGGCATTTTCACATGTAGCTATTAAAAACTAATTTGTTGATAGGTATTTATTTTTTCAGTTGTTAGATTTGTAGGAAAAAAGTTATTTAACCCAAATCTAACAATTTAAAAACATATACTACCCATAAAGGTCTCAAAAAAACCCAAAAATTTAATAGTAATATGATAGTTTAAAATTGTAGAATGCATTTTATATGATAGTACATAATTTTGCATTTGGGAAACACATTTGTAATGCAAAGGAAAAGTTATCCCCATTCAAGATGGGATTTAATATTCCAAGGCATGCATGCATAAATTAACCCAAAGTCCCATTAACAAAAGTGAAAATCGTTGGTTTTAAAATAATTGTAACGCCACCTTTATTACGGACTCCACAAATGTCGTTACATTCATTCCTTAATACTTTTAAGTTTAAGATAGACTATATGATTGAAAACTTTATTTGAAAAACATACCCAAGATCCATGTATTCATTTTTTTTTATAAATTACTTAATTATAAACATCATTTAAATAGTTTGCCAATACTATTGTAAATTAAATTAACTTTTTAAAGCATGTTTAAAATCTGCATACACAGTTCGACAAGTCGAACTTTAGACTTCGACAGGTCGAACTTTAGACTTCGACAAGTCGAACTTTAGACTTCGACAGGTCGAACTTGTCCGACAGACCGAAGGTCAACCTTCGACAAGCCGCCTGAGGCTCTGCAAAACAGGGTTCCAAAAATCATTAAGATCGGCAGGCCGATATAGGGCATTCGGCGGGCCGGTCCATTCATCGACAGTCTGACTAGTAATGATCGGTAGGGCGACCGACTATCGAAAACCAATTTCTTAAAACAAATCTCAATAATTTAAATGTGGAAAACATATGATAAAACTATAAAGTTAAAGAGTCGTAGTTCCAATCTTTAAAATTTAACAATTAAAGAAACTCGAAATTATAAAAATATAGTTCATATCTTTTAAAATTCCTTCATTAGCGTCCTTCCATTTACAATCCATCGTTCATGATTTACACGCCGGTCTTTGTCCTCCATCTAGTTCAAAGCTTTCTTACCCTTATCTACAACATGATATACAACTAAATAAGCAGACGCTTAGTAAGTACATTTTATATTTCACAACTTAGAAAAAAACATTTTATGAACATCATCATTATATGCGTTATCATAATAGTGCACCAAGCACAATTTCATAAGGAACATATCTTTCATCATATTATCCATATTAAAACTTTTTTCGTTTTATCTTAAGGCCCATGTATTGCATCATAAACATCAATATAGGCGCGCCGTCATGAGAGGAGAAGGGTAGCTAATCCTAAACCAAACATGACATCAAAACATAACATAAACATGGGTATGCAACACTTATTTAGGTGATACATAAATATATACATAAATGTATACTTATATGTTTTGGAAGACATCAACATTGAAACATGCATAATCTTTAAACATCAAACTTTCATAATAAAACATCATGTATAATCATCGTGGAAATCATTATAAAACCATCTTGAACATAGATTTCAAACTTTTCATAAACCGTATCATATTGCAGGTGAGAATATACATACTCGCGTAGCTTACTTAACCTTAATTTTGTTGGTGACGTCGCCGCGGTCTCGATGTGCTCGCCCTTAGTGTGTTCATGTCATACATTCATTTAAAATAACAATTAACATTTAATTCAAAGAATTAATCATCACAACATAACATTTACCATTTCCATATAACATCTCACATACATTCATATCTTGATGACCTAAATTTATAATATATTTCATTAATCTTAAAACTTTAAAACAAAACTATCAACACAAATATTTCCTGACCTCCACGAATTCTAAACTCAATAACTTTACATTTACGCACGATTTGGGCACCAAATTTGGCATGAACAAAGATAACATATAAACATATTATCATGATTTTTCATTAGTCATAAAAATTTCATTAGACAATTAAAACAAGTCACAATTTTATGACACAAAATCTGCCAGCAATACAAAACAGTGAGTTACTCTATACTCGGGCTTGTTTATCACATTATTAAGACTGTAGAAAAATCCATGGAAATTAACATATATAATAGACACATAAACTATGACATATCCAAAAATTACCATTAAATAAATTCCATACAGTCCAAAACGTGTGTTTGAATTCAGAGACAAAACAACCATAAACAATTTTGGCAGTGAGTTATATGCAATCATCATATTCTAATAATTAAAATAAAATTATTATGACCCTAAAATTCATATGACAACTTATTAACATATAGTACAGCACCACATAAATTCTTGTCACCAAATAAAATCATTTAATCATACAAAAATATCACTCAACAAGAAGTCCAACAATTTACTAAAAGAGCAGTCTCATAACCTAGTCTTAATGAGAATTCAATAACACATAAAATATTTGTCAAATCATCACCATGCTTTCTAGTCCATAACTTAACATATACATACACTTAGTTGCCAAATTTTGTGCAAAATAACACTCATTTGCATTATGATCAAAACCCATATATTTGTGCAACACAACCAAACCACAATAATTTACTGTGAATGACAGAGAGAAGAAAATTCATATCTTATTGTAAAAAAATCAAATTAACGTGAAATTTGGAGGACTATCACATAACACATATATGAACATCATATCAAAATTTCAGAGCAAAAGAAAATTCCTAGACAAAGTTATGGAAGTCGGATTAAGGAGGAGAAATACATTTTAGAAATACCAAAAAATGAGTTCTTACCTTAAACAAATTTCTTCTCAAACCTCCTTCAATAACCCCAATGAAATTTCAATATTTCATACAAATAATAGCAGGGAAATTTGAGAGGGAGACAAAAAAAGAAAAGAGTGAAGAGGAGAGAATGAGAGAGAGAAAACGTCTAAGAAAATAGAGAGAGATAGTGAGAAATTATCGTGAAGGAGAATAATGCAAGAGGGTCAATTCTCTCTAAATTAGCAGCAGAATTTCTAAAAAGACATGATGCATTTCTCGTGGGAAAATGGAGGGAATTGAGGGAAAAAGAGTCAAAGTTTCCAAGAATGGTTCTAGTTACCATATTTCTAAATTTCAAAATAGGAAAATCCTCATCAATCATCCAAAGTCAAATATTCTACTACCAAAATTAAAGAAAAAGGCTAAATATAAGTTAATCAATCAACAATCATCATCCAATCACATAATCATTCTTGTCACAAATTTTGAGTGATTTTTGTTGATTGCTCGTCAGCTATTTTCGGCCTGTCGACCGCTCAGTTCGGCCTGCCGAAGGCATGAGGTCTGACCTGTCGATGAAATACCACCGGCCTGCCGTTCCGAGAGGGACAATTCGGCTTGCCGAACTGCCTTATCAAAACATGAACAAAAATAAAATAAAATAAAGCTAAACACACAACATAAATGACATGAACACTTGAGTACATCAATTCTACGTAACCGTCACTTGTCATACACTTAAAATAAAAAATAGTTAGTAACAATATATCATATATCAATAGGAAAATAACTTAACGTTATTATTCATATAACCTAATCCGTTACATAGAAATTGGAAGAGTGTTACAATAATAACATAATTAGAACCCACCACAATCATAGCGCCTGATTCACTTGGAATCTTATCTCAATGTGCCACTTAGTTGATTTTTTTTTTTTTTCCACTGGTGGTACTACAAAAGTACTGGAATTTATGCTAAGAAAAATCATAACCATATTGAAGAATTTTTTTTTCAAATTTAAAATCATTCTAATCATTTTGGTATTGGTGAGGTACTAAACACCCGTGAGGAAAATGGTCACGAGTGCTCTTTCTCTCCAGTCCCCATTTGATGTGTTGTTAAAGTGTCACTTTTTTTTTTTCTTTTTGTTGCCCTTTTTTTAAAAAATAATCTCTAACCCTACCGATGTGGGCAAGTAGTCAAGGACTTAGAGTGGTCATCATGTGCTTAATCACATATTGATGAGACTTCCCAATTAATCCAAATACCAAAATCTTTCTTCCAAACAAGGGGTGTTTGACAGTGACGAGAACTACTCAGTTTTCACCACAATCTCAGTTATGAACTGTATAAAGCTCTCATATGCTATAGTAACAATAAAAAAAATATGTCACAGTGTAAAACTCTCACATGCTACAATAAAAGTGGTTCTCACCACATTTTCAAACACTCTATAAGTTGTGAACTAGTAGGAGGGAAACCCATTTTAAGGGAAAAAAAAAGAATTCATCTTTCCCAATGGGAGTGCTCCAGGTTGACCAGTCCACAACAACAGAATTCAAAATAAAGACAGAAAGAGAAGATCCACAACAAGAGGGTGTGATTTGAAACCCCCTTCCTTCACAAACTGAACTTTCGCAGAGAGAATAAAGCCCTTGGAATTCTTCAGGCAGACGGATAAACTTTTCACAGCTTCCTTAAAAAGCTTGTAATATTGAAGATAGTAAAGCAACTAACACCCACATGTCCAACTTTCACCCCCTTCACCTTGCGTGCAACTCACCTCCCTAAGCCACAATACAAAAGTAATTAGGGTTTTTAAAGTTTAAACTGTAAATAGTATAAAATTATGCTCTCATAAATTATAGTACACAGTTTAAACACTGATTATGTTTGATAATATAGTTAGAATCAAAAGTTAGATCGATTTTTTTATAACATATGAAAGCTTTACACTGTAACATTTTTTTCTTTATACTCTAACATATGAGAGATTTATACTATAATAGTTTCAACTATTTAGTTGAAACAAGATTGCTTAATGCACCTTTTAGAGTTAGAACTCTTCTCTCAAATGCTTTAAATAAAACTATTTTCGATTTGTTGTTTTATATTGTACTTTTATGCATAATGTTATTTTAACTTTTGTTTTTAAGTTTTAAATAAACTTAAAATGATAATGTGTGATTTATTGTTTCAGAAAATATAACACATCAACCAACAGCAAACAAATGTAAAAATTAAAGTTGACAGCAGTATAGTATAACATATATCAAATTTGACATGAAATATAGTATGAGAAAATTACATATTATGCCACATTTTTAAAAGTTGTGTTTATTTATGTCATATTTAAAAAGTTTATATCATATTATCGTTCATATTATATGTTAAATTATGATAAAAATAAACATATGTAATATTTATAAAAAAAAAATATTAAATATAGTGTTACATTGGAGTATGGTTTTCTTGTCCACATTTCAAATTTGAAATTCACATAAAAAATGAGATTATTGTTGGTTTTTTTTTTTCTTTCGTTTGAACCACTCAATTCAACAGCGAGTAAAAGAGGGCACGCACTCCAAGGAGTTTTTGCCTAATAAAGAGAGAGAACCTGTATCCATGGAACAGATTTCTGCCTTCTTGTCTTCTTGTCTTCTTCTTCTTCTTCCTTTTTTTTTTTTTTAATCTCTTTTAACTGCCTTGGGTCAGCTAACCTAACTAACCAGCTGTTTAAATGAGTGGTAAAAACTACAATTTTTATCATTTTTTTCATTATTTTTTTAGTTATAAACAATATAATCTCACATATGCTCAGTAACAATTACAAAAATCGTTACAATATAAAGCTCTATCATGCTACAGTAAAAATGGTTCTAACAAATAGTTCCCATTACTCTTCCAAACATCCAATAAAACCACCTCTTCCCTTGCTTTGCTTTCTTCAGCGTTATAATTAAAAGAATCAAACCAATGCTCTAAAAGCTTTTCCAACTACTATCCAGTAGATTTGGTAAAAAGGCTTTAAAAGTTTCTGTGGTTTGGTTGTCTTTCAGTTAAAGCATGGCATTAGAGGCTTCTATGGACCATAAAGATTAAAGGGTCATTAATTCATCAAGAGGAAAGGAATAAACATTTTAAATTTTTTTTAAAAGAATATTACTATGATTGATGAATGAGAGCCATTTGATTTTGGTCATCTCTTTTGTTATTTTGATGCCCTTAATAGAGTTTTTGAAATTTGGGAAGGTGATTAATTAAGTGATCTTGCCGACACATCTTTATGCTAAAATGATTTACATGAATGAATTCTTCTGTTGCTTCATTATTTTTTTTAAATAATAATAATGGGAATTAGAATCAGTTGTGTAAAGTTTTCTGTAAAGTTAAGCAAAGAGGGTCTGCATCGGATCTTGCTTTGGAT
This sequence comes from Artocarpus heterophyllus, assembly GCA_025403435.1. NCBI lineage: Eukaryota > Viridiplantae > Streptophyta > Magnoliopsida > Rosales > Moraceae > Artocarpus > Artocarpus heterophyllus. Next base: position 6,030,248 of record CM046340.1, read on the forward strand.
TCTAAATTGGTTGTATACAGAGAGTCAATCAGTTAAATGCTCAACCCACTATGGTTTAAATATGTTGATTTTTTTATAATAGGCTTGTTACTTTTAATATGCATGAAAAAAATGTATATGTGTGATTTGATTCACGTGTTTAAAATGTTTTTAGTAGTTTTGAATTTATAAGTCCACAAGAATGGGTGTTTTTGATAGGCGCGAGTTTCAATTCACTAAAGACGGAAAAGATCGTTTAAAATGGACTAAATTGTCAGTTTTGAGAATTTGATCCCCTTAAGTTTTAACCCTTTTGAACTATTGTCTATGATAAAAGCCATTCTCAATTTAGTTTTTTTTTTTTTAATGAATCATAATTTTCTAAATATCAGTTCGCGTTTTAAAGTTGGTGTCACGTTTTATTCTTTTTATACTTTTGCATTTTAAACGTTAGTTTCAAACTACCGTTTAAACCATATGGTTCAACACTATCAATTCAAATCATAAAGTTCGAAATTATACTATTCCAAATTCGCGCACCAAACGAATTCTAAATATTTTTTAAGAAATGAATTATTAACGACAACCATACAATTTAAATCACACAACTTTTATGAAGCAATTATAATAGTGTTGTCTAAAAAGATTTTTTCGACAATACCCAATCTCACATCATATACATTGTCTGATTTAAATCATACAGTCACAGTCAACAACCCTCCTTTTTTTTTTTTTTTTGCCTTTAATCTGCTTGCTATTGTAGGGTGAAGTGAAGATAATATAATGGATCATAACCTACTGAGGAAAAACCAAAGGATATTATACCTTATATCTTCTTTGTTTGAAATATACACTATATATTACACTTTATAGGATAATAGGAGGTAAAAAATTGCTAGAGCAAAACCTAAAGGAAATAAATGGTACCATAAATGTACATCTAGTAGGAAACTTCATTCTCTGGCGTGTAAACCATTTTTTAATTTCACATTCTATTTCTATTTTCTTTTGCTGAAGATGGAATTCATGTGGGCCAAAGCTGGACCAAACTGATCTATAATGACGTTTAACTACTTCATTAATAATCAGCACCAATTTTTTCAACTTCCAAATTCTTCAAAAACGTCTCTCTTTCGTATTAAATGTTAACAAACGAATTCTAAAACAACAATTCATCTTAAAATGGCTCTGGTTATTACATGATCATAATAAAAAGTTCTAAAGTCAAAGATTTGGTGACATAAGCCATGAAATCGTCTTAACTTTTCGAAGGCGATAGACCACATTTGAAGATAACAAAAAGAGAGCATAATCTAATCTAAATTGGTTGCTTTAGCAAACAGCTTAATTAATTTCTTGCTCACAAGTTTACCTAATTAAATTCATCAAGCTCAAGTGGAAAGCCAGCTAATTATTTGTATATTAACAAATAATTACAAGTATCTAAGCTCAATTTTTCTCGGGTTGATTTCATTTTTCGAGGATAATCGAATTTCACGAGTCGTTACGAGCAACAATATCCACTGAGGCGACGTTGTATGGAAGTGATGTTTAGAGCCAAATCTCTATCTGCATGTGCTTATGGTCTTGTTGCATGAAGAGCTTGGGGCCATCTACAGAGACTGATCATTATCAAGTTTGATCAAGTTTAGCATTTGCATTTTTCGTGGGGAATAGAAAAAGAAAATTGGTAAGAAGTAATACAGTGATAAATAAATACAGTGGAATTATGTTTTTGTTTTTGTTTTTCTTGGGACTGTAATTAGTACCAGATTAAAAAAGAAAATCAAGTGAATTTGGAATTTAATGCACAACTTGGTGGATTGAGCCTGATTAAACATGTCAAATAATGTGTCCTAAAATGGGGATGTATATATAGTTAGTTTAGTTTAGTTTACTTATTGATTTTTTTTTTTTTTTGCGCGAATGCATATATAGGGCTTATATGACACATCTTTTACTTGTGTTTTTAGTTAGTAAAAAAAGATAAGCAAAAGTCATAACTTTTTAATAAGTGTTTCGAAGCATATAAAGTGAAAAGTTTTTGAAATTTTTTTAGTAGATAATAAAAATGTTATAATAAAGTTTATAATGTCTTGTAAAAACTCTAGTACATGTTTTATGATCTATTTTAAAAGTGTTCTTTTGAGAAATCATATTTTGTGATTTTGATTGGAAGGATTTTTGAAAAACCAAAGCACTTTTAACAGATCATCCAAATACTTCTATATTTAGTTAGCTATCCGTCTACTTAGTTCACAAACAATTCCTAAATTAGTCCATTAGATGAGTAATTACCGCTATTCTGAATAATCGACTCGATAAAGTAAATCTTGTAATTATGACTAGAAGGCTAATAACCAAGAAAGGTCATTAATTAGGTGTCAAAAAAATTCTCAGACAATGCTTTTGAACTTGTGGCATGGCATGCATATAGAAATTGCTCTGTCTGCCATGATTAAGCAATCATCTTAGTTTGTTTGCATTATTTTTTTAACAAATGACATGGCCAATTAAATATTCCTTGACCTTGAGAATAACTGTCGGCAACATTGGACTCTGCAGCAACGGTTTCAGTTAAAATCTTCACCAATATGCCTTGCATTATATGCGTGGATGAAGCCAAAAAAATTAGTGAGGGACGAGATTGATTTTAAGGAGGACAAAAGATGGAATATAATTTTAAGAAATGAACGTCCACCTTCATCCATATGTGCCTCTGCCTTTGATTATATAATTTTTATATAATATTTTGCTTCCGTATAATTTGGTCCTACAAATGTATTTTTATAAATTCTCGGTTATAGAGAGAGAGAATCCAAAGAATAAAGTCAAAAATCTAATCCAGATGCTCCAATTTCCTGACTCACACCCGTAAGTCTATGTAATTTGCAGTTATTGGTTAGCCAAATTAGCCTTTCTATTTATTTATCTATGTTTCGCCGATCTTTAATTACTTTTGAATGTATAGCCAATAAATCCCATCTAGAAAATGTGACATACATATATTTCCTGATACATGAGGGGCATATACTAAAATATATTCCAATTTAACACTTGTAATTTTATGGCTCTCATAAAGTCATATTTATATGGTGTAGTAACTCAGTTTATAGGGTTTTGAAAAAAAGGTTTGAAACTGAAAAATATTGGTTTGAAAGTAAAAGCTTTACATTATATTAATTTTTTACTTTTTATAGCTATTGAGAGTTTTATATTATTTGTTAGTTGAATCTAACGGTTTCAACCGACATGTCAAATAACCTATTAATTGGTCATGTCTTAATGTGAGCTATATGGTTTGCCAGTCTTACAGCAGCCAGCGGCGTCCTTTATGAGAGAGTGAAGGGATATTTTTCTGCATTCTATGGCTAGAGTAAATGACCCTTTTGTACTCTTATTGTTGTTCTTGTTTTTTGTTTTTTTTTTCTTTTTTCTTTTATTTGTTATTTGTTATTTTTTACTTGTCACGGCCCTTGAGTAATTCTAATTTGATTACTTTTTTTTTTTAGACTTCAAGTTTAAAAAAAGTCTCTGTCGTTTCAATGTTTTTTCTTCTCCCGATGCAATAAAACAACACTCTCATGTATCAAGTTTATAAATTTTATATTAGACGGGTGGGATAGAGATTTTATAGGGTGTTTGGAAGGGTGGTGGGAACCACTTTTACTGTAGCATGTGAGAGTTTTATACTGTAACATATTTTCTTATTGTTACTGTAGCATGTGAGAGCTTTACATAACTCATAACTGAGATTGTGGTAAGAACTAAATAGTTTTTACCATTGTCAAACATCCCCTTAGTAGGGAGCATCTTAATTGGAATACTTAAATTGTGCAACTATTATTTTAGTTCTCACATTGGTTAGTGTTAAAAAAAAAAAAGAAAAAAAAAGAAGAATGGCTTGGACACGACATCTGGCATTTGTAGAGGACGAGGAAGTACTCATAGGGGAAAATTAAGTGGCACACAATAAGTCAACAACATTGTAAATGTGACACTAATGTCTCAAGACATACAAATATGAATGGAGAAAAATATAGCTTATTTTTCCTCCAATTCAAATGTTTACGTGTAATTATTACTTGCACGAGAATTTCCTGTTTTCCCATGTATTTCACGTCATTAATTTTACTCGCATCACATGCAAAAATATACCCACATGGAGAAGTTCAAAGAGTGAAATGTACTATATTTGAAATTTTGGCCCTCCTAAAAGGATCATGGCGTAAGGCTGACATGGATATGAGAGCGATCGAGAGAAAGGATTAGAAGATAGAATATATATATATATATATATATATATATATGAATGAATGTGCATGGACGTCACAGAGTAATCCACTTACCGCTTTCCACAGCTGCAATTGGTCATGAGGATGAGAGCGTGAAGCACTCAACCAAAGGTGAGCCCCACATCCTTTGAAGACTTGACACAACCCCAAATAGAAAATTCAGCCCTTTAACAATGACCAGGACAGAGTCAGATAATAAACAAGAGGAGGGCAAGAAAAGTAAACTATACATTTCAAACAAAATTAAAAGAAAAACAAAAAAGTCGGATGAGGCGGCCACCTATGTATCTTTGTTTATATGTAGCTCCGTACTTGATCGTTAAGATGTCACACACCATTGTGTGATGAAACTGGGTTGTTATTTATGACAAGCTAGAGAAGTTAGGTTTGTAGGGGAATTGCATACCTATTTTCCATTTTGCCAACTGAAAACAGTTCTTAGCCTCACCTAAAACGTATTTTTGATTGTGTCTTCCTCAACAAATGAGCCAATGGTTGGACCATCCATCACATGGGGGTCACATGCTTTAAGTATTCTCTTAAATTCATGGCTTCAAATTAACATCATATGTAGTGCATGACAGGCAACAAAAACCCCAAATAGAAAATTTAGCCCTTTAACCTTTTATCAAAGAGGAGGTCAATTCAAATTCACAGTTGAGTTGGCAAAAGCAAACAAAATTACATAAATAAAATCAATAAAAGTTGATGATCCCATTCTCGTCAATTTTTCTTGCCATCATGATTAAGGAGCAAGCTTTTTGTACATGTAAGTTTGATGTCGTTTAGCATTTGTGCTTTAGACTTTAGTTTAAAATTTTTGAAAGCGAAGTTTTTACTCTCTCTCTCTGTAAAGCTTTAGTAAGAAGCAACATGCCATGTGAGACACAATAGCATATGAAGATTTGAATGTCATTTCATTGTTGTGTGAATGGTTTGGCCACTAAGTAGACTAGTCTAATAGGTACACCACTTTACAGTTGGGGGCGACCAAGTGCTAAGATTATGGATAATGGTGTATATAACATGATGTGGCTGCCACAGGCTAAAATAATTAAAAAAAGAAAAGAGGAAGCACATGGCAAGGGTTCTTTTTCCTTTTCCTTTTTTTAAAAAAAATAAAGTGGGGGGTAATTTGTACTCTAAACCTCCCGGCGTGTAGAATTATTATTTGACTATAACAACAATTATTGTTTACTATATTCTATTTGTTGCTAATTAGAAATCCTAATTCTACTAAGAGCGAAAAATATATAAATAAAAAATAAAAAAAATAAACGTAATTTATTGTGGTTCACTCTCAAATATCTACGTTCACTTTCAACTGTTACAGAATAATTCACTATGATGATGAATAAATTACAAGAGAAAAATTACATACATTCTCTCTAGAATTTTTCTCTAGCATATCTCTCACTCTAATTTTCTGTATTACATCACATGTAAGAAAAGAATACAACCTATCTATATATAGGTTTTTAAAGAATAGGGAACAAAAACCATAAAAAAGGACAACCAGCTCACGTCAGGGCTTGGATGTGTACGGCCGCTGTAACACTCCGTCTTTTCGGACCTTCACTTATCTTGCTTTAACATTATTTTTAAACTTTAATCTTACTTACTAGTAAGAAAAATGCTAGGTAATTTTTTTTTTGTTAAACATACTTTAAGAACTGTTACGACTTCCGTTGCAACCGAAGTTGAGACATAGCTCAACACTTGACTTTAAAATTGTTCAAAGCATTTATTAAACTCATTAAGAAACATTTGCTTTTGTAAAAATCTTTTAAACCTCTTCTAAAGTTAGCAGAAAACTTTTTTCTTTATGCCGCAAGAAACTGTCATAATGGTATCCATACCTAACCTTCGCATTTGTTCACCACAATACCGAGCTCTTCAGCCAGTCTTACGGGTCTTCCGTGGGACTATTTATAGCATGAAGGAACTTGTAATTAGCTTACGCTCAGTAAGTTCAAGCATTATCCCACAAAACATCAAAACAATCATTATAAAACTTTTCTCTTAAAAATATTTTTAATGTTTTACATAAAACGTTCTTCGTAAAAAATTACTTAAAAGGAATGCAAGCAATAACATAATGCATGATTCTATTTATGCTCAGCTATGAACTTTCAATTATGAGTTTCTTTATTAACATTCTTATCTTAATTAACTTCTTATCATCGTTCATATTTTTCCTTATCTTGTGAACTTAATTATTTGTACCAACATCATCAATCATGAGAACATATCATAATGTTTTCCCTGTGGAAGACTTAGACCATCGAACACCGAGATCATAACTTTAACTTAACTTGTAAACCTCACATCAAAGAGACTGGTGCGACACTTGTTTATCATCTTTGCTTTATTTTCTTGTTAACTTTCGTAAGCATATTAAATGCTAAACATATCTTATGCTATAACTTAGCATGAAACATTAAATATAACATATGCAAACATATTGCAAATCATAACTTAAACTTTATAACACAATGCATAACCCATGCAAACATACTCTAAAACATGGCTATTGTAATACATTGCAAATCTTAACTTAATCTTTAAAACTTTATGCATAACAAATGCAAACTTACTTTAAACATATTCAAAGCATTAAAAATCATTTTTTTATGCCGTAGGTGAGGTTTGAAGCTACCCTGAACTTAGCTCTAGCATTCCTGTTTCATTTCTTTTCCTTCTATTAGTCGGCTTCTGTATCATCTTCAAACGACACCCGACTATTAACTAACTTTTCTTATTATCAATCAACTTGATTGATAATATAACTTTAAACATTAAACATTAAACATTAAACATTTATTCTTTTTACTTAACTTTTTATCCTATCAGTTTTCTTTTCGTTTACTTAACTTGAACATCTCTTAATTAAATTTTTCCGTCTTATTAATGGTTTCATTACTCGATGTATTACGAAACATTTTCTATCTAAGGATGTTTTGTTAATTCGAGAGGCTTAGCTTGTTTTTAGTGGTTTCCTTAAAAATGACGATTTTATCGTTAACGAATTTTTTGTAAATTTTACTTTACTATTTCATAACTCATAGGTTATGGAAAAATTCCCACTAAAGGGATGTTTTCTTAAAACTTGCATTTCCTTGTCGCTCGCAACATTACAAAAAAACAAACATCGGTTTTCTTTTACTAAAAAAAAAATCATTTTCATCAAGACTTAACGGTTTTGTCCTATAATATGAAAATTTTTGCGATTATGCCTTTAACGTTCTTCTTTTTTCTTTCCTTGGTGAAAATCTTAAGTCCTTTTAAACTTGACTTTTGTGGTTACTTACTGCTCATAGCAGTGCTGAAAACCAACCTTCCTTATTGAAAATTCTATTTCACATAGTTTTATAGTTTTGGCCCGAACACAAAATCTTGACATTTTCGCCCCGGGACCAAAGACGATCGTTTTATACCAAAATGTCTAATTTTTCATAAGGATTTAAACTTACAGAAACTCCTTGGTCAAATTCAAAATATATCATAATGTTTTTCTTTTTATGAAATTTTGTGCTTAAAATCTCGTAAAATTCATAACTTGAAATTGGTATAGAATTTTCACAAACTGTTCACAATTTTTAGCCATTTCCATGAGATCTATAACTTTCGTATTTTAACTTTCCTCAAATTCATTCATCTTCATAACGCTCTTGAAAAGATAAAACTAAAATTAATATTTTTCGGCTTGCTCCGATCAAAATTCAAGCAGGAACTCTCCATGAAAGTTGTCCGGCTCAACGTTTCCAATAAATTACATGTTGGACCTAGAGAATAATTTGGTCTTTAAGGCTCTCAAACATAAAATTCTTTTAAAAATACCCGTAACAATTTTTTGCACCTTAATTTATCCTAGCTTGATTTCCTAAGGTTTAATCTCATTTAAACCTTTTCAATCAATTACTTAAGCACTTATTTCATAAACAAAACATGCCATAATGTTTTTGTTCCATGCCATGGTTAAAATCATTTTATCAAGCGCTTTAAGTGCTTAAAATGCTTAAACCTTGTTTTTTTGACAAAGTTTGTCATACTTTATAATGTTGAGCATAAAATCCTAGTTCATATTTCTCCATCATCATCATCATCGTTATAACATATCAAATAATCATGTCTTAGTATCCTTAGTAGATGCCATAGTCTATAAACATTAAATTAAACACCTCATATACATAACCATACACATATTCCATGAAAACATCAAACTTTTCAAGACTAAGGTTTAGGATTTACCAAGAGATTTCTTAAGCTCTTATAGCTCCTCTTTGATGCTCAAAATCCTAGCCAGTTCTCCTTGTTATGAATCATTTTAAACTCCATAAAAAACCCCCTTAAGACCCATGGAATAACACTAAGTACCTATAGTTTAAGTTGGGATTTTTACCTCCAAAGTTACAAAACATTGCTCATGAATACTTGGACTTGCATCCTTAGATGATTTGAAGGCTTAAAATCATCAAAACTTTGAGAGAAATTCATGGGGAGGAAGCAGATTTCTCTTGTAAAAATGGGAGGATTTTTTTTTGACAAATGAAACCAACCTTTATTTCACTTAAGTCCTTCACTTTATAAAGACTCACTTTAATGGTCTTTTTGCAAAGAAAACTTTGCTCCCATCCACATATCTCATAGCCAATTTTCATGGGGAAAGGTGGGGCATTTTTTCATTATAAAAGTGTCACTTTGGTGGAGATAAATGTGTTTAATTTTTTACCATACACTTAATCTCATTAAGATGCATCTCCAAGGACTTGAATGTCATAAAAATTTTGCTCCAAAACTACACATTACAACCGGTTCTACCGTGGAGAGATGTGGCAATTTTCATTCCTTTGGGGTGTCACCATGTAGGCCTACTTATTTTTACATAGTCTAATTTTATATTGATAGTTTTTTTTATACTGTCAGTATATTTCTATAGCGCCAGAATTCTTTTCTATATAATTTATAAGGTCCCACAACCTCCCATGCTTATTCACATCCATCACATAGTATGATTCTTATTCTACTTAACTTTATACAGTCTAAATTTATACTGACAGTATCTTTTTATATAGTCGATATATTTTCTATACTGTTATAAACGTACATAGTATTCTTTATTCATCTATATCCTCCACATAGTATAATTCCTATATTGTTTAACTTTATCAGTGTGATTCCTTATACTGTATTACTTTTGTAGTATAATTTCTATACTATATAACTTTATCAATGTAATTTCTTACACTATATTATTTTAATACTGTAAAATTTTCTATATTTCTACATAGTATTTTTTATACAGTCGATATATTTTCTATACTGTTATAAACGTACATAGTATTTTTTATTCATCTATATCCTCCACATAGTATAATTCCTATATTGTTTATATTTATCAGTGTGATTCCTTATACTGTATTACTTTTGTAGTATAATTTCTATACTATATAACTTTATCAATATAATTTCTTACACTATATTTTTTTAATACTGTAAAATTTTCTATATTTCTACATAGTATTTTCTTTAAACTGTAGATTTGTCTTAACATTTGGTGTACCATATTTTGTAATAATCAAGTTTTTCAGCTTATTTTCATATCGTTCCTTTCGTGCATAAGACTATGCCATGATTTTTACTCTTAAAATTCCCATTTTTTATTTTTATAAAATTTATCATAAAATTCGAATTAAAACAATAGTCCTTATGACACACTTTTTGTTCTTAAAATATTTAACAAATTTTCGAGCATAAACTTAAGCTTACAAAATTTGTATTTAAATTACTTAACATAATCCTTTAATTATTGCATTTATAATGTACTAGAAATTTTTGAGTGTCATAGCCACGCCCTTTAGTTGGCGCGGTAACATGAACTTTCGTTCGTGCTACGAACTTCGCTTCACCTCGCGTGCTGTTGGGCCGCTTCTCGGCACCCCCGCATGTGTAGTTTTGTTCTTGTAATTCTCAGTGTAAGGTGATAGTCTAAAAAGGTGTTAATTAGATTCTATACTTTTTAACACTGTTTAGCTTAAATTTTCTCTGCACTGCGGTTGATTTTTGACTCCTGTTGAGGATTATTGAGCCAATCAATGCACAATCAAGCCAGTCAATGCACAAAGTCTGGGATATTCTTCAAATTTGGGCAATCATCCATAGTCAATGGCCATTGATTTGTTTCTTTTATATAGAATTGTAAATAGGGATTTATGATCTGCACTAATTCAGCACCCAAATTAGTCATTGTAGTGTATATATATATGTCAAATGTAACCAGAAACTAATATACAGAAGAAGAAATTCATTCTTTCTTTTCATGGCATCAGAGCATCCCACGGTCCTGAACCTATAGCCTTCTTTCTTCTTCCTCTCATATTCAAGAAATTGCTTACCTTCTTCTAGCCGATACACATGGCAGGAAAAGGCGAAACTCCGAACTCAGCCAAGACTGAGACCAACAAGTTTGATAACCCAAATGATCCTCTTTACCTTCATTATTCTGATCAACCTGGACTTGTACTCGTCACACAAGCGCTGGATGGAGAAAATTACAGCACTTGGAGTCGTGCTATGCTCATGGCTCTCAGCATCAAGAACAAAGAAGGCTTCGTCAATGGCACCATTAAACAACCACCAGAGACTTCTATCACAGAACTCCAACAATGGACGCGCTGTAACAACCTTGTAAAAGCATGGCTTTTTAACTCAATCTCACAAGATATTGGAGCAAGCATAATATACAGTGAAAGTGCTCATGATATCTGGCTTGATTTAAAAGATTGTTTTTCACAAACTAACAGTGTTCATCTTTTTCATGTTGAAGAAGCCATACATGATTGTAAATAGGGCAACACAACCATTGTGAATTACTACACCAAGCATAAAAGTCTATGGGATGAACGTGAAGCACTTTGTAACATTCCCAAATGCACGTGTGGCGCTATGAAGGACGTTCTGCAGTTTCAACAAAATCAAAAGACCATGAAATTCCTCATGGGACTTAACGAAGCCTATGCTAGTGTTAGAGGACAGATTCTACTCATGGATCCACTGCCTACCATCAATAAAACTCATTCTCTCATTTTGCAGGATGAAAAACAAAGAGGCTTATTGAACGGAGGCGCACCACTGGCTGAAGCCTCAGCCTTTGCGGTGAAGAATACTCCACGAAAATCTGAGAGGATTTTCACACCTAAAAATCCACATCTGAAATGGAACATGTGACAAAATTGGACACACCACAGAGACATGTCGGGCACACCTCAAATGCGAATATTGCGGTTGGCAAGGTCACACCATTGATGTTTGTCGAAAGCTGCAAAAGGCGAACTCAACAAACAACAAACCTGATCAACGAGAGCGTAAAATTTTTTCCTCCAAGACCAATCATATAGATACCAACACACCATCAAATTCCATGCCATTAACTCTCACAGCAGAACAATATCATAATCTCATGGCACTACTGACCAAGAATAAATCCAATTCGATGGCCAATTATGTTGGTAGCACATCTGCCATGAGTGATCTCTCAGGTACAATTTTTTGTGGCTCTGTTGTTGACAAAGAAATGTGCTGGATACTCGACACAGGAGCCACAGATCACATACTTTACTCTGTCGATTTGTTAACCACAAAATCTCGTGTCACAAATCGAACTGTGCATCTACCCAATGGATCCATTGCTACAGTCTCACACATAGGCAGCATTCACTTTGCTAATTTCATCCTGAGTGATGTGCTATGTGTTCCTTCTTTTAAATTAAACTTGATTTCCATTAGCAAGGCTGTGCACAATTCTCACTACCTTGCTACGTTCACTAATCATACTTGTATGCTATAGGACCAAAGATCGGGGAAGCTGATTGGGATGGGAACTGAGCGAGAAGGACTCTACTGCCTTGATACTCCACAGAAAACTAGGTGCAATGCTGTCACTACACCAACTTCCCATTCCCCAAAACTTTGGCATCAACACCTAGGGCATCCATCAAATAAGACCTTTAGTTTGCTTTCTCATTCAATTACAAACATGGAATTTTGTAATATTTTTTATTGTTTAATTTGCCCATTGGCTAAACAAACTCGTTCTCCATTTTCAACAAGCTCCATTCGCACTAAAGCACCTTTTGAATTAATCCATGTTGATATTTGGGGAGGGTACCATGTTTCTTCAATTACAGGGGCACAATATTTTCTTACAATTGTTGATGATTATACACGTTGCACATGGACTTATTTGATACATCATAAATCAGAAACTCACTCATATATCACAAAGTTCATCAACCTTGTTAAAACACAGTTCTCCTTAAAAGTCAAAGTTCTTCCGAGTGATAATGGGCCTGAATTTACAATCAAAAATCTTTATTTTGATAAAGGAATCATTCATCAAACCAGTTGTGTCTCCACTCCACAGCAAAATGGAGTAGTCGAAAAAAAACACCGTCACCTCCTTAATGTAGCCCGAGCCTTATTATTCCAAGCCAACCTTCCAAAAAGATTTTGGGGAGACGCCATCTTAACCGCTACCTAACTAATTAATAGAACTCTGATGCCTCTTCTTCAAGGGAAAACACCTTTTGAGATGCTCTTTCACAAACAACCTGTATATGATCATTTGCGAGTGTTTGGTTGCCTATGTTTTGCCTCAACACATCATCAGCGTCTCACCAAATTTGATCCAAGAGCCACTCGGTGTCTTTTCTTGGGTTATCCATATGCTCAAAAGGGTTACAAGGTTTATGACCTCTCAACTGGTAAAATTTTTGTTTCACGAGATCTTATTTTTCATGAGGATATTTTTCCTTTTTCACCTTCCGCTTCAGATTCACCTCCAATGCCTCATCATTCATCAACAAATGATCATGATGGCACCACCTTTCAATTTCCTCTCAATACTGAAGTATCTCTATTTGATGATTCCTCTTAAGAAGAAATTCCTCCTCATTTAAACAACAAAGTTGTTTCCTAAGCCCTTCCTTCACATGCCGTCCCTCCACCCATTGACCAACCTACCACAACCGTACCTTTGGATTCACCACTTCGTTCCTCACAGCCAATACGCACTACAAAGATACCAAGCTATCTGCGTGAGTATCATGTTGGTATTTCTCTTCCCTCACAAACTGACCCAACATCGAACTCGGTTTTGGTCAGCACTACAGAAATCACCTACCCTTTAACTGATGTTCTTTCATATGATAGATTATCTCCCAAACATCATGCTTTCACCACTTCCCTTTCAATCGAAAAAGAACCATCTTCTTTTGCACAAGCAGTTTGTGATCCTAAATGGCGTCTTGCTATGCAACAAGAGCTGGATGCTCTCAAGGCTAATGACACATGGTCTCTGCAACCATTACCACCTAGGAAGAAGCCGGTTGGATGCAAATGGGTGTACAAGATTAAATACCGCCCAGATGGCATGGTAGAGCGTTATAAAGCCAGATTGGTAGCCAAAGGATATAACCAAGTTGAAGGTCTAGACTATCAAGAGACTTTTGATCCTGTTGCAAAACTTGTAACGGTTCGTCTTCTTCTTGCTGTGGCTTCAACACAACAATGGCACCTCCATCAACTCGATGTTACTAATGCCTTCTTACATGGAGATCTTGATGAAGATGTTTACATGTCTTTACCTCCTGGTTTCGGACGAAAGGGGGAGACACGAGTTTGCAAACTCCACAAGTCATTGTATGGCCTCAAGCAAGCTTCGCGTCAATGGTTCATTAAGCTCTCCACTGCTCTCAAGCAGGCCAACTTCAAACAATCCAAGGCTGATTATTCCTTATTCGTCCGATCCCAGGATGGTAAATTTACTACTCTCCTTATTTATGTCGACGATGTCATCATTGCAGGAAATGATTTGCAAGATATTGAAGATACCAAATCATTCTTGAAGAATCAATTCAAATTGAAGGATCTTGGACAATTAAAGTATTTTCTTGGTATAGAGGTTGCACGATCTAGTAAAGGCATTACTCTTTCACAATGAAAGTATGCTCTCGAGATTCTTGAAGATGTTGGATATCTTGGTGCAAAACCAGCTTCTTTTTCAATGGAACAAAACTTATCTCTCAGTAAGTTTGAAGGCGACTATGTTAGTGATCCATCCTCTTATCGAAGACTTGTTGGGCGGCTAATTTACTTGACTGTCACATGACCAGACTTGGCATATGCAGTTCATGTTTTAAGTCAATTTATGGACCAGCCACGAGTACCACATTTAGAAGCAGCTCGTCGTGTCTTGCGATATGTGAAACAAACACTAGGACAAGGAATATTTCTTTCTACAGAAAGTTCAATCCAACTGAATGCCTTTTGTGATGCAGATTGGGCCAGGTGTCATGACACTCGACGATCAGTTACTGGTTATTGCATATTTCTTGGCAGCTCATTAGTTTCCTGGAAAACCAAGAAGCAAACAACAGTATCACGATTAAGCAAAGAAGCCGAATACCGATCTATGGCCACCACGTGTTGTGAAATTATATGGTTGAAAACAATTCTACAGGACTTAGGCATCAAACATTCACATCTTGTCAACTTATATTGTGACAACCAAGCAGCTCTCCATATTGCTTCAAACCCAGTCTACCATGAGCGAACGAAGCACATAGAAATCGATTGTCACCTCATACGAGAAAAAAGTTCAAGATGGAATGATCAAGCTTACTTACGTACCTACATCAGACCAGCCAGCGGATATTTTCACAAAGCCATTAAGCTCTTCACAATTCTCGACTCTAATCAGCAAGTTAGGAATTATTAACATACATTCCAAACTTGAGGGGGAGTGTTGAGGATTATTGAGCCAATCAATGCACAATCAAGCCAATCAATGCACAAAGTCTGGGATATTCTTCAAATTTGGGCAATCATTCATTGTCAATGACCATTGATTTGTTTCCTTTATATAGAATTGTAAATAAGGATTTATGATCTGCACTAATTTAGCACCCAAATTAGTCATTGTAGTGTATATATATATGTCCAATGTAACTAGAAACTAATATACAGAAGAAGAAATTCATTCTTTCTTTTCACCTTGAGTTTCAAGAGTTTGACCACGTTCTCTTATAAATCAATGGTTGGACAGAACAAATCCTTCATCGTCACTTTAATTAGAAAAACAGCCAAAAAAAAAAAACAGAATAAACAAAAGAAAAGGGGCAAAACAATCAAACCGTTGTGATTGCATTTTGATGGGGACTCTCCATCGCAAAATATGACTAAATTTGATGGGAATAGGAGGTTTTTATCTCATTGTGGGAAATTGATGAAAATGAAAAAGGATTAAATTCTGAAAAAAAAAAGGCTAGTGGGAAAGAACTAGGGATTTTCATAATCCCAAAAAGGGCCCAATTACAAAGAAAAAAAAAAAAAAGGGCATTTTGTGGTTACAAATAGGAACAAACAAACAAACATCGGGCAAAAGAATCAATGTTGAAGGGTACAATGTGAAGATGTCTATGGCAATGGCAACAGAGCAGATGACTGTGGGGATGAGGGAAGATGGTGAAGATTATGGTCCCCCTTTTGTAGAGCCCAAAGAAAATTGGGCCGTCAACATTGTGATTTATTCATCAACACCTTCTTTTTTTTTTATGCGGAGGGGAACTTGGAAGCTTACATATTAGTACACAAGTTGGCCCATATGTAAGGAAGGACAAGTACGTGTGGACTGTTGTAAGCCTTGCAGTATCTCATTTTATGCAATTTGTATAGTACTGATCTTGATAGTGCCCTTCCTGTCTCAGCATATACGCGGACCATGCATTTTAAAAATGCCCCCCAATAGCCTTTTTCACACTTTTAGCAGAGATAATGTCTGTTGCATTTGCTGTTCGTCGTCTAATAGAATGAAAAGGATTTGCTTAAATTTAATTTGAAGGATGAACCTAATTTCAGACAAATTACCACGAGTTTGATTGATGTCACACAACCTATTGGTAGAACAAAATCTTCTATATTAAGGGTGTTAAGATTCGAACATCAATATATCACAAGAGGAAAAACAAATGTATGACGTCTTTAGTGTTGTGATAAGCAAGTGATTATGTGCTCATGCAATAAAATCAAACAAAAATTGTCGTCAAAAAGTGTCACATGCGTATCAAAAGTTTACGTAAATGTGTGATGTGTAATGAGGTGTCGTACTTTACTCGCAATGCTCCTATTTATATATTTACGCATATATATATAAACACAAAATATAGTTACAAATATAACTATTGAAAATGTAACCATTAGAAATAAGTTTATATATGCAAATGATGCCTTGTGATATATATACGCTCCTACATATATATATATAAACAGAAAATTTACCATGCTATTATACCGTACTATCAACACTCACCCTAAGCCACTCAATCCATGGGTAAAATGGTGACAGGTGAAGCCATGCATTTAGATATGATTTTGCACATGCTTTTTCTTTTACCTCAAATGGGTCTTTATTTTTTAGTATTCTGTCTGGAATGGGGTTTATCTTACAAGACAGAAATATACCACGTATATATGATTGTCCAATCATAGACTTTGTCTGCCTTTTATACTTTTAACGGCGAAAATTTGTCTACGTAGTTACCTTACAAATGAACAAATAACGAGAAGAGACAACAAACCTTGTTGAAAATGGACTGAAGGGCATTAAAACATCTTTCAATTCAATGCCTTTCTATGGACCACTTTCACATGAAACGAGAGAGCATAAACAAAACACTACTTCACTTTAACCGCCACAAACCCAGTCAAAATGGACCGTCAAGAGTAAATCAGAGGAAAATTACCTTAGAGAGTGGATATCTAAATTTTATAATCACTTTTATGAAAAATTAAAAACTTTTAAGGTGTTTGATGGAAAAGTTTCAACTCTCCACGTTATAAAGTAAAAAAATATTATATTGTAAAGTTTTTAAATGTTATAGTGTCAGAGTTTGGGTCGTTTGTCAGAACTTTTGTATGTGCTTTTAGTCCGTAAAAAAAGAGAAGTAAAAGCTGTAGCTTTTAGTATTTGGAACCATTTTTTTAAAAGAACTAAAAGGGGTTCCAATGGTTTTAAATTTGTTAATAAGCTACAAAATATTATTTTTTAAGTTTATAATATATTATTAACATTCAGGTATAAGTTTCAAAGTCTATTTCAAAAGTGTTTTTTTTTTTTAAGAAGCTCTATTTTATGGCTTTAACTGAAAGTATTTTTGGAGAATAAGAATATTTTTGACAAATTATTTAAATACTTTTAAAATCAAGAAGTTAAAAGCAACTTTAAAAAAACCCTTTCATACAGCCCTTCAAATTATAAGTTCCAATTGATCTCCAAAATATCTAATTTATTTACAAGCAATAGTACTTTCACTGTCGATAAAAAATGAGGATGTAAATCTCCAACTCAACCTTCGGTTCAATTACTTCATCTAAGATGCTGAGCCATCGAAGATGGGTGGTGGGCGGTTCTAGTTTGAATGCATTCTGCCTCATGCTCCAGGTGAATAACTATAGGGTATTTAATAGTATTAGTTAGAACCAATAATTTCAACTAATTTTGGTTAGAAATATTATAGCATGTAAGAATTTTATATTATAGCATATTTTTTCTTGATATTGTAACATTTAAGAGCTTTATACTGTAGCAACTAAAAAATTTGATTTCAACTCATGTCGCCAAACACTTCTAGATTTTAAAATTAGTACCCAATTACACCTTTAGCAGCACCTTTCAAAAAAAAAATTTACACCTTTAGTTAACACGAGATCTCTCTCATGGGAAAGTTTGAGCGGTCAACGAAAAGAAGCCAACACCACTCACATAGAACCCACACAAAGAAAACAAGACAAATTTGGGTTCACTTCGCAACTCTGTTTCAACTACATAGTTAAAACTGCTGCAGTATAAAACTCTTATATCCTATAGTGAAAACAAAAGTAAATTACAATATAAAGTTCTCAAATGCTACAATAAAATCATTTCAATTTTTAGTTCTAATTGCGTCGTCAAACACATTCAAAACAATACTCCATAAGGACAATTTATGGATGAAGCACCACGGATGAATAACTAGACTTTGTAAGTGATACCCAACCTATTACAACTTTAGTAACGCAAGGTTTTTCCCTTGGGGAAATTTTGAGCAGGGTTAGAAAAAAAGAAATAGACGACACTCCCATGGAGACAATTTACCTGTAAGATTAATATAATAGAAATTGAAATATCCATATCTACTATTAAACTCTCGTTTGTGGGTTTCATTTGACTCAACTTAAATCTTAACAAGTTGCAAAGCTGCGCCAAATGAAAGTTTAAACAAATATTTGGCCAACTTGCACCATATACCACTTTGAAGATTTCACAAGGGGGTTAGAACAAAGAACAACAAAGCCACAGTTCTTTCCATCCACATTCAACAAACAAGACAACCAAAATTTTGAAGACGTGATTGTCTACATTTCCAACCCATAGTTCACACAATTAAATCTATACAACATAACCAGATTATCCAATCATATTGTCAAAAAATCTATCGTCTAAACTGGGATCTGCAAGCAAGTAGAGAGAGCAAGTGTGAGACAAATGGCTCTGAAAGGGCAAATGTTCAAGTTTCCAACTTATCTTTCCAACTTATCTACGTATTTCCTTCATCCCTTCATGCTTCGGCCCATTATGATCTTTGCCTTTGGAACAACCAACCGATCCTTGTTCGATTGATCTCACGTTAAATTGCTGTGACGAATAGGAGCCGCACTTCTTTAGCTTATCCGGAAACTCTCTGGTTGAATTTCCCTTCAAAGAAAGATTCTTTTTAATGCGGTTCCTGTTGAGTAATAGCATAGAATTGTGAGGTGGTGCATGCAGAGCACCTTCGACACAATCTCCCACCTGCCAGCATCCCCAAGGCCTTGAAGGCCCGTCCTCATTAAACGGTTTAAGCCTTGGGAAACTATTCCTCGATCTTGAACAGCTTCTCTGTTCAAGACAGTTTTCTTCCTCCGATCTGGCACATAGGGGACAGGGAGGGTCATTCCTACGCATCTTAGGTGTTGTTTGTTCCAAGCATTCTGCATGAAAAACGTGACAACAAGAAAGAACCCCAGTAACTGGCATGTCTCCACTTCTCACAATCCGACGAGAACTCCAAGGTGATCTCTGAGAAAGAAGCCTTTCACACAAGCCGCATCTAAGACCATCGGATGGATTACATGACCGACTGCATGTTTCTGATTCAAATGTCTCGGAAACATCTGCAGAATCAAGGCTGCTGCTGGCACTGCTCCAGCTGTGTGCATCCCTTTGAGTGGAAGCATCGAACTCAGGCAACCCAGCAACTGCAAAGTCAGAAACCTCTCCTGGAGAGGCTTGTCTTGGGAAGGACAAGGGATGAATAGGTTTAGATATAAATGAGCGGCGCCTTGAGAAGGTACGATGCGAGGATGAGCGTGATTTGGGTTCAGACTCACTACTGTCTGAACGGAACGAAGTGGAGCCCCCACTATCTGGATTTTCTGACGTTCCCTGGCAGAATTAATTCAATGTAAGATATAACTCGGTGGAAGAATTTTCTTTTGGTTTAACTAAGAGAGCTTTAAATGATGAAGTACCTCCATGGTAGGTTTAAAAGATGGTGGACCCAAAGCTATACCTAGCAAGCCAGGATTGCAGTAAGAGTTTTCAGTCAATAAATTAGTATGAATCAACACGATTTAGAATTTTATCTTCGTAACAAGATGTTTAAGTTTCTTCGTCATTAGAGACAAGGAATCTGATTTAGGAATACCCGTAACATTATGAACATTAAAGTGAGACAAGCAAACGATAAGTTATCACCATCCTAACTGCAATTAAAAGATAAGACAGATATCCAAAGCTATATTTTTAACAAGCAATGCAAAAGACAAATACTAGAATCAAAATGCATAGCAAATTATCATGGCATTTGGAGGCAGGACATTATACACTGGATAGTTGAAGAAAATCCTCAAACAATACCCATGATAAGGCCTGTACTATGATGCCAAGAATTAATCAATTTTGGGCTTCAATGATGTGGAATCCTACAGAAAACCTGCAGAAATTACAGAGCCAAAAGTTTCAAAACCCTGCCACTTCTCATCAAGCCCATGCACTACGGATTAAAGAATAACCTATCTTATGTTTTGAATAAGATGAGAAGTTGAAGCAATTTTTTTTCTCTCCACAGCCTTTTCAAATTTAATATACTATCACCATCCAACCATTTTCCGTAAAGATTTAAGTGGTTATTATTTTAATCAAAGGAAAAAATATCTAATTCAAGATGGATCAACTAAAAGAATTAAACCATATAGCTCCAAGGAAATAATGCATCCAGGCAAAAGAATCAAATTGGCCCAAGAAAAATATGTAACTTCAATAATAGAAATAATATGGTAATTGAAATACATTAAATACAAATTTTGCTATCCTACTAGGTCCTCATCGGTCATTGCAGTACCATATGAACCTCTACTAAGCCATGTGTTCTCAGTAGCACACCCCTTGAGGTTTGTGTACGCAATAATTATGCAGATCTTGATAAATGGATATTCTATATTTTCACACCTATAAATTATATAACATTACTCCTTTTACAATGGCAAGAGAAAAATGATTAAGCACATCAAGACCATTAGGCAAAACATATATTACCCCGAGATTTAAGATGCATGCAGACAAGAAGTCAGTTAGAATGAACATATACAACATTCATAACATGGGATATAAACATATGTAAAATACCTATGAAAGCATAATTCACTCATCAAAATCTTTGACAGAACAAATATTATTGCTGACGTGCTGATAAAGAATATACAGAAAATCTTCGAGAAATTCTACTCCAAAATACATATCACAGTGTTAAAACCAATTATTAACCTCAACATATATAAGTACTCGCATGTTTTCATGCATGTGTTAACATGGGAAACAATGTAACAATGCAATGCTGATTGAATTACCTCTCCTTGGAGCAGATTCAAAATCATCAACCCTAATTTCCTGTATTGCAGGAGGTGTCCATTGAGGACCCTGAAAGAGGTCGCATGAGCTACTCAAAAACATCCCAGCACCATCAGATGCGTACTGGTGATTGTATAGTTGGTTGCCTCTCACCCAGCTCCGACTTTCTTTACTGTTTGATGATGCAGAAGACCCATACGGTTGTATGCCATCATGCAGACCAAATTGCAGCCCTTCAGTTTGGAACCGGAAATCCCATCTTGATGGGGGCGGCGAGAAGCTTGAGTTAGTCCGCCAATACGGCTCATGGGGGCCCACTGACCAGTCCCTATTGGTTGTATGAGATCCATGTGGCCTCGCGGCCACACAACAAAGAGACCCCGTTTTAGCTATTTTTTTGTTGAACTCACAAAGACCAGTTCCGCTCGCCGTAGACCTCTACAAAGTTCACCAGTAACTAGCATTGATAGATTACGTTACTTACAAGCATGCAACATTCTAAGATGCTTGTAAAGCTAACTTATGACAAGGTCTTTTGCTAAAGCCACATTATACAAAAATAAGGGAACCACTCCAGATCCGAACTTAAAAAACGTTGTGCTTTAAGAATAACACAACAATCTACAATTTCAAATACGTTTACACACGAAATGGGCGATTTCCTAGTACAAGAGCAATCAACAAGTCTCCATCACCATCACGTGGTACAAATCTGCCCATCTCTCCAAAGATTTTCACCAAATAAGTAACAACCTACGGTGAGAAAAAGAAATTTGCGCGAGGTTATATTCAAACAAAACAAAAAACCTTAACGCACCTCAAAATGAAGAAAAAAATAATAACAATTAGATTGACATAAATTACGTGGAATAAAATCCCATTACAGTATTTACCATCGCTGAAACAAGAAACCATTTTTTTTTTTTTTTGAGGTAGCAAGAACTGTAACTTCAACAACTTTATATCCACATAAAAGAAGATCCCATTACCATTATGAATCCACACAAATCTGAACCTGAAACAAAATCAATAATGCTAAACAAAAAATGACTCAATTGGGATTTTTTTAATTTTATTTAATTTTTCCTGTTTGCCCCAAGCATCATATTCCAAATTAAACCAAAATTTCAAGCATGTCAAGCTAAAATTTTCAAGTTTTTTTTTTTTTGCAAAATTTCTTTTCTCTATATGCCCAAAACAGTGAGGATTTTCGCCATAAACCAATTTAAACTTAAAATTAAATAAAAAAAAGCCACAATCTTTTTCCCTAAAAGGTACTAAAAAATCACAAAAAGCAGCTGAAAACAGTGCAAAAAATCGAAGACAAGAAGAAAGTGGTTAATCGAAGAAATTAGGTTTGCTCAAAACCCTAAACCCGCAAACAAGAGAGAGAAAGTAGAGTACCGTTTGAGCGTTGGAGAGAGAGGGACGAGGTGAAACGACATCGTTGGATGAGGCGCTCTGCTCTGTCCTGGCGATCGGCTGTCCGAAGAGAGAGAAATGAAAACCCTAGTTAAATGAGTGAAAGGGAAAGAAAGGGGACAAACAATTTGGGGAACTTTTTTGCAGTCAGATCCTCCTGTTTTTGAGTATTTCCATTCTGTGCCAAAATCCCACATCATACAATTCATGTCGGTTTCCATAACGAACATTTTTGTTCATCTCTTGGTGGCACCATCTATTCTTGTTTGCATCCAAATCTAGAAAAAAAATAAAGCTTTATTTATAGCTCTATTTTTTTTTCTTCTGCAAAATGTAATTGTTAAATGATTAAGGTTTTAATGATGATGTTAATGACTGAAACTACTGAAAGATAATAACTAATCATTAGTATCTATAGATATACACAACACGATAGTAGGCTGACCAAAATCTCAATCCTTATTTTATTTTTTTCTTCCCTCTGTATTTCAAATACAAGATTATGGACCAAATTTTTTAAACAGTGATTAGGGTGTTTGGGAGAAGAGTTTAAAATAATGATTTGAACTTTGAAATATTTTTTGTTCAAAATATTATAACTGTTGAGAGTTTTATATTATAGTTATTTTTTATTTTATATTATAATTGTTAAGAGTTTTATAATGTCGACAATCTTTTGTGCCAAACGGAAAGTACTTTGTTTCTTTTTTTTAGTAATTATGAAAAAAGAATGACAGTGTAATGCTCTATTTGTTCCTCTCTCTCTCTGGGTATTAGATCATGAGGGTGTTTTTGAAAGTAGGAATAACACTTAAAAACTATCTACATAGAGTTATTCCCAAAAAAAAAAAAAAAAATCTTGCCTAAAACATTATGCTAAATAAATGATAAAAAAAAAAAAACATTTGAGTCAGCTATGCCAGAAAGGCGTTTTGGGAGCCTCATCAATCTAATAATAATGCAGAACACACCAATTCTAAACAATATTCATTGTGAAGTAATCATTAGGGAATTATTAGCCGGATTTCAATACACATTCTTCCACTATGCCGACACAAGCAAATCTATACTTGATTTGATAAATCAGAGCAAAAAAAAAAAATAATTGCTTTGAACTAATTTTATTTTTGTTTTATTTTTTAAAAAAAGGGTTTTGAGTTCAGGCAATATCAGTTGTCAGGGCTGACTTTGTCTTCAAGTGCCTAATCACAAGGTTCACGAGGCCAAATGATGATGTCCAAAGGAACACTAAAACAAGAACTCCACAGTCACAGAAATACCAAAATAATGCCTTGAAATAATACAAAATTTGATGAAGATTCTCAAGTCAGGCGTTTTTCAGGTTGAAACAATATCGCAGTATAAGGATTTGTTTGGTAAATAGATTTGACTTAGTAATTTAATTTGAGTTAGTGTGATTTGAATTAAGATTTGAGTTAGTGATTTGAATTGTTATTCGAATTGATGTTTGGATGTGCATTTAAGTTTTAATCTGAGTATGGAATAAAATTGAAATTTGTGTTTGGAGAGGTAGTGAAGATAGTTTTTGATTTATTAATAAATCTAATAAAATCTTAATATTAATGATCTTAACAAATATGTAATATGGATCTTAATTTATTCCTCTCTTCATTAGGAACACAGTGAAAAAGAATCATCTTAATTAGATATCAAATGAAGAAGTTATGATTTTTTTCTTAAATATAGGAGGGAGAATTTTAATTTTTACTGTAGCAAAGATATCTGAGTATCAAAAGTTTAAGGAGAGATGAGAACTCTTAAAACTTGAATTCTTGATGCTCAAATGATTCAGATTTTGGGGAAACCAAACGCGTATCCGAATGATTCTTGATACTCGAATTCAAATTTGAGTCCATTAAGTTCAAAGAATACAAGGAACAAGCACACCCTAAAAGTATTCCTTTTGTTAAAAAGCAGAATACAAATAAAAGCCCCCAGAGAATATATAATATAAAACATTTTTCTAGAGCCAACCCATGAAAGAAGACTGTTGCGAGAAATCTGTAAGTGCACAGAATCGTAGACAAGTAAGAGTGAGTAGAATATCGTTCTCACAACCATTGCGTTAATCTAGTTAAGTACCAAAATTGGTTAACTCTAAAATTATTTGAACAATTAAATATAAAATAGAAAAATAACAAAAAAATATAAATGAAAATCTAAACAATAAAAGACTAGGGCATCCGATTTCACCTAAATTAATCATATTCAAATTATCTAATTTAATCAACTGATGTTTACTCCTATGTTGATAACGAATTTCTCTTAGGTAGTCATTAATCTTTCTCAAGCATTAATAATTTATCCCAGTTAGCAAATTTCTTACATCTCTATGGAAACTCTAAACTTACCAAGATTCATTAAGAACAAGAAATTCATAGTGTTACACAAGTCTGATAGATATCTTTATCCTATGATGATCTCATGGCATTCAATCATGGTCTAATTTAGTTATCGCTTCTCAGCCTCAAATTAAATCACAAACCATGTAAAAGGTGCGCAAACTTTTACAAGCATTAAGATTATATTAAACACTCAGCATAGATAATGAATAAACATCGAATTGAATTAAATTAAATAAAAGTGAACATTCATAATCCGGCTACACCGTAGCCCTAGAAAAAGGAAAATTAGTTCATAATGAAACTAAAAACAATCCTAAATAATATCTTAAACATGATGCGTGAAGGAAAATAACTATGTTTGGATGCGAAGATGATTTCTGTCTCCGGGTTGCACCGTTCTTTTTCTTCAAAGCAGTGAGTTCTCTCTTCTTGTTTGTAGTTTTTCCTCTATAAAAACTCGTGCTTCAACCCTTCATAATGTTTTATTTATAGGCTAGGGTTTGGAATGGCAATTTTAGAATGAAATTACACTGAAATTTGAATTGGGATCACAATAGCGTCTAGGCTCGATTTTCTGACGCCTAGGCTTCATTATGATGCCTAGGCGCCACTAGTGCCAAGATTGTAGCTCCTAGGTGCTATACTTGCCTGTGGATTCTTTTTCGAACTGGTGCCTAGGCGCTCTCTGTAGCGCTTAGGCTTCAAAGTAGCGCCTAGGCGCTACACTGATCTTCTAAATGGCGCCTAGGCGCTCAAATTATGGCGTCTAGGCGCTCAAATTATGACGCCTAGGTGCTATGCTCTCGAGTTTTCTGTATGAAACTTCATCTATAGCAGCGCCTAGGTGCCAAATAGTTAGAGTCTAAGCTCCATTTCATCCTAAGTCCACTTTTGCTTAATTTTCGGTCTGTTTTGCCCTCGCTTTGCCATTATGCGTCATTTTCCTTCAAAACCTATAAAAGAACATAAAACACTATTAAATTCTTATAAATTGCTTAAAACTAACAAAATATTAAGTGAGAATCATCTAATTAATTAGCCTAAAACTAACTTATCAAAGACATTATAACCCCCATAAAACTTTGTCTACTCTTTTATGTCCAGAAATATTCCATGATTCATTCAACTTGTTTGAAGGCTTAGGGACGAGAAAGGGAACAAAAACATTTTCTTGGACTTTGCCTTTCTGTAATGGACAAAAAACACCTAGCTATAATTAGTTTTTCTCCAACGACTTGTTACTTCCATAGCTGTGTTTACAGTGGTCAAAATATACATTATAGAAAACATAATAAACAATGATAATAATAATTGCCCATGTAATTTTTTGTGCAGATATATTGAAACATAAGCTTCGTTTGGAAAGCATGGTACAAAAATAAAGTTCAGTTTGTTACAGTATAAAGTTCTCGCATGCAATAGTGAAAAACAAAAGTTTGTTACAATATAAAGCTCTCACATACTATAATTTTTAAATTCTAACTTCAAATTCTAACTGATTTAAGCAACACAGTCATAGGAGTTCAATATGCACATGTGACACTTGTTTTCTAACGGGTATTATTATAATTAAATTAATTATTAGTGTGCGGATTAAAATTTTTATTTCATTTAAAATTTATTCCATATTGTTTATTTATACCTATTTTCAAATGTTCTAAAATTTTTCTAACCCTATTTAGTATGTTGACCAAAATGCTCTTGAAACTTTCATTTAAATACAAAACTATCATTTGGCTTTATTAGACTTAAAGTTTCCAAAGGAGACTTGATTGTCACCTACTCCTATCCCTTTTGTCCCCTCTTTGTTTTCTTTTCCTTTTCCTTTTCCTTCTTCTTCTGTCACTCTTGTCTCTCCCTGCTCTTCATCTTCTTCCTTCTCCTTCTTACTTCTACAGTCGCTCAATCAAGGGAGATCCAAGAAGATAATCAAATAACACCGTTATTTTTTCACTAGATTCACAAAACAAAGATCAAGGATTTTTGTAAGCAAAATCACTAATTTTCTTCAAGTTGAGGTAAGGCTTTTCAAGCTAAAACTTTGATTTAAATTTGTGTTTTAGCATGGGATTTTTGAAAAATTTGTGTTTGATGTTTGTGAGTAATTATACAACGTTTTTGAAGCTTGGTTTACATAGATCTTTGTTTAAAATGAGTTTTTGAAGTAGTTTTGAAAGTTTTGATTTTTAGTTTAGATTTGTATGTTGAGTATGAAAATTTTAAGAAAAATTATCTACATTTGTTTAAATGTTATATTTCATAGTTTTTATGCATTTTTCTATGTCCTGGAAGTTGATAAAAAGTGTCGAATTGAATTGTAAAGTTTGAAACCTTTGAAAATGGAAAACTGGATTTTCAGAAATTCTTCTGTCAGCATACCGGACTTGTCAATTAGTAGGTTGGACCCATTGGCATGTTCAGTAGGCCAAACCCTATAGATCGGTAGGCCGAACACTGCTAGGTTTGGTAGCCGAAGGCTGAACTCTACCAGACCGGTAGGCCGAACCTCAGATCGGCAGGCCAGTAGAGAGGTCTAAAATGTGTAGTTTGATTACTCCGTCAGAAGTAACTAATCAACAGGCCGATCGGACAACCCAAACTTATTTGTTTTTCATCGTTTTGTGTTACGAAATGTTCCAAAGATTTCATATTAATGATTATGGCACACTAATAAGAATAGAGAGTAAATTGACATGATTATATAGTAAGATTTAAGTTAAAATATGGTTATTTTATACGTCATAAGATAACGAAGTACTTGGAATTTACGTGGTAAACTTGGTATCGTGAGTTGGAAGTTATCAACATTACATTCGCCCAAAGGAAGGAAATTTATTACTCATCTTTTGTGAGGTTTTGTAGAATGAAAATTAGTTCTTTACATTGCAATATATATATATATATATATATATATATATATGTTGAATTGTTATATTATGAATATCACTTATGAGACAATAACATAAACTCGTCTTGTAATGTATATTGAAGGATAAATTGATTTGACATGTATTGAATAAATTGAGAAGCATGGTTAAAAAATATACTATATACATAATAGTAGGGGTTATGAGAGGAATGATAAGACGTGAAGTGGGCGACGGTTACATTGTTATGCATGAATTCCCTAAAAGGTAAATATGGGGAGATGATGACGCTCCCTTGGATCGAAAGTCCCAAAACGCATTGTACAAAAATCGACTTGGTGAGGATCCGAGGCTTGATGTCTCCTCACTCGACACTCTTGGAATGATTGAAGAGTGAAAAAATGTGTAACACCCGCCTATTTTTATATAACGGACCACGTTAAGTTAGTAACGCTATTAAGGAATGTTATTAGTAAATAACGTTATATGATATGATATGTGATGTGCATGTTACTAATTTTTTGTGTCAAGATTTATGACAGGTGACGACCGCATGGAATCGTTGTGCTCTAGTGTTCATGTGAAATTATAAATATATGATTATTTATGATGCAATGATGTGTGAATGTTTTATGTTATGGCATTTATTGACAGATCGGCAGGCCGAAGAGGGAAAATCGACAGGCCGAACAAAGCTGACAAACAGTCAGCAGAAATCTCTCCAGAGTTATGACTGAGTTAATTACGTTAATTGGGTGAATTAATGTGATTAATTGACATAATAATGGAATGTTTTTATCAGTTAAGGAAATTTAAGGAATAGATTTGTATTATATTAAGAGGTTTCCTATTTTTAGAAGGTAAATTTAAGGTAAGATTGATAATGTTTGACCTTCCTTTTCTTTTTCCTCCTTTCCCACGCCAATCACTCTCTTATCAGTCAGATTTTTCTGACTTAATGAAGGCCATGAATGCTCATTATGTTTATTACGTTAAAAGAAAATTAATTAATGTTTCTTCTTTTTATTAATTTTTTTTTCTCTCTCTCAAAAGTCTGAGACAGTTTTTCTGACTTTCTAATCTTCCTCTTCTTTTCTTCTTCACAAAATTTCTCTTCCGTGAAAATTTTTGAGTATATTGAAAGAAAAAGTTTTGTTTCGTTGGTGAATTCAAGAATTTCGAGAAGAAACTTCAAGGAAGCGAGCACAACGAGACCGCGGTGTCGTCACCAAGTGCAATATTAAGGTTAAGTAAGCTATCGATAAAGTAAGTACATTCTCACCTGCAACATGACACTTTTTCAAGGTTTAATGATATGTTTACAAGGATTTTCCTGATGATTTTATGATGATTTTTCTTAAAGGATTTCTTATGAAAAGTTTTTCATGATTTAAAGTTATGCATGTATGATGATTATGGTATGTTTCAAAGTATGAAAATTATGTATATATGTATCACCTAATAAGTGTTGCACACCCAATGTTATAAAATGATATGTTATGATGTCATGTTGGTTTGGGATTAGCTACCCTTCTCCTCTCATGACGGCGCGCCAATGATGATGTTTATGGTGCAACACTTGGGCCCTTAAGAATAAAAAAATATATATATGGAATAAGTTTTAAAATGGTCAATATTATGAAAGATATGTTTCTATGAAATTGTGCTTAAGGCACTTTTATGATACGATGATGATGATGATGATGATGATGTTTATGGAATGTTTTAAATTGTGAGAATTTTTTGTACTTACTAAGCATTAGCTTATTCATGTTTTATATGTCATGCTGCAGATAAGGGTAAGAGAGTCATGGAATAGGTGGAGGACATGGAACGGCGTGTGAGCAACATGAACGATGAATTGTAACCGGAAGTACGCCAAGAAGAAATGAATTTATGATTTAATAAAATTATATATTTTGAACATATTATATGTTGAGTTTTTTTAAGAATACTTATATTATGGTTTTATAAGTTATTTTATCATTTTTTTTATGAAATATGATCTTCCGTTATATTTTACGTAAAGTTAGAACGTTTTAAATTTTTTCTTCCAAAGTAGATTTGGTCTCGGACGGCCTGCCGAACTCTGTGTCCGGCCTGCCGAAGACCAGAAGATCGGCCGACCGATCTATTTTTCGGCCTGCCGAACCTGGATAAATTTTTTGTCCGAATTACAAAGCTTCTGCCGGCCTGCCGGTGGAAGACGCTCCGGCTTGCCGATGTTGTTCGGCTTGCCGAAGTCCCAAGTTCGGCCTGCCGAACTGTGGGGATAAGTGGATTTCAAAGATGTGATGATCAAAGTGATTTAATTGTGAGATTTTAATAAGTCTTGATTTTACTATTGGATTATCAATTATTATTAAATAAGTTCATGAATAATTTAAGTATAAACGAATAAATTATGTTATGGAATAAAATTAAACTATGTTCTTCGAAACAACGTAAGTTTTAAAAAAAAAATTGTATGAATGGATCCTGGTAATGTAAGTTTAAGTACTTTTAAAATCTATAGTACGATTGAGTTGATATTATCTATGAGTTTAATTATTTAAGCATGTATGAATGTAAGTATGTAACGATATCTGTGACGTCCGAATTAAGGGGCGTTACAGGCTTTGGTATCAGAGCGAATCTTTCGATTACAATTCATATCGCCACACGTCAATCCAAGTCCTCCAAGTAAGTTTGTTAGATGTACTGATGCAAGTATGATAATAAGATTAAGGTTTGAATGTTTAATGATTAATGACATAGTAATGAAAACCTGTCTCATAAATAGAAGATGAATTTTAAGTCCTTATTATTTTAGGAAATTTACGATGGACGGCTATAGAAGAATGCAGACCCGCACCCAGTCTAACGAGAGACTTATGACGATGATCGCTGAACTACAAAGGCAGTTGGAGGATCAACGACGGGAAATAGCTGCATTAAGGGCCAACAGCCAGAATGGTGAACAACCAGGCAATGATGTGCCTCCTCCTCCTCCGCAGCCACCAGTACAAGTAAATGAAGTCCCAGTTCCTGCTGCTGAACCAAGAGCAGCCTATCAGGAACCTCTTTTGGTTAGATGGAAGAGAGTCAAGCCAGCTGACTTTGAGGGTTCTAAGGACCCGTTAGTCGCTCAAGGATGGTTAAAGACAATTGAGGCTACCTTACGACTCATGGATTTCACGGATAATGAAAAGGTCCTTTGTGCCTCGTACTGCCTTACTATGGAGGCCAGGATATGGTGGGATGGCATCGAACAGAGCATAAGTGTTGAAGAAATGTCATGGGCTGACTTTGTTCACGAGTTCAACACGAAGTTCTTCCACATGAATGTTACGAGGAAACATTATGAGGAGTTCGAAAGCTTACGTCAGGGGGATATGACAGTCACTGATGTGGTGACAAAGTTTGATCAACTTGCTCGTCTGTGTCCAGGGATGGTTATGAATGAAGATGAAAGGGTCAGAAGGTTGATAAGAGCCCTTAGACCAGACATTGCTGCAATTGTTGATGGGGCAAGTCCGCCAAGGACCCAAGAGCATGTTGTTATGAGGGCCCAACGTGCTGAGTTCCATTTGTCAAAGTTAAGAAGGAATCAGCCTCAGCCTAACCAGCAAGCCAACAATGCTAATAGCCAGAACCGTCCTTCCCACAGGAACAACAACAACAGCAACAACAACAGTCAAAACTGGAGAAACAATAAGAGGAAGGGCAATCCTCAACAACAGCAGGGCCAAGACAACAAAAGGCACAATGATGGTCAGCGCAACAACAATGACAGGCGATTCCAACCATGTGCCAAATGTGGAAAGAAGCATCCGGGGGAATGTCGACTGGGAACGAATCAATGTTTCATATGTGGGCGTGAAGATCATTTCGTAAAGAATTGCCCCAAATTGATAAATGCCAATGCCCCACAGAGACCTAATCCTCAGGCCCAGCTGCATCAGATGCAAGCCTCCCTTGAAGGGCCACTAATTAGTCAAGGGAGACTTGAAGCCCCACCAACGAATGCCCGAATCTATACCATGACAAAGGAACAAGTGGCTGCAGAAGCCTCCAATGTGGTCACAGGTCAGATAACAAGCTTATGTAATGATGTTTATGTTCTTTTTGATACGGGTGCCACGCATTCTTTTGTGTCTATGTCGCATGCTAGGAAGTTAGGGGTTCATTTAGAACCAATGAGACAGGGATTCACTACGACACTACCCTCCGGGGAAGTGATATTATCCACGCATTGTTTGCGTGTAGTACCCCTATAGATTTCTGATAGGGAACTTTTCGTCGACCTCATTGTGATCGACATGCATGACTATGACATGATTCTTGGGATGGATTTCCTAAGCAAGTATAATGCCGCGATCGAATGCCGGAAACGAAAGGTGATCTTCCATCCTGAAGGTGATCAGAAATTTGTTTATGTTGGCGAGACCAGGAAGAAACCCCACATGTTTTTATCGGCAATGAAAGCAAGGAAGCTGTTAGCAAGTGGCTGTATGGGCTATCTGGCAAATGTTGTAGACAAAAGCCAAGAAGGAAAGACAAGAATTAAAGATGTGCATGTTGTTCATAAATATGAAGATGTGTTTCCTGATGATCTGACGAGTCTACCGCCAGAAAGAGAAGTTGAATTCGAGATTGAGCTCGCTCCAGGCACCGGACCAATCTCAAAAGCTCCTTACAGAATGGCCCCGGCAAAATTAAAGGAGCTTCACACGCAATTAAAGGAGTTGCTTGACAAAGGATTTATCAGGCCAAGTCACTCACCGTGGGGTGCACCAGTCTTATTTGTGAAAAAGAAGGATGGCACTATGAGACTCTGCATCGACTACAGAGAACTGAACAAGGTGACGATCAAGAACAAGTATCTGTTGCCTCGAATTGATGATTTGTTTGATCAGCTCAAGGGTGCATCGGTGTTCTCAAAAATTGATCTACGATCAGGATATCACTAGTTGAAGATTAAAGAAGGAGATATCCCCAAGATTGCGTTCAGGTCGAGGTATGGTCACCATGAATTTGTGGTTATGCCTTTCGGTTTGACGAATGCACCTGCTGCCTTTATGGATTTAATGAACAGGGTATTCAAGGATTTTCTCGATAAATTTGTTGTTGTATTTATCGATGATATTCTTGTCTACTCGAAGAGTCAGGAAGAGCATGAGGAGCATTTAAGGATCGTGCTGGAGACTTTAAGAAGACACCAGCTTTATGCTAAGTTCTCTAAATGCGAGTTTTGGCTTGATAAAGTGTCATTCCTAGGGCATGTCATTTCAAAGGATGGGATAATGGTAGATCCTATGAAAGTAGAAGCTGTATTCAATTGGAAGCAACCGATGAATGCAAGTGAAATAAGGAGTTTCTTGGGTCTAGCAGGTTACTATCGGAGATTCGTAGAAGATTTCTCCAAGATAGCAGCTCCACTCACGAACTTAACTCGCAAAGGAAGGAAGTATGAATGGACGGATGCATGTGAAAAGAGTTTTCAAGAGTTGAAGAAAAGATTAACGACGGCTCCAGTGTTGGCAATTCCTGAGGGAAATGATGGGTTCGTAATCTATAGTGATGCATCCAAGATGGGCCTAGGAGCTGTATTGATGCAAAATGAAAAGGTGATTGCTTATGCTTCAAAGCAACTAAAGGATTATGAAAAGAACTATCCTACTCATGACCTCGAGTTAGCAGCAGTCGTCTTTGCATTAAAGATATGGAGACACTATTTATATGGGGTCCAATGCAAGATATTCACTGATCATCAAAGTCTGAAGTATTTCTTCACGCAAAAAGACCTGAACATGAGACAACGAAGATGGCTAGAGTTGGTGAAGGATTATGACTGTGAAATCCTTTATCATCCTGGTAAAGCTAACCGAGTAGCTGATGCTTTAAGTAGGAAGTCAGTTGCCACATTGATGTCTATGCAAGCAATGTCTCCACCTTTAAGGAAGGAAATTTTAGACTTCGGTCTAGAACTTATAGCAGGTCAACTATCAGCACTCTCTCTTGCTCCGACAATGTATGATGAAATTCGAAGTAAGCAAGATGACGACGTAAGCCTTGTAAGGATTAAGCATGAAATAAAAGAGGGGAAATGTCAAGAGTTTCGTATTGCTGATGACGAAACTCTGTACCTTAAGGATCATTTATGTGTTCCCAATGTTGATAATTTAAGGGAGAGGATCTTGGCAGAAATTCATGACACTCCTTACTCTATTCATCCAGGTGCAACGAAGATGTATAATGATCTAAAGGGTAACTTTTGGTGGTTTGGAATGAAACGTGATGTTGCAAAGTATGTGAAGAAATGTATGACATGTCAGCAAGTAAAAGCTGAACACCAGAAACCGGGTGGTGAACTACAGTCTATTCAAATACCTGAATGGAAGTGGGAGGAAATAGCAATGGATTTCATTACCGGCTTACCCAGAACTACGAACGGCTATGATGCAATTTGGGTAATTGTGGATCGGCTGACGAAGACGGCGCATTTCATTCCTATCAAGATCACTTATTCCATGGAACGATTAGCGGAACTCTATGTTAAGGAGATTGTACGACTACATGGGATTCCCAAGTCAATTATCTCAGATCGTGATGGTAGGTTCACATCTAAATTTTGGAAAAGTGTCCAGAATGCAATGGGAACCAGGCTTCATTTCAGTACAGCTTTTCATCCTCAGACTGACGGCCAAACAGAGAGGACGAACTTGATTTTAGAAGATATGCTACGGGCATGTTCTCTCGATTTTAAGACCAGCTGGTGTAAAATGTTGCCATTAGCAGAGTTTGCTTACAACAACAGCTTTCAGGCGACAATTGGAATGGCACCATATGAAGCACTGTATGGACGGAAATGCAGGTCACCTATATGTTGGCACGAAGCTGGTGAAAAGAAGTTGATGGAAAGTGTTGATGCTGAAAGAACCGACTTTGTAAATGAAACTTCTGAGATGATAAAGTTGATAAGAAAAAGAATAGAGACTGCTCAAAGCCGTCAGAAGAGTTATGCTGACAAAAGAAGAAGACCTTTAGAGTTCGCTGTAGGCGAATATGTGTTCTTGAAAGTTGCACCAATGAAAGGGGTTATGAGGTTTGGGAAGAAAAGCAAGTTAAGCCTAAGATTCATCGGTCCTTATGAAATTGTTAAACAAGTAGGCAAAGTAGCTTATCAGCTAAAGTTGCCATCTGAAATGTCCACAATATACGATGTATTTCATGTCTCCATGCTGAAGAAGTATGTTCCGGACCCTACGCATGTGATTGAGCCACAAGTGATCGAGATACGAGAAGACCTAAGTTATGAAGAAAAACCAATGAAGATACTCGATCGAAAAACTAGGACTTTGAGGAATAAAGAGATTCCATTGGACAAGGTGTTATGGCGAAATCAGCAAGTTGAAGAAGCTACATGGGAACGTGAAGATGACATGAAAGTTTTGTATCCACATTTGTTCTAAGTTTCGAGGACGAAACTTTTATAAGGCGGGGAGAATTGTAACACCCGCCTATTTTTATATAACGGATCACGTTAAGTTAGTAACGCTATTAAGGAATGTTATTAATAAATAACGTTATATGATATGATATGTGATGTGCATGTTACTAATTTTTTGTGTCAAGATTTATGACAGGTGACGACCGCATGGAATCGTTGTGCTCTAGTGTTCATGTGAAATTATAAATATATGATTATTTATGATGCAATGATGTGTGAATGTTTTATGTTATGGCATTTAATGACAGATCGGCAGGCCGAAGAGGGAAAATCGGCAGGCCGAAGAAGGAAAATCGGCAGGCCGAAGAGGGAAATCGGCAGGCCGAACAAGGCTGACAAACAGTCAGCAGAAATCTCTCCAGAGTTATGACTGAGTTAATTACGTTAATTGGGTGAATTAATGTGATTACTTGGCATAATAATGGAATATTTTTATCAGTTAAGGAAATTTAAGGAATAGATTTGTATTATATTAAGAGGTTTCCTATTTTTAGAAGGTAAATTTAAGGTAAGATTGATAATGTTTGACCTTCCTTTTTTTTTTCCTCCTTTCCCACCCCAATCACTCTCTTATCAGTCAGATTTTTCTGACTTAATGAAGGCCATGAATGCTCATTATGTTTATTACGTTAAAAGAAAATTAATTAACGTTTCTTCTTTTTATTAATTTTTTTTTCTCTCTCTCAAAAGTCTGAGACAGTTTTTCTGACTTTCTAATCTTCCTCTTCTTTTCTTCTTCACAAAATTTCTCTTCCGTGAAAATTTTTGAGTATATTGAAAGAAAAAGTTTTGTTTCGTTGGTGAATTCAAGAATTTCGAGAAGAAACTTCAAGGAAGCGAGCACAACGAGACCGCGGTGTCGTCACCAAGTGCAATATTAAGGTTAAGTAAGCTATCGATAAAGTAAGTACATTCTCACCTGCAACATGACACTTTTTCAAGGTTTAATGATATGTTTACAAGGATTTTCCTGATGATTTTATGATGACTTTTCTTAAAGGATTTCTTATGAAAAGTTTTTCATGATTTAAAGTTATGCATGTATGATGATTATGGTATGTTTCAAAGTATGAAAATTATGTATATATATATCACCTAATAAGTGTTGCACACCCAATGTTATAAAATGATATGTTATGATGTCATGTTGGTTTGGGATTAGCTACCCTTCTCCTCTCATGACGGCGCGCCAACGATGATGTTTATGGTGCAACACTTGGGCCCTTAAGAATAAAAAAATATATATATGGAATAAGTTTTAAAATGGTCAATATTATGAAAGATATGTTTCTATGAAATTGTGCTTAAGGCACTTTTATGATACGACGATGATGATGATGATGATGATGATGTTTATGAAATGTTTTAAATTGTGAGAATTTTTTTGTACTTACTAAGCATTAGCTTATTCATGTTTTATATGTCATGCTGCAGATAAGGGTAAGAGAGTCATGGAATAGGTGGAGGACATGGAACGGCGTGTGAGCAACATGAACGATGAATTGTAACCGGAAGCACGCCAAGAAGAAATGAATTTATGATTTAATAAAATTATATATTTTGAACATATTATATGTTGAGTTTTTTTAGAATACTTATATTATGGTTTTATAAGTTATTTTATCATTTTTTTTATGAAATATGATCTTCCGCTATATTTTACGTAAAGTTAGAACGTTTTAAATTTTTTCTTCCAAAGTAGATTTGATCTCGGACGGCCTGCCGAACTCCGTGTCCGGGCTGCCGAAGACCAGAAGATCGGCCGACCGATCTATTTTTCGACCTGCCAAACCTGGATAAATTTTTGGTCCGAATTACAAAGCTTCTGCCGGCCTGCCGGTGGAAGACGCTCCGGCTTGCCGATGTTGTTCGGCTTGCCAAAGTCCCAAGTTCGGCCTGCCGAACCGTGGGAATAAGTGGATTTCAAAGATGTGATGATCAAAGTGATTTAATGTGAGATTTTAATAAGTCTTGATTTTACTATTGGATTATCGATTATTATTAAATAAGTTCATGAATAATTTAAGTATAAACGAATAAATTATGTTATGGAATAAAATTAAACTATGTTCTTCGAAACAACGTAAGTTATAAAAAAAAAAAATTGTATGAATGGATCCTGGTAATGTAAGTTTAAGTACTTTTAAAATCTATAGTACGATTGAGTTGATATTATCTATGAGTTTAATTATTTAAGCATGTATGAATGTAAGTATGTAACGATATCTGTGACGTCCGAATTAAGGGGCGTTACAAAATGTGTCCATTTGGATTTCGTTTCGTTACGTGATGAAATACTCTATTAAAATGTAGATACTTAGGAACATTGATGAATTATAATATATGTATATATGTATATGTATGAAACTTCGTAATGGTTAACGTAAGGTATCCACGAGAAATGATCATAATGAATCTCATAAGATAAATAATGTTGAGAACTAATTGACCATGTAGGTATTAATGCAGCAATAATAGAAACCTAAAGATGAGTAATGATTTTCCTTAATGAACATGTTGTCACTCATTCTCTTATATTTTCATCTTTCCAGGATTCGCAAAGTGTGAAGTGGTACCTTTAATTTAATAATATAAATTGTCATCATTATCACTCCAACCTTCAATGCATCGTAATACCGTCACTGATAGTAACAAACAATGCTTACATTATCATGAAAAATATTATTAATGAACAAGAGATTCCAACTGATTATAGTTGCATAGCTTCCTTAACTATGCTTCTCGTACATTAAACTGTAATTTATTTGTTGTTTATATTTTTATTTTGATTTAAGAGTTTTTATTTAAATCTCGGACAAATTTGTTTTGAAGTTTTATTTTTATTTTTCGATCTTCATTTAATTTATTAAAAACTGTTAATCCCCACCTAAGGGCATTACAACACATATTAACTATTAGCTTGTTAATAGTAGTGGTTTACTTGCAAGCTATTCCGTAGACATGAGGGTTTAGAAAATAGGCTTTAGATAAGAAAGCCGTGCTGAGCTTGAGATCTGAAAACCCAGCTTCTGATATGTGCTTTCCGGTTTCCCTTCTGAGATGACAACCATCAGCAATTCTCTGTTGCAAAGGGTCAAGAATTCTCTGTGTGAATCTGAGGATTGGTCGTTCTGCACTACCACAACAACATATATAAACACTCAGACATGTATTTACATAGTCATAAGGGATAGTAACAAAAATCTTCCCTATGTTTACCGATATGTGGTATTTTATTGTATCGACTACGTTTTTCACAAATCATATTAATGACATGATATCTGGGGGAGATTTTCAATACGAATGGTAGAACATAAAAGAGATGTGGCATTTCGAAAACCATACGAGGGAACGTAACATTTGGATAAAACGCACTAGAGATTTTTGTTATCAATCCTAGTTGATAAGAGCAAACCAAAGAACCTAGTTGACAAGGCTCAAGAATTGCTTGAAGTAACAATTTCATCTTACAAACCTTTTGCAGCCACATGTTCCACAAATAGATAAAGCCCACCTGGTTTCAGCACTCTCTTAACCTCTGGAAAGAATTGCAAAGATAAATACATAACGTCAAGTAAGACTATAAATACGGGTTACATAAGCAACAAAGCACAGGAATTTTGTTTTTTGGCCTTTACCATTTGAGTTGAGCAAAAAGGAATTCAAGCTCTTATGTTTGCAATACAGAACTCTGAGATAGATATTTGGTTACCTTGCAAGGACAGCTTAACATCTTTAACAGAGCAGAGTACAAGGGTTCCAACAACTGCATCAACAGAAGCATCGGCTAGTGGTAAACACTCCACAACCTGTTTAACGACAACACCTTTAATATCTAAAATAATAATAATAATAATAATAAAATCATCACTTTCTTGGGTTTTGCTAACTCCTAAGGCATTCCACCATACTACCAACAAAACAGGTTAAGAACAAATCCATGCTTGATTTCAACCAATTAGCATGTCTAGGCTAAAGTGCTACATATAAATGTACCAAAACAAAGTTTACATACAAATTCTAATTCTCAAATAAAGGTCAGCAATTGTAGCGCCGAGAGAAGTAACGTTTAGGTACCGCTTGTGTAAACTCGAAATTCGAAAGCGGCAGGCCAGCAGCAACGGCGGCAGCCTTAGCATACTTTTCCATCTTTCCATTAGGATCCACTCCAAAAACCTGGACGCCTTCATTTCCAGCATAGTACCTCAGATTTGGACCCGTCCCAACGCCGATTTCCAACACTTTCTGTGCCTTTCCCTTCAAATTAGCAAAGAGCTCGGACTTGTAACCTGCAATCTTATCACCCATATAACATAAATTACCAAAACAAAACATGAATACAAAATTCACCCGTAAAATGGAACTAAAATTGGGAACTAACCTCAGCTTCATAAGCTTTCGCGCCGGTATTCAAAACTGAGGCATACAACTCCTCGTACCAATCTGGTCTTGGAGGGCGAACCTTCTCTAACATTTTCTACATAGGAAAAAACAAAATCTCGTACTTGTCTACAAATTTGACCCCAATAAAAAAGTAGACATGACGTAAACAGTTATAGCTTAGGTTATATTGAAAAAGTACGGAAATTTAAGGTGAAAATTGTACCTTGTAATTGGGGGCGTTGGATGAGCAGGTAGGAAGCAAAGATGTGGCTGGTGCTTCAATGAAGAGCCTTCTTCTTCCGCACCTGCGTGAACTTCCATGGCGAGCCAGAGAACCGTAGGAGCTCCGGCTAGTGACGTTTGCGTTGACACGTGATGGAGGATGATCAGACGGTGGTGAGGTTTTGGCACGTGGGGTTTTGTTGGATGGGGATTGAAAGCTGGGATAAAGGGATGATGATGAACAAGAAAGGATCATTTCTATGAGATAGCAAAAACGCTTGACAGAGGTAGAGAAGAAGGAGAGGAAAATATTCTGGGTATTTGGGAAATTAGCTCAGCTCAAGGCGGCTGACAGAATATGCATTCATATTTATGATGACGCTGGTGATCTTAAAAAATGTACCATATGTATTTTAATTTATTTATTTTATTAACAACATGATAAAAAAATAATCCCATTTAAATATTAAATAAAAATTTATAATTTTTTTCAAATATAAAGGATAATTTTTATTTTATTATCGTAAAAGTACCTAAGTATCAAAAATTTAAAAGATTAAAAAAAATTAAATTTTTAATATTTAAAGAATTTAAATTTTTTTAAAAATAAATATATATCTAAAAAATCTTTAATAATCAAATTTAAATTTAAAAAATACATAAAATAAACGGCCCATGTTATACACCCAATACAACTTCTTCTATATAGTCCTATGATTGACATGCAACAGATTACATGTGATCTTTGGAGTCCAAAATGGACAGTTTTTCACTCGAAGACGCATCTTGCAACTTGCGTTGCAGCTGTACAAAGCTGATTTCCTGTCACGACCCGAGGGCCAGGACCGAGATAAATTAAACAAATAAGATTAATTAAATTAAACAGAATGAATAAAGATAAATAGCCTCAGCCGAAACAAGTCTAGCTGATAATAGATGCCGACCAAGAAATGGGTAGGTAATTAAACTACAAATTACAAATTATCATTCTTAAAATAAATAATTTCATGACTAACATTGACGTCGACATCAGAAAAAGTTGTATAGTATACATATCATATAACAGTTTCAAAAAAAATTAGCAATTCTATTCATACTTTTTAGAATATCCTGTGATTATCTTAAATCATACGTTAATATTCATTGTATGTAAAACTTACTATAATCACCACTATAGTGGTCTAACTGGGTTTCGGGACTTACTCTAAGGTTACTCTCTACACGACCCGATCTTTAAGTGTGACATGATGCACTTATAATTCATTCCAAATGGGATTCTTTTTTTTAGTCCTTTTGGCGGTCAGTATCATTTAATCGTATCATTTACTTGGTTTACTTTTACCGAATTATCATTTTCCATTTATTGTCATTCACTCATTTGATTATTTAAATCCAAATGCTAAATTAAATATCATTTTGTTAACTTAATCATCAATGTACCTCTTGATTCAAAATAACCATAAATGCAAACTTTTATATTCTCAATTTTTTTTAACGCATTAAAAAAAACATAATTTTTAGAACATTTTCGTACTTCAAAACATCAAGAAATCGAACCGACACAAATCAGAAACACGAGGGGATCAGAAGATGGCGACAATTCCCCCATGTGACTCTTCTTTTGTTATATCTTCTCTCTCAGCTCCAGCCATTCTCTCTCTTTGTATCTCTTTCTATTGTAGATTTGATTGAGTTTTGGATGGTAATTTATTGGGAGACGTTCATTTAGGATCTTGCATGAGAACTGAAAGGTAATGTGTTGTAGCTAAGAATGACTTGCCAATAATATAAGCATCGACAAGTTGTCTTTGGCTACATCTCTATCTCCAATTCACATATTAGCTCTATGATAATGATATCAAAGGTAAAGAGTATCAAGAACATTTTCAAAAGATGTGATTTCGACGGTAAGAACCACTCAGTTCCCACCATAATCTCAATTATAAATAGTATAAAGCTATCACATGCTACAGTAACAATAAAAAAATATGTTACAGTATAAAACTCTCACATGCTACAGTAAAAGTGGTTCCTACTATTGGTTCCCACCACCTTTCCAAACACCTTATTAGTTTCATTCATAGGTGAAGTTATTGCATTAACATGTAATTAAAAGGAACTCGACTTTTGCAGCATAATGCTTTTTCTCAATTAGATTGGCCAATTGGCACTTTTTTCTCACTGCAGCTAAGCCTAGAATCATGTATTACTGATCCTTTTTCAAATGGGCAGAGTCCAAATGCTTTGGCAGACAAATATGTTTCCAATTCCATAGATTCAGTCCTTGGGAATCAAGGGGGCTGAAATATGCTTTTGTTGGGAGTTCCATTGTAAAAGAACTAGATTTGAGCAGGTTAGTTATATAATGAGTATATGAGTGTGTATTATGTTTCTACACAAACTCTTAATTGACTTTTACTGTGTTGAGCCTTGTTTGTGCAGATGGTGTCCCTTTAGTACCATAGATGATGTGGGAAAAATCAGATATATATATATACTTATATATATTAGCTTTTATTTTTTTAATTACTTTTTCATTATTTGTACTGAACTATGCCGTTTGTCTTAGCAAGTATTTTGTTATCATCATGTTAAAAAGCTCTAAATACTTTCTTTAGCTATTATATGAAAGACTTAAAAGATAATTGAGTATTGAATATAAGCTTGAATTTTTTCTCTCGAATTCGAGGATTTTTCATTGTGGGGTTTCTTAAGTGGATTAAAATCTTTCGCCCAGGTTAAGCCAGAAAAATCCTTTTTTTCTCAATTCCGCATCAATAGATAATCAACATGTTGTTATTTTAATTTTATTTATTATTATTTATTTAGTTTTTAAATGATAATAAGTAAATAAAATAAATTTAAGTGGTCCAATATACAAGTATTTTTCAAGGGATGTCAATCAAATGGTATTTAAAACTGTTATAACGTTTCAAAAAAAAGGCCTCTTTTCAGATATGGAAACGTACACCCTGATGATGGGTGTTTATTAATATCACGTAAAAAAACCAGAGGGTCCCTAAGCTTTGTAGTTAATAAAAAAATATACCATCTTTCTAAATTACAGAAGGTTTAAAAGATTCTCTTTCTTTCACAAAATTTTTTCTCAGGAATTCTTTCAAAAAAATTCTCCATTCATTTTTTTGATCATCAATGGCTAGATGTTAGATTTCGTTTCCTTTACGTTTCCGTATTTAAACGATTTTTATACAATGTGAATTCATGCATGTATAAAAAATTATAATTCTGTATATGAAAATTTCTAACACACGTTGGATCTAAGATGCTTTGAAATGTGAATTGGCAATGATAGATGGTCACTTAGCAAGTTTCAATTTCAATCTTAAAAAAAAATAAAAATAAAAATCTTCGTAGAAGAAATAGATAATTATAGATTCCAGTTAGTCATTCAAACCACAGCCCCGTCTCAATGCCCTACTATCATATGACACTTTTTTTCGTTCCCCCTCAATATATGTTTTATGACCAGAGAGAACTATATCATATATATATGTCTCTTTTCTTGACTGAAACTAGACTCTTCAAATAAAAACCAGAATAAGACTTTCCTAGGAAACATTGCCCCAGGAATGTGAAGTGAAGTCTTCTAGGATGTAATAAGGCACAACAAGTCCATCTCTAGATTCCATTAGACTCTTTGATTGGTACGCCAACCTTGATTTGTTGGAAATCTGAATATGCTTTCGTTGAAGCGAGATAACGTAAAATATATATATATATATATATATATATATATTATTTTATCTAATAGCGTGCCTCCATGACCTCACTGTCCGCCCCACATGCACGCTGAGTCGGAGGTGTACGTGTCATCAACTCCCCTAAGCAGTGACTTAAAAAGTACTAACTCACTTTATAAGTTTTCAATATAAGACTTTGGTTGTCACTAGTATTCTCCTTCCTATTAACACTTGACCAATTCCAATATGATCTCCCTCCAAGAATGAATTCCCATTGTATACACGTGACTCTGGATACGAGTCTGGATGCAGAACAACATAGCAACAACACAAAAGCCTAATAGGCCGTTTGTTACGTAAGTTCAAGCAGTTTAAACTATAAAGACAATTTAAACTGACGTTTGATAAAATAATAATTAAAACCACCAACCCGCGTACAAAATAAATGTGATTCTTTCTGTTTAAGAAAATATATATATACACACATGAAATTCCTTGAATTCTCTAAATTGAAATCGTCACTGCAATAAGCCCTGAATAGCAATTTTTATTAGATGAGTGGATTCTGAAGAATATATGGGTACATGAAAAAAAAAATAAAGATTTAAATGAAAGTAGGAAGGCCATATTCCGAGATTTTTCATGAGCGTGATATTGGGAGACATGAGTGATTAAATAGGCCTATTTGTCGGTCTCAATTAGTTTTGATTTCACTTGGGAAGCAAAATTAAATTTGCCACGGGGAGATGAGTGACGGTGAAATAAGTCCAATAACCAGTTCTCTTACCTTTAGTAACCCAAAACTGCAGAGCACATGTTCTAGAGCCTTTCCATTACTTACATGACAAAATTTGCATATCCAAAAGATCAAAAGAGGTCAAAAAACATGAATCAAATGACCGTCTCTGGTAGCAGGCAGCCTTTTGAACTGGCTTCCAGCCAACTCAATCTTGCAATAGGTGAGCAACCTGCATAAGATAGGTCCGAGAGATGATCAAACCTCCAAAGAGAGT
This sequence comes from Artocarpus heterophyllus, assembly GCA_025403435.1. Lineage (NCBI taxonomy): Eukaryota > Viridiplantae > Streptophyta > Magnoliopsida > Rosales > Moraceae > Artocarpus > Artocarpus heterophyllus. Next base: position 6,074,972 of record CM046340.1, read on the forward strand.
AAGCAATCTTTGGAAGATTTAAATCAACTAAAAATTTGTTGATTAATCAACTAGAATTATGGAGCAAAAAAAAAAAAAAACTAGATTTAATTTGTTTTGTCTACATTCTACACCATTTTGAGTTACTTGAACTTTACCCGTATAAATCAACAAGAACTAGAAGGACAATGAAGTGTGCAAGAATGCATATGGAAGCACCAGTTTCCAACTAAACAGTTTTAGTCCAAACTAGTTTTGTTATAGTGTTTTTCCTCGTAAAATTTAAAATACTATAGTGCTTTCAGTTTAAACATTTTGTTCGAACCATATTTTCAAACGCTTTCTAAATTGTCGTCCGGAGCCGATCGAGGTTGAAGACCAAGATAGCAACCAAAAAAGACCAGCCCCTCTCCTATAAATAGAGCCTTTCACTTCAAAGGAAACAACGAAAAATCATAGCATTAGTTCACATTGAAACCAAGTTTGTGGCCATCAAACTCATCCTCCCTGAAATTGTTCCATATTGAACCTCAAAATCTTCATGATAGCCTCTAAGAAGATCAGATTGAAAAAATTACAATAATAATAATATGGGAAAAATATAAGATTTTAGTGGCGGCTAATGTGAATAAAAAGCTCCGTACTTACGGCAGATAAGAGAGTTCCCCAATGCTTGTGTAGCTAGAATATTAAGTGTCACATTTTATTAATGAATGTCTTTTATTTCCGGGAAGAAAAGTGAATAATTTGTAAAATTTAATAATCCTGTTGATATTAACGTTATCTTCTAACCAAAACCACTAAACCAATGACTTCATCCTCCACACCCTTCCAAATGACTTATTTGCAAGTGTCGCAGCCCAAAAGACAAAACTAAAGGACACTAAAGAAGAAAAAAGTAGTAATTGTTTTTAGTCTCTCAAATATCTGATGCCACAAGCATATTTTGCATATTGTCATCCCTTCGAAAGCACGCTTCTGGAGGAAATTATGGATTAAAATGAATATGCCAAAAAGCATCAAAAAGGTGTTTAGATTGTCGGTTTAAGTTGTTGAACTGAAAACGCTATAATAATTTAAATTTATAAAAAAAAAATTGTTGTAAAACCTGTTTGAACTGAAATTTTTTCGGTTCAAAGTAAGTAATCAAATGCCCTGTAAGCTTGCCCAAGTTAGAAATAGAACCACTGCAATGTTTATATTTACACAGAGTAGATTAGTTTATATTTAATTACACACAAAATATGAATGATGGTAAAAACTTGTGCTAGGTCTTATATTTTTTTACCAACTCATGCGACAAGTAATTTGTCATCCTTAGATTTTTTAAATAATAACTGACTTGTCTAATAATAAGAAAAGATTGAGATTAAAAGTTCATGTTATTAGTAGGCATTTTCTAGTGCAGTTCAGTTAGAAAGCGAGCATATGTAGCATTTACTATATACTATATATTTTTAGTACTTTTTTATAAAAATATATATATATTACTTCGCAAATAACTATATAATTAGCATGTCAGTGTGTGACACATGCAAGCGTAAGAGTTTAACTTAAGCTTTTTGCACATAAAGAAATTTTAAAAAAAAATAATGTTGATAATATGATATGAGCAGCGACGTGTAACCCCTGTTGAAGACTTTAGTGGAGTTGGAGGCAAGCCAAAAAATTGATTTCTATTAGACACGAAATAGACAAACAGAGCAGGTAGGATTTCGAGCGCAAAATATGAAAAAAAAAAAGAAGTTGTTTATAAACAAATGTTGATTATATAATTAGCAACAACATGCTTAATAAATAATTAATTAGAGAAGCAAAAATTATCCATAGGAGCTTGGCAAACCCAATTAATTAAAAGTACGTTAACCCACTTAGGATGGTTCTTATTGGAAAAAAAAAATTATTAATAAACTTTGAGAAAACTTCAATTAAGGTTTGCTTTCGTAGGTATCATTTAGTATATAAATGGGTGCCTTAACCTTCACCATCTTCACAAGCAGGGACAAAGATAATAATAAAAAAAAATACTAAACACAAAATCTTCTCGGGAGTTTACTAATCACTAAGAAGATGAAGGGAGAAGCGGTTGAAGCCGGCAAAATCTCGAAGGATTCGATGGCACCAAGCCGAAGAGTGATCAAAGGGCTGTCTCTACTAGATTTCATTCTGCGAGTAATTGCGGCTCTTGGAACTCTAGCAAGTGCCATAGCCATGGGAACTTCTAGACAGACACTTCCTTTTGTCACGAGATTCACACGCTTCAGGGCTGTCTATAAAGACCTTCCCACATTTACGTTAGTAAAATCACTTGTTTCCATTAATTACTGACTAATATTACATATGTAATCATAATTAAGTTGTTTAATTATAGTATTAGAAAGTGTTGATTAATGTTGTTATATTTTACTCATGTGTTTATGTTTGACAGGTTCTTTGTGATCGCCAACTCTGTTGTGTGCGGTTATCTTGTGGTTTCTCTGTTCCTCTCGTTTGTCCATATCTTTAAGAGTGCTGCTGTAAAGAGTAGGATTTTCTTGATCATATGTGACACGGTATGAAAATTGTGGATAAGCTGTTTGTTTTTTCCCTTATTTTCTGAGTGACCAAACAATCTACTTTAGTAAGTGACGTTTTAACCACAATTTCGAAGTCAGGGGGAGTATTTTCATACATCCACTTTTCATAGTTCATGTATCAATTTTAGATTAAATTTTCTACTCTGTTGCAAAGGCATTGATTTTCTTTGCCCAATCTTCTCTTTTGTTTCTGAAGTGTTAGTTATGACATTATTTGATACCAACTCCGCAAAGCCTAATTAACTTTTCAGTGTGTTGATTAATTTTTGTGATTAATTAGATAATGATGGGTCTGCTAACTGCTGGAGCTTCAGCAGCGGCTGCTATAGTCAGCGTGGCGCATAATGGGAACACAGGCAGCAACTGGTTGCCATTTTGCCAACAATACAGGAGCTTCTGTGAGCGCATTTCTGGCTCCCTCATTGGCTCTTTTATCTCTGTCGTCGCCTTCATAGTCATCATCATCGTAACATCTGTGTCCATCTCTCGACGCTAATTAATCATCAGACGATTATGAGATCTCAAGTATACATGCAGTCATTGTAAAACTTGTCTTGTTGTTAATTAACTTGCTTTTGTTTGATTGAAGAAGAATTAAAAAGGGGCAAGGTTTAAAGTTTGATCTACATTAGAGGTGCACTCAGGTCGGTCTGTTCAATTTTTAGCCTTTTTTTAAAAAATCGAACCCGATGGTCGATGGACACCACAAATTCTTCGCAACAAAAAATGAATGCTCTATATTTTCATCAAAATGATCTGCATTATTTTACATGATTTCTTAGCTTATCATTCTTCAAAATTTACACAAGAATTACAAATGCAAAAAAAGAAAAAAAAAAAAGTAGCTGATTAAGACACATTGGTGGCTTACAATATTGGAAACGCACCTTCTATGTTAGGCCAGTAATGCCACAACGTTGTCTATTGATTTCAATGTCTTCTCGTAGAACAAGTATGATTCATACACCTTTGGCGTGCGAACGTAATAATCAAACTAGAAAACAAACATTAATTAGCACAAATTAAGCAAATTAGATTTCAAAACGTTATACATAATAACACTAATTATTGATCATTAAGAACTAAAATAATATTCATCTAATAGGCAAAGTTTAGTTGGAATAATTAATAATTAATATTAGTTATTCAGCCACACACAAAAAAAAAGTCTTTAAAATATGATGCATGTGTATATTCTTTATCCAATAAACAGTAAACTAATACAAATTATGGCGCACAGCACACGCCACACGTCAACTTTTAATTAACTTTAATTTGATTTTTTTAATTCATTAATAAAGGTGATATACATATATATATATATATATATATTATTTATCACATATTATCATGTCCACACTGTGACTTAACAAACTCAATCAAGCATACTCATATATAAATTGAATGCGTTTATGAAAAAAAAAATTGAGCTAATTAATTAACAATTAAATACTAACAAATTGTTAAGATAGAGTAATTTAACACATAAATTACCTCGGCCATGTTATCAACCAACTCATTAGCAGCTTTAACATAATCCTTTCGCCGGCCTTGGGGCAAAGTAGTCATGGCATTCTTCAGGTCCTGAGAAAGATACGACGACTTTAGGCGAATGTAGAACAACACATACCTCCAAGACATGCTCTCCAACATGTCCCTAATGCTGTGTAGCCCTTCTGCGGTTTGCTTGATTCTAGCCACGGCATCCTCCGGCGACAAAGCGGGCTCGAAAAACCGCTCCCTGATGAACGACCGGGTACCCCAATTCTGAGCTAGAGCCATTGGCGTGGTGACAGGATTCAATACTCCCCCGAGTGCCAACGACGTGGCTAAGAGTGTCGTAAAGATGCGCCGACGACATGTCGTATTCTCCTCGCCTTGAAGTGAGGCCCGGATTGTGGTGTTGGGGAGGTGGTGAGGTTGGAGCTTAATGTTGATGTGAGCGTGGAGGAGGGTGGTGGTGTTGGTGAAGCTGCTCATGGCCTTTTTTGCGTTCAAAGGTTCTTAACAATTTTGTGTCGAGGATAATTCATTGAATTTTGGAAGTGGGAGTTGGCTTGTTTGTGGATTTTTGGGCAGGCTTTTGTGGCTGACCGTCCTGCCCGTTAATCCAACATGGACCTAACCTTTTTGCCACATGGAGTTTTCATTATCCGTTGGTGTAGGTTTGGTATTGGGCTTCACATTGTTGCCATAAAGGAGCAATTAGAAAAAGGGCAAAAAAAAATTACAAGGGTCGATTTGAGAAATTCCACTTCACCGTCCTTGTCTTTCAATCTCACTAGTTTTATAAGAAAATTTTAAATATATTACTTTTAAAAAATAGAAAGGCATAATTAATCACAATTGTTTGAGGTTAAAATTACACAAACAAATATTATCTATTTTGGCTATAAAAAATAATATAAATTAAAATAAGAAAAAAATAGGTGGTGGAATATAAAAGTGATAATAAAAAAATATATACCACCTATGTTATGAAATTAGTGTATACCACCAATGTTATGAAATTGAAATTCAACACAATATTCATAATATCTTCAAAATGTCTTTAATTACATAGTAATTATTCTAATGATATTATTTTTCTAATTATATAATTACATAGTAATCATTTCAGTGATATCATTTTCAGACATATATAAAATATTTACAAACTAAAGTCATATAATAATTCAATAAATACAATTAGTGCATTTGGACTAAGAATTTCATCGATATCATTGATGATAGTTTTTCACTTCAAGAGATCAAGAACACTTATTCAAAGGATCAAACAACCATCGGAGAATACATTGGTAGTGTTAGAAGGTGAACATCAATAATAATAATAAGTCAATTTAATTTATAAGACTCATTGTTGGATATTCAACACTTTAGAATGTGCCTTATTAAAACCTTACTAAATAAAACCCCATGGAACAAAAGTTCTAGTGAAAGAAAAAGAGTACCTCATTCTTATTATATATTGTAAATTGCCTCGTTAAAAATCTCGTCGGGAAAACCCAATGGGAAAAAAAAACCTTAACCAAAGGAAAAAGAGTACAGTGCGAATCTGTGTCTCCCTTTTACTGTTGTCATGGTTATATCAATAACAATTGATTTGATAGAAAATACTTGAGTTGATCCATATTATTGTAAACAAATTCAAGATATTTGCAATTGACTATCTAAAGTTTTACTTTTAGCACTTTTGCTAATATTTCAACTATTGCTCTTTAAGAGCCTCATTTATCATCAAGAATTTTATAAAAGTATTGGCTATTTTTATGCGTATACATGAATGAACCTTTACCTATATTTATTTTCTACTTGATAGAACAATGGTGCAACAATTATTTGCACATAAACTCATCTCCAAGTGAGTATAAATATTGTGCACCTTATAGCCAAATATTTGTCACTCTACTTAATTATTTAGATAATATTTCATGCTATAATATACTAAATTTAAATACTAAGATGCTATATAAAACACTATATAAAAATTCAAGACTTGGAATTATTTTGATATATCCTCAAACTATATAATCATCAAATAAAGGATAAAAATACACAATATCCCTAAAAGTTCTTTAAGATAATTTTTTTTATATCTAATAAAAATTATGGATAAGTATTCTTTTAAGCAAATCTCAATTTTTAGGTTTGAATAAACTTTCTTCTATGAGATTTGTCTTCTTAAATTTCTCTTATGATCTCTTTAAGAATTTTCATAAATAACAACAGATCTAGTATGTTTGAGCTCATTATAAAGTAATGGAAATATTAATTTGTTAATACTTCTATTCTTTATACCATAAAAACACAGTGGTATTATTCATATCTAGATTGCATTCATTTACACAAAGATCTTTGTGACTTTAATAATTAAGCTTGCAATTTCAACTTATATTTTTTAGACCTTTGAAGCGCCTTTAGGACGGACTTTTTTATAAATATAAATAGATTGTTGCGATATGTTTTTTAAACATACATGAACTTATTATATATATTTTGCCAGGCTATTATAATATAATTGCTTATTCGTCATATATGAGTACCGTTACTGATATATTTGTTTTAAAGTTTTCTATAAAAAATTATTGTTATAACTCATAGTTTATTTTATAACCTCATACATTTTCATATGCACTATTTTATATAAATATTCATTTCTGCCTTACTAGCTTTAATATTTAAAATATTTTAAACTATTAGTCCTCCATACTTTGCACGAGCATATATACTTGCCTAGACTTTATGTCTTTACTGATAGGCCATTTTTTTCACGTCAATTACTTACAACGGATTTCAAATATTTTTCAAGATCCTCACTTTTTTTCAATATACTAATATTTCATGCTTTTTGTAATTGTCAACAATAACTTTTATTGCAATTTAACTTTATTTTTATATTGACATGACTTATCAAGATCTTCCTCTTTTCTTTGCTATTTCTAAATTTTAGGTATACTTTTTAAACTATTTCAGGAGCTCAATGACTTCAAGAAGTTCAATCTTTAACAAATATATTAAATTATCATGTCAATAACCTTTTCCTAAAATATCCTCTTTAAGAATATGGTCCCTTCATAATACCAACATATTTATAAGTTTCTTTCTCTTCCAATAGGTGTGGTACTTTAGACCAGATAAGTCTTTAGTGCTTCAAGTATCTCTTAAACTCATAAAATAACAAATTGTTATTTAGAGACCTTAATCTAAGCTATTAAATTAGTAGTTGGAGAAGTGATTTAGTTATTTCCTTTATCATATTAATTAACAATTTTATACTGCAATGCAATGCTCATTCAATCAATCTATGCGTGGATCAATAATATCCAATTGCAAATTTTCTCCCTTTGATGGTAGGAATATTTTTCTAAACAATATTACCTGTAGGGATTTTCAAAATACATATTTTATACCCAATATGCCTTTTGAGTTAGTGAACTTCTAGTTCATCATAACAATTTTTTTTCGTAGTTGTCTTATTACAACTTAAAAAAGAAAGTGAAAATAAGTTTTCAATATATCCATGTAAGTAATAACATATACCCTCATGTATGTCTCTTTGTGCATAAAACCAAACATAATACAAAGACATCTCATATCCTTTATAGGTACTATGATTATTTTTTCTTTTCATTAATATAATGACAATACCATAGGAATTTACATCGTCAATAACAAACATTTAGTTCAAGTACTCAACAAATTAAATATCACAATCAATTTCTTATTAATCACTAGGCTATGTAATAATAAAACACCACTATTACTTTAATGTATATGTGATCTCTCCAAATAATTTTATCTCACAAGGCTTTTAATTTTCTTTTCTGATCACTTTTCTACTTCCAGTGGTTATATGCAATTTTCTCAAAGTTGGAGAATGCTTGTATCATAATATCATGTCGTGCTCAATTAAATGAACTTGAATAAAACAAAGAGGAGACAACCAATAGCTCAACTCTTTCTTTAGATTTTTCTCCATTTAGGCTTTATAAATCACATTTATATTTTGAATGCTCTATAGGTATATCTTTCATGGAGGCACCACTATAGCCTTTTCATATGTCATAATAATATTCTTATAACAAACGGATGAAAATTTCTCCCTTGATTTAGGTTTGGCATTGGCATTTAGACTTACAACAAGTACATACCAAAGCCTTTCTTTATCACATGCTAAGTGACTGAATTTGATTATTTATAGAAGCAAAATTACAAACTTTTTTAATTTCTCTTATCAGTACTTTTTTTTTTCACTTTTCAATCGTACTTTATGGCTTCCTTTGACAACTGGGATGTTGAGAAATTTTAAAAATCCCATTGCCCTTAGATTTGCATTCACTTGGAATATGCAAAAATAATTAGACAAAATATATGTTGATTTCATATCATGTTGTCAATATTAAAAGACCATGTCTAATATAAATTACCTTTTTACTATTCCACTATAATTGCATCAATAATTGCAATAATATACTTTCATTTCATAGAATATGTAGAGCTAATTAGCCAAAATTAATGGCTCTTTAATTATGGGCTTAAAAATTAAGTGTAATACAATTTATATTCATGTCAATGTAAGTTTCAAATATTAGCTAGAGAGTATTTTTAAGCTTCTTACAAATAATATAAATATGTAAAAACATAAAAACATATTGTAAATGAGTACAAATTAGACAAATATTGTGCTAAGAAAACAAATGAAATCTTGAACCAAACAATACCTTTTGATATTAAGATGATGGCATAAAAGCTTTGGTACTAAAAAAAAGAATTTAATAGTAATAACATGGCATGTTTACTTATACAATTATAACATTCAAAACACATTTATACAATTACAATAGATGAATTGTCATTTATGATTATAAAGTACCATCAATTTCTTGACTTTAAAATAACCAAACAAAATAAAATAATGATTGTATTTTCATGGTCATCAAATCAAAATAAATAATGATAAAGAAATTTTATAAGCTAATATGGTTTGCAAAAATGCAAAAATAATAATATAATAGGAAAAGATTTTCATAAGCAATACAAGATAAGCTTTCAAACGTAAGAAAAATATATATATTGCTCACTACTCAAAGTAAATGCATAAAGAGCATAGCCAAACCATAGTTGCGTAGATATATTATGAAAGCATGTGTGAAAATCTCTACAAATTTCTTCAATATATATAAATATATATAATTACAACATACTATCCAGAAAGTGATAATAACTAGCATTCAAGACATTTTATTTGTAACATATAATCAAGCATGAAATTGTAGGATCTGATTAGGCATTTTTTTTCTTCAAATAAGAGTATATAGAGTTGTATTGAATAATAAACACAATAATCATATGAAGTATGTATTACCTGTTCTTCCTCAAGCTATAGTTGGGATATCATGAAGAATACTTAATACACGTTGAAGACAAGGTAGTAAAATCTGAGATGATCTTCAAATTTGTAGAATTTCAAATGCCCCTACAATAAAAATGGTTAGAGATTCGTGCTGATAACATATTATAAAACAAATACAAAGAATAAAATTGCAAAACATAAAATAGGGAGACATAAGAAAAATAGAGAGGAATAATCTTATTATTTATCATCTCATATTATGTATAAATACCTCTCAAAGGCCTCATATATAGGCCAAGAATCATAACATGAGAGAGGTTAAAAGCTATAAGTTACAACAATAAAATATTACTAATGGAGTGTTAATTTGGGGGTTATATGAAGGTTATGATGTATCAAATATCAATGATAATCAAAGAACAGATAATGTAATTCATGAGCGTGTTATGAACACGAACGTTATTCATAACAGCTCTTATATACATTTATGGACTTGTATTTGAAAATTTTTTGTACGGACCTACAGAACCAGCTTTGTTGGACAACCTCATACAGGCCACCACTATGGCTCCCTTTTTTGTGTTATTGGACGTTGTTTATTGAGAACGTGTTATATAAACTGCTAATATTTTCCTTAGAAAAACTTTTTCTCATTCCCTCATCGTTTTGAGACTTACATGGAAATTTGCTTATAATTTGACCATTTCTCTCTGCTTTAGGCTCTGCCCACCCCATATGGGGGGCCCACGCCCCTGCCTGAGAGGTTTGAATAGAACTGCTCATTTCCTTATCGTTTTGAGACTTACATGGAAATTTGCTCATAATTTGACCATTTCTCTCTACTTTTGGCTCTCCAGAACTTGTTCCATTATGGGCCGTACCTTGGTTTCCATGCTACAGTACAAGCAATGGTTGAAGCTGAGATCATTGAATGGAAAAAGAAGAAGTAGAAATTGACTTCATAATGATGAGTGAGAGTAGCCTAGTTGATTATAAGTCCCTCCATCTCAATTATAGGTTTTGAGTTCAAATCACGTTGAACCCCACTCAATAGGGTTGGTATTACCCTCCCCTCCCCCTCCCCTTGTATAAAAAAAAAAAGATTTCATAATAATCTGTTGTGGGCTTTGTTTCAGTGACAATGATAATTTATTCACTCCAAACAAATAGGATAAATCAAAATATGATTTGTTCTTCCTTTTGGGTGAGAAGCTTCAATAAAACCGTGCTATGAGATTTTGCTTTTTTTGAAGTGACAAATCTTCTTCTTATTTTTTTAAAGCTAGCTTTAGGCTTTATCAAAGGGAAATTTATAAGTAAAACTAATACCACAATCTTTGACAAATAGCACAAGTGATGTTGTTGAGGGGAAATTGGTAAGATGATTAAATGATTAGTCACATGTTCACGAGTGACAAAATATGCGACCTTTATAATTCATGTTACATGAACTATAGAAGGAAGTACAAATTTTACAAACATATATTATCTTTATTAAATTTTAGAAGTCCTTTGTCAATTTCAAGGACCAAAACTATGAAAAAAAATCGAGTAATTTGCCAAAATTAAAAGTTTAAATACTAAATGTCACAATGCATATAGTTTAAGAAGCAACAGTGCTAATAAATCTATCCTATGTTAGTGATGAGGTCAGAAATTTATTTTAGAGGAGCATGAACTATAATAAAATTTGGATTGAAGGATATATTAATACTCACTTTTAACACATTATAATTGTTAACCATGGAGTTTTTAACTTCATATGACATTGCATAACAATCTTATTATCATGTGTTGCCTTTGAAATTTTCTAGATTTGGGTGATGATTGTCTATTCCCCAAATTAGAGATTTCAATCCCCAAATTAGAGATTTCAAAGATAACAACTAAAAAACAGTAATACAGAATCAGCAATTGCTCAAAACTTTTTTTTTTTAATTTATAAATTTCAACTTAAGGATCGGAAACCATTGAAAAACGACATGCAATACGTATGAGGTGACAAATTCCAAGCGCGTGATCGCAGTTTAGGTATTTCATTTTATATGCATGGTTGAGTCAATCTTTCTTGTCTTGTACCAGTTGAAAAGTATACCCTACGCGCGAGTGTAATAAACATATTAACAAAAGAATAAAAATTAAAAATAAAAAAACCAAAAAAAAAATTCAGAACTAAAAAATTATTATTAGATGAAAAAAGGTTTCGGGCAGTTAAAAGAAAAAATTTATTTTAAAAAACAAGAAAAAAAATGTTTAAGCTGGAAAATTAAAAAAAATATATTTTGTAAAAAGGACGAAACATTTCAAGTTTTGAGTGTCTTAAGAGCACTAAACGAAACTTATTCTTACTATATATGTTAAAAATTAAAGATATATATACTCGTTTTATTGCCATCTCCAATATATTCTTATTTCCTCCTCCTTCTCTTTCTCCTCCTTCTTTTTCAAGATGTGTCAATGGTGACTTACCGGAAGTGGCAACCTTATAGGAGGCCATCGTCGATTCAACTTCCAAGTTCCGACAATGGTGATCTTCACTAGCTTCCCATTTTCACAGAGAAGAATGTCCTTCAAGTCCTTTTCGTTTTCTAACCTTATATACGTGTGTACATTTATGAATCCGTGTATATTTATATATATATGTATGTTTTTTAATTGGCGTGTGAAAATCATGAAATCATATTGTTTATATGATGTGGTGGTTGTTTGTTGGTCAGGAGGTTTAGGAACGTGACTTGCTCTTGGAATTGTCATCACTCATAACTTCACGATTTGCATGTCGTTTACAAATTGGTTTCTGATTTGTCTTTTTCCTTGAGTTGAAATCCTTAATTAAAAAAATAGTTTCGAACATGTTCTGATTCCAGTTTATTAATTGTCATTAGGGTTTGTTTTGTTTCGTTCACATCAGTCCACTTGTCTTTTAAAATTAAATTTTGTTCAAAGCAAACAGATTTCTAGATCTTAAAATAAAAGTAAAAGGGATTTTTTTTTAATTAAGGAAATAATGTACTTGTAATCCAATGGGAAATATATTGCTTGTTTGTGGGACATGAAGATTATGTCTAACCTAAGCCCTTTAAATATGGCAAAATGTTGATTATACTTTTAAAATATATATATGACTATTTTCACTGGAGATAGTAAATTTTTAACAATGTGAAAAAATATTTTTCGGTTTTTTTTTTTTATTTGCAACTTGCCTGCAAGACACTACAGCTGGTAATGAGTTAGTTTCAAGTGTCTGGCCTTTCCTTCTTGCATTCTTCGTAAACATGGGTAAAAGTCCTTTTTTTTTTTAATGATTAACTAGACAGTGAGACAAGATGTGGCCTTTTTATGGCCCTTCTAATTTAACAACTAAAGTACCTCCTTGATCAAATCTAAACTTAAATCCCATAAAAGCATAAACAAAATGCCCGTTTATTTTTGTTCTTAAAATTTTTGAAAATATTTTTACAAGCTATTCGAAAAAAAAATTTTAAAAATATTCTCAACATAATTTTTAAAAAAATCTTATTTTTTAAAATAAAAATATTTTTATCTAATTTAAAAATAATATTAAACGGCCATTTTGTTTTTCTAATCATTTATAGGACGCCCGACTTTTTTATTAAGGACCACATACATATGCTTCAGGTTGAAATTCCTTGAATAAAAGAATACAAATGGATCGCTTACTCATAAAGCTTTTTGTCATGGAGCTTAATTTGATGCCACGTAAGGGTGTAGCTTCCATCGGATGGATTGAAGCAAAATTCTGTTACAAGACAAGAATGATATATATGTTACTTATCAATAAAATGGATAAGGTTAATGTTTTGTTTGGGAAAGTAGTTCCAACTATATAGTTTGAACAGCAATAGTATAAAACTCTTATATGTTACAGTATAAAGTTAATGTTTACTACAGTGTAAAACTCTCACATACAATATGTAGTTTCAACCACTCTTTTAAACGCCCTATAAAAGGGAGATAGGAAGATAAGAGTAAATTTTGATAAGCTTTGGTCAATAATATTTTTGTCACTCATCTCGTGTTTCTTTTTTTTTTTTTTTTTTTGGTCCTTTTTCATATTCTTCAAATAATCTTATAGTCATGACTTCTATTTTATTATAAGGAAAAAAAAAAAAAGGAGTCTCATTCAACAGATCCCAATGCGAAAAGATTGACTTTGCCATGCATAATTAGAATATAATTAAGACGGCTTCAAACATAGAAGTTGTTATGTTCTGTTCCATTCATCAACAACGCGTGCAAGGCAAGCAAGCATTTGGTCTCTCACAATATAACTCCTTTACACCTTTTATTATTGGTTTTGAACCATTCCAAACGACCACTTTTTACACTAGGATTCGGTCGTTGAGTGTAAAAATATATTAAAAAAAAAAAAGGATCATTTTCCCAACTTCATTTTAAGGGTAGTCATTTTAGAAAATTCCTCGGAGAGGAAAAGCAAACTTCGGAAATTTTAGAAAATTTTTTTCTAATCAAAAAATTCTTTTGTAATCATGAATTGGTAATTAGATGGGTTGCTGCGTTAAGCTCAATATAGAAAGCCAAGTGCTTTTCCAGATCAAACAATCCAATCTTCTTCAAGAGAAAATAATTCCGGGAAAATCAGAAAAGAAAATAAAATTTTGTGGGATATGGAGAAACAGGGTTTAATTGTTGCCTTTTGGTTTTTCATTCTCGTACGTTTTGGTCAAATGTGATGAAAATTAGGGGCCGCTTTGGAATTTTTAGGGAATCAAGAGTAGAAAAGAAAATGATTTGTAATAAAAAGCATACTCTTTTACTCATTTCATTACTATCTCCCAAAACATTCTTCTTCCTCTCCTCCTCCTTGTTTCAAGATGCATCCAATGGCGACTTGTCCGAGGTGGGAACCTTATCGGAGGTCATAGTCTGGAGTTAAATTAACGATGACCTCGAACAAAGTCGCTTCAAATAAGGTTGCCATGGGAATTGGACGTTGTTGTTCTTTGTGATCATGGGAAGCAGTGAAGACCACCATTTTCATAGGATGCTTGGCACAATAGCTTAAATTATTAGTTTGAATTAGAAACAGTGTAAAGCTATCACATGCTATAATTTTCAAACATAAATTAATGGTTTAAACTACTCTTCCAAACACCCTGAAATTGAATTGACGACAACCCCTTATAAAGTCTCCACCTTGGATTCGGTTGCCATTGAACTCATGATCTTGTGAATGGAGAATGGGGAAGAAGAAGGAGCAGAAGAAAAAAGTCTGCTTTAGGAGACAACAATAAAATGAATAAGGTAAACAAGTATGCACTATATACAGTGACAAAGCCACAATATGTCTTGTTAAGAAGGCTAATAAGTAATAACTACTATAGACATTTAAAAAGAATATTAATTGCTAATATTTCTTTTGTCCTCGTCAAGTTTTAATCAGTTAATTGTCATTTATTCTTTGACTTCCTTTTCGTTTTTATAGTTGGTTATTTATTTTTTGTAATAGTCATAGTAGATAATATTCTACCATAGTAATGATCACAATTGGTAGAATAAATACCGATAAAAGAAAATGATAAATGAACGGATATACTTTTTTGTTTAGGGCTATAACTTAGGCAAATGATTATAACTTTTTTAAATTAGGCAAATGGTCATTTATCAATGATAAATTTAAGTTTATCGAGTTTAACACTGATCAGATAAATTTAAGGAGTTTATCAGATAAATTTAGTCTATCATTGATAAACTTGTCAAATTTATCAGTGATAAACTTGAGTTTATCGAGTTTAACACTGATAAACTCATTAAGTTTATTAGTTAAACTTAGTTTATCACTAATAAATGGTTATTTGCTTAATTTTAAAAAGTTATGGTAATTTATTTTTAAAATGCTATAAAAAAGGCGATTCAACCCATTTTCTTTTTTTTTTTTTGGGTTTTATCTCAACTATGTTGTGCAACTTCAACCTGAACACTATTCACTAAAATATAACACATTTGATTAAAATATGTACATATAAAAATCTAGTCAAGACATATTTGATGGAATTTTTGATCTTTACTTAGAAAACCCTTTAAATATAAAGTGTGTCAACATCAATAAAGTTAAACATATACACTAGTGAGAAAAAAAATCCATACATCATTTCAAAAAAATCTGTACATAGGAATATAAGAGAAAACAAATAAATAAAATTCATTTAATAAACAATCCAATCTATTAGGAAGAGAAGGTTTTTGTTAATCTAGGGATATTAGTTGGATTTTGGTTTAAAAATAATAATTTTTCATTGTTTTAGGAAAAATCCAGTTTATATATATTTTTTTATTTTGGAACTGTATATAATTTTAGTAGAAATATCTTTAGATATATAGTGTAAATAAGGAATGCACTATTCCTTTGTAGTCGTTTAAATGCACCATTTTAGTGGTTTGGACCATTTTTTTAATTTTGCACTTTTTTCTTTATTTTTTTGTCATTATTTTTTCTTTTTTTTCCTCTTTCTTTCTTTTGCTTTATTTTTTTCTTTGATTTCATTTGCTTACTTGGGTGTTTGGCATATTGATTCAAATATTGTAACATGTATTTTTTTGTAGTATGTGAAAACTTTACATTATTCTTGGTTCAAACCAATCTGCCGAACAGCTTTAGAGACCTTTAAAACCACTTAAATCTGTCTTTCTTTTTAATTTCACTGCTTTCATGCTTTACTTTTTTTTCTTTCTTTTTTAGCTCTATTTTTCTAGCATTGTATGGCAATGGAACAGGAAAAGGTGGGTTTGATTCTCTCATCTTTATATCCTACTCTCTTTTTGTCTCCTATCGAAAGAGCTATTTTTATAACTTACCTATTTACCCATTAAAAGCTAAAAAATGTCATTATTAAAACTCAAAGCAAATTCTATCATGTTAATCATAAAATTTAATAACAGTTACTAACGCTTTTAAAAAATTGAAAACAAAATCCAGACTCCAACAATTAAAAAACTAAGTATGTAAGGCAAACCAAACATTAAAACACTAAAATATTTTTTCTCTTAATGTACGGTGGTGTTCTATATTTAAGTTGAAAGTTACAATTAATAATGAATAAATATTAGGACCAAGGATTTTTTTTTTAGGGTGCTTGACCTTTTTTCCTAGTTTCAGTGGTTTTATCTTTTTTTCTTTTTTTTAAATAAATTATTTTTTCTTTTTTGTTCTTTATTTTTGGCTCATCTTGTTTATTGTAGCGTCTTACGTTCAACGTTCTCCTGCATTTTCCTATTTTGTTCCTCCTTCATTTTCTCTCTATTTTAGATTTATTACTTTTTCTCATGGAATTCTTAAACTCCAATTTCAACTTTCTTTTTGGAATATTTTCTTTGTTTATAACCAATTTTGACTTCTATTGCCATTAGTTTATTTTTATTTTTTTCATGCTCAAGTTTGAATGTATGTGCGACTTTGGTTTCTCTAAAATAAAGAGCTAAATTAAAAATTTACTTAGCTAATTAAATATTCAATTTTACTCCTTAATTAATAAATTGACTATTTTCAGAGAGGATCTAATACAAATGGTATATAAGCGTGTTAAAAGATAAAATAATAAAAAAAACAGTTTTGGAAAAAAAACTAAAGAGAAAAATATATATTGAAAATATAATATAAAAAATTGTGTGACATCTCGAATATTTTTTTTCCTTTTTAAAGTATATATTTTTAATTTGTTCCTTTTACTTATTTATTCTTCGTAAGACCCTAACCTATTACATTTTATTTCTATTAAATCTTGTGTATTTTATAAATCTCAAGTAGTTAGGCCCAAAAATGTAAATGTCGATGATAAAATAAAACAAATGCATATTTTTTATTTGTACAAATAATCTTTTTTCTTTTCAAAATATTCGAAGTATATTTTTGTTTGAATTCTTTTTATTTATTGTCTATGTTATAAGAATTTTAATTACAACTTATTACGTACGTAGTATCTATAAAGTGCAAATATGAAAAAGTTGGGGGGGGGCTCTGTCCTTCTTTCGCTCCCTTCCTGATTATATATATCTTTTCTTATCTGCGCCTTGGTCCTTTTTTTTAAGAACTCTTATTCAACTCATCTTGTGCTCTCCTTTTCTTTTTTTTTCTTTTTTGAAATGGTGCTCTCCTTATTTGTCCTTGTTCATTTTTTTCAAATAATATTACAATATATTACTTAAAATATCATGTTACATCAATTGAAGGATTATATATATTAATTAAAAACTGACAACAAGAATTTAACCATGTATTGTAATTTTTTTATATTTGTGTTTATTAATGTAATATAATATCATTCATCAACACCAAAAACAAAAAAAAAAGAAAGTAACAAATGAAACTTGTGAGTTGAAAGAACGAGTAATTATCCATATTTTACTAGAGAAAAAAGAAAAGAGTTGAATTCCCAGGAAAAGATTTTGATCCGCCATGCACAATAACATACCAAAGACGGCTTCGAAACCTAGAAGTTGTTATATTCTGTTTCATTCGTCAACTACGCGTGCAAGGCAGGTGAGAATTTTCTCTCTGTAAATATAGCTCTTTTACATCTTTTTTTTATTGGTTCTGTTTTTTCTTTTTTCATTACCAATTATTATTATTTTTTTAAAATTTTGATTTGATTCCAAAACAAATTCTAAGGCAGCCCCTTTTCATCTCTGACGCCCCCAAAACAAAGAAGATCAATAATCAAAAACCAAAAACCAAAAACCAAAAATTCCATATCCCGCAAAATTTTCTTTCCTCTCCTGATTTTCCCAGAAATTTTTTTTTTTTTTTTTTATGGGAAAGATCGGATTGTTTGATCTGGAAAAGCACTTCGCTTTCTATGGAGCTTATCACAGCAACCCAACCAACGTCGCCATACACATGTTGCTCGTCTGGCCAATCCTCTTCACCGCTCTTCTAATCCTCTATTTCACTCCTTCCCTTTTCAATCTTCCTTCCCTTGAGTTTTCCCTTTTGGGAAGCCATTTTTCTCTGGTTTTGAATTTTGGCTTCTTGTTGGCCGTCGTTTATTCGGTGTTCTACATCTGTTTGGAGCCAAAAGCTGGCTCCTTGGCTGCTCTGCTTTGTATGCTTTGTTGGGTCACCAGCAGTTTTCTCGCCAGCTTTCTTGGATTCTCTCTCGCTTGGAAGGTACACTTTTGGATTGTTACAAGTTTTAATTTTCTCTGTTGACTTATTAATTTAATTTGTTTATTGGGTCTCGCCTGTTTTGGTGGATTTGGGATTATATTGAACATAGTTTCATTCCCAAAAATGAGAATTAAGTTTATCTTTCAGATATAGAAAACTTGATCAGCATCACATATTTTCATCTTTTAGATATACAAAATCTTATCAAAATGACATATTGACACTCAATTGTTGAATATACCCTCTCTAAACCCTTCCCTTTCTTTTACCTTTGGAATTTGGGATCGGAGATTAAAACTCTTCGTTTTTTAGATGTAATTGGGTGTGGTTTTACCGTTAAACTATGCCCACAACTGTAACCACTTCCCTTTTAATCTTGCCTTGTTTTGAGATTGCATAAATCTTCTGCCAATATTTATGTTTATGCTAAAGAAAATTTGGTAGGTTAATTAATGAAATCTGATATATTTTATCCAATTAAAAAGATTTAATAATTTACTAGAACTCAATAAAAATCTGGTAGTCAAAAATTGTGTCGATCGATGGAGTATCTTTTACCTTATCACAAAATTTCCCATTTTCACAAACCATGTCAAAGATTTTTCTTTATTGTTTTTCTTGTAAGCCAAGTATTCGAGATGATGATATGGGGAACTTGTTATCAGGTTGTTCTTGTAGCTCAGATTGTGTGTTGGACAGGACAGTTTATTGGGCACGGGGTATTTGAGGTGACTAAGATTTTGCTACTTTTATCTCTAAGTTTGTGGCTCTTTCCTTGCACTCATGGGCTTGTACTTAAAAATGTTCTGCGTGGTCTACAGAAAAGGGCACCAGCTTTGTTGGACAACCTCGTACAGGCTTTCGTCATGGCTCCCTTCTTTGTTCTGTTAGAGGTCATTTATTGAGAATATGTTCTTTTACATTGAGATATTTTTTAGCCCGTTTGGAAAGATACTTTTTGAACCAAAAAATTACAAAGTTTGAATTGTTAAGTATTTTCAGATTACATACATGGTAATTTTACTTATTTGACTTTTTTTTTTTCTGCTCAGGCTCTTCAGAACCTCTTCCATTATCAGCCGTACCCTGGTTTCCATGCTACAGTACAAGCAAGGATTGAAGATAATATTAGTGAATGGCAAGAGAAGAAGCAGAAATTGATTTCATAATCGATCATTTTGTTTCAATATTGCATATTAATTTTAGTTTACTCTCTCAGATTGGGAATATATATATATATATACATACATATATATATATATGAGTTTTGTTTCTTATCTGTTATTGGCAAGCTCGATGATACATTTCAAGAAATGGACCTTAAAAGGAAGAACAAATTTCACATATTGAAAATGACAGAGCAACAACTAGTATGAAAAAACACTAAGAGGTTTCTTATTTTTTACTTACTAGTAGTTGCAACTGCAAGTTCAAACGGCTGGGCGAAAGCGAATGTCTAGCAGTAGAATCTTGCATGTGGGGGGAGTCCAAACTCCAAAGTCATCCCCACCAGAAATTCCAAGAACATAAATTAATGATCTCTCTCTCTCTTTACACGTGGAAAGTCCAAACTCCATGGTCATTCTTATCGGAAACACCAATTGAATTAATCAATCAGAGAAATGCTGAATATAAAGCATATTTCTAATCGGCCGGGCAGGGGCCGACCCCTCACGTGGAGTGAGCCCACCCAGTTGGGACCTGTGAAGCGTATTCTTTGTGAGGGGACGTATTAATGTCCGATTGGGCTGAAAAATATTTTTTAAATATAAATCATATTTCAGACTCGTTAATAAGAACAGAGTTGCAAATCTTATTACAAATATTGTTACTGTATTTTTGACAAGCATCATCTTAATTTTTTCAAATAAATTTAAAGTGTGCTTGACAACTTAAATCAACTTATTTGTTTTAATTGTTAGAGTGTAAAATTATTATAATATAAAATAAAAATATATTACAATACTTACTGTAATATTTTAGATCCAATTAATTATAATCCCAAGTGTATTCTCAAACTTCCAATCAGAGACCCCACCAGTCATCAAAATTAAAAATAAAACATAAAACATAAAAGATAACAAGAAGGAAAAACAAGGCTTTGCCCATTTTACTGAAGGAAAAAAAATGCCCTTTATTCAAAACACGCGTATATTGCCTAGTGGGTGATATTTGTATGCCAACTCTCTCGACTTTTCCAAATATGTGTATTTTATTACGTGGATTGACGTGGTGTTGCTCTCTCCCTCTCTTTTTAATTTTAATATTTTTATCTTCTTTTTTCTCCAGAGTATATCTTTTTTTCCTGTTGATGACTTTTCTTTTTACATTGCTGGTCCAAGCCCATGACATTTTTTTTAATGCTTAGTGACTTTTTTTTTTTTTTGTCTATAGTCTCTGTTTAAAGGTTGAACTTTGAAGCACACACAAAAAAGGGTATTTTTTTCAATTACTTTTTTTTTTTTTGTCTTTGGTCTTTGGTTAGACGTGATGTGTTTTGGTCGGTGGACTTTTTTTTTTTTTTTTGCGCTTAATGTATCGTAGTTTCGTTACAAAATATATATATTACTATATTTTATACAAAATTAGCGTTCGACTAACAATATATGATACTAAATTTGTTTCAGTATGTATTCTTACTTTAGGATTTGATGCGTTTGTTTATGAGAAGGGTTTGCAATTGATTTTCCAGTTTTTTTCTTTTTCCATTTACAATATTTGGAGACAAGATAAGATAGTAATCTATTAAATAATGAACGGAAACAATAATGTGACGTTGTTGTAAATATTGAGTGCACAGAGTGTGACGTGTGAACAAAGAAGGGAAACTGATACTCTTCTAAATATTGTACTTAAAGAAGAGTGATTTATTATTATGTAAGTTTGTATAAGAAAATGGATAATTTTTTTAACGTGGGAATGAATGATTTAAACTCTTCAGTTTACCTTTTATGGTTAAGCTATATCTACAACTATTTGATAAAATTAATTGTAATTAATTTTTCAATTAAAAATAATAATATAAAACTCCTAATATATTATAGTAAAAAAAATTACTATAATATAAAATTCTTACCTATTATATTATTTACAGTTATTATGAATATTTCTACCTATTATTCTAAACACCATATAAAAATAAAACATGCAAGGCTTGTTATGTATATACGGCAATATTGTCGTACAAGTAGAGCAGGCTAGGTTAGGATCGACAGTTAAGCGTTGCCCACTTGCATGTCGACTTTTCTTGGTCTTAATATTATATCATATACGTCATCATTTGACACATCCTTATCGCAATGCGCACCAAATATATAACAGCTAAATAAAATAAAAAAAGACTGGCTATGAGCCGATTATATCCAAGTTCAAATTTCATGAATATATACCGTTGACAAACTGCCCACGGAACCTCATGTTCCTCAGCTCTCACACCTACACAAACATAAATTAACAAGCCAATTATTCAATGGTTTCTTTAACAAAATCCGCTTGACTCGCTCAACCTTTCCTTAGCCATTGTTTATTTTATAAGCTTTAAAAAAAAAGGAAAGAAATTTGTTTCAAACCTTTTTTCTTGTCGCGTTTTTTCTTATAAAAGTTCAATTTAAATTTCTGTTTAAACTTTCTTTTAAAACCTACAAACAAAATAAGCATAAGTCTATAATGACTGAAGAATTATAGTGCCGTCAGTATTTGCAAGGCATCTTGCCACAAATAATAAAATATTACTCTTATCAACAACTACAAGTTTAAATGCTTATGTGTAAACTGTAAAATATAAGAATAATATTCTTTTTCACACAATTTTGATCTTTCTTTAATCATTTAATGCTTGAAAAAACAGGACCCCAATGTACTTATTAAAAAAAAAAAAAAAGAAGGAAAGAAATTAGCATTACCCCAATGGAGCCACCTTTTATTATGGCACATTGCATGTTGCTGATGTGAGTACTTAAATAATGTAAACCGCCATTACTGGTATATGATATGTCATATATCATGAACCCTATTTACATGCAAATAGTTGATAATGATCACGTCATCTAAAAACCTGCTCTCCACTCGGTGTAAATTATTGACCATCCTTAACAAAAGCCATCCCTCTTTGTTTTTTTTTTTTCAAGATAAGCATCAAAACAGGCCAAATGGACCACAGATAATTGAGAACACAGCTCTCAGCCTCAAGATTTTTTGTCCAAAAACCCAAAAGAGCCTTCTTGCTGAGTTTGCCACGTGTGAACAAAGAACATGAGCCATTTTATTTAACTATAACTTCACTACTAATATCTGGTTTAAAAAATACACTTATATTGAACTACCGTCTACCGTTTTATAAATAGCAGAGAAAAATTCAAAGAAAATACATACTGTCGTTTCTGACTTTCCGGATTGGAAATAAGTCAAATAATTCATTAATTTCACAAAATGTATTGTAACAATATTGGACAAATTTACAATTTTCAGAGTAGGAAAATTCTAGTTATGTGTCACATCCAACCAAACCCAATTTGAGCTTTTTCTCCCACTTCTTTTAAATGTCCAACCCATACATATAATCGTATCCTTGGTTGAGAAAAACATGTTGTTGGTTAAATTGGCTGCTCTGAGTCTGAGCCACTTGAAACTTTTCCATGTCTGGGTTTTGGCATGGCATTTCACCAAACTGGAGTTTTTGGACAAACCCAGTTCCTGAATTTGGCAAAGTGTCGTTGATGTTGTTGTTCAAATCATGGGCCGAGTTGGTGAACGGGCTGTCACTCAAGAGTTGGGAAATTGGGCCCAAGTAGTCCAGTTCCAACAGATGTGCAAGGGAACAAGTCCTTGGAAATTTCAGCATTTGTTCCTCATTAGCCGCCACATGACCCCCAACAGCTGTTATATCAATATGAGGACTTAAATCTTCCACTTTTTGCTCTAGAGCTTTGGCCATATGCCTCTTCTTGTAGATCCTGCAGAGGACCCAGTCATCCAGCTGAAAAAAAGTAGAGAAAAAAAAAATCAAAACAAAGATCTTTTTACGATAAAATATTAATTTCGTGCATGTTTTTAAATGTTAAATCTAATAAAAAACAGTCAACATAAAATATTTTTTATATATATGTGTGCATGTGCATAAAGATTAACAGTTCGGAACCGTTCAAATCTTAGATCGAGGACTTACCCTCATGGATCCAAGTTGTTTGGTGGTAACCTGTCGACGTGAATCAGTCAAGCGATATTCATGCATGATCCAATCGGTCTTGATGCCCTTTGGGGGCTTGCCCTTGTAAAAAACAAGAGCTTTCTTTACACCAACATACTTAGTCCCACTATAGATTGCCTTATCTGTGCCTGTGGCTTTCCAATAACCTGACACAGTTGCTCTATTTGGCCTAACCCCATTTGGGTACTTCCTGTCTCTTGGGCTAAAGAAATACCATTCATTTTCTCCAAACTCAGCTTTGTCTGCACTACTCAAAATTACACAATCAATATAACTCTCAATAATATATATATATATCCAAATATTATTGGAGGAAAAATTATGAAATTTTTTGAATACTAACCAGGGAGTTCCCATGGATCAAATTTGTAAATATCAACTTCTGGGATTATGGAGACAGGGCATGGCCTTGAAGTGGCTTGGTTTTTGAGGTAATACACAATCAATTCCTCATCAGTTGGGTGAAATCTGAATCCAGGAGGAAGTGTTCCAGTGTTGGTTTTGCCCTCCATTATTATTCTTTTCTTTGTTCTTTTTTTTTTCTTGGGTAAGAAGCTAGAGCCAGAAGATTTTTTTTTTTTTTTTGGGATGATTACTATATGGGTGAAGAGAGAAACGTAGGTGTTTGAAATGTTTGAAAGGAGAGCAAGGGCCTTTTTATGGTTGAAGAGCTTGTCGTTTTGTGCTGGCATTACAATGGTTTTGGTTGGTTATTCCTTTGACTTTCTATCCTATGACGACATAGATTGTACTCGCGGAAGTGAACAAAACACTTATGATGTCCAATAATTTGGCCTTTCATCCTTGGTTCTTTGCACTTGCCATCACAAACTTTATCCGGAAGGAGATTATTCAATTAGAATAATACCAAGACGCTTTGTCCAAATTTTCTTTGCTTCCCGAGTCAATTTTTTTTTTTTTTTTAATTTTTCAAGGATCTATGTTCTCGAGTCTTACCTTACCTTTCACATTTTCACACACAAATGTATGCATTAATCTCACTAGCATGAGGGAATAAGAAAGAAGAATAAGTTTTTTACGTTTCCTTTTAAATATAATAAAAATTTATGCGCGTATGGGTATTGTCACTTGAATTTTAAGATAAGAAAAAGTAGAAAAATATGAAAGGAGAATGCCAAATGGTGTTTTTTTTTTTTAAGATTTATAACTTAGCCTTACGTAACGCTTTGCTTGAATTGGTAAAAATAAGTTTGTTAAAGGATGTAAATTTATGGGTGAATAGTAACATGAATAGTAATATCAAGTTTTTTACATTGTTATAAGCTAGGGACAAAGATGGACGTTCACATTTTAAATTTTGGTTTCCTTTTTTTAAATATATATATGTTTGATGAGGTAAGAGAGAGAGAACGAGAAAAATAATCCTAGAGAGAGAGGGCTAAGGCCAACGGGCTAGTGCGTCGTTAGTCTGCTAGCCTCTATTTTTCGTTCGAAGCGTCATCGTCGATTGATCTTTGTCATGTTGGGGTTCGTGCTGCCAGTGGAGAAAGCTTCTCTTGGGTTGGAGGTCAAGCGTGGAGGTGGAAGAGTTCTGCTTTGCCACACGGGGCTGGGGAAGGAAAGGTCATGGTCACGTGCCGCGGTTGTGGGAGGCTCGGATCTCCCTTGGATATGTTGCAGATGTGGAGCCAAATCAAGTCGACAACCCAGCAAAAGGAAGAAAAAAAGGGAGAAAAATGCGTCCTCGAAGGCAGAGAGCAAGCGCCGCGGCTCTGGCAGAAGAGCGCCACGGCGCTGGGATGAGGGCGCCTAGGCGCCATGAGGAGAGAGCCTAGGCGCCAGGTGGATTGCGCCTAGGCGCTATGTGGCAAGCGCCAAGGGCTTTACGCCTAGGCTCAAAGAGGATGGCGCCTAGGCGCCAGGTGAATTGCGCCTAGGCGCCGCAGGGGAGCGCCGCAGCGCTCGTTTCGAGCGCCGCGGCGCTGACGTGCTGTGCTGCGCGATGTTTTTTGAATCAAAGTCGAATTCAAAGGTCCGGTTTTAGTTGCGAATTTTCTCCTCCTTTGGTTATAAATAGACACAAGGTGGCTAGGGTTGTGTGTGTGAAAATTGTGAGTGGCATAATTTTGTGAGAGGCAAAATTCTTGAGAGCTCCATCCTTGAGAGAGAAAAAATTCCCATTGGGTGTTAGATAGAAGAGAGTTTTGGTAAGCACAATTTGTGAGTGTGTGAGAAACTGCTCTTGTAATCTGTAATCTCCTTCATCATAGTGAAATCTGCAAGCGGCAGCAACAAGACGTAGTCTCAAATTTGGACAAACCTGTATAAAAATTTGGTGTCTCTTTTTCTTCTTTTCTCCTATTTATTTTCTGCAATTGTTCGTTCTTGCGATCCTTGGAATTAGGAGTCGTCTAATTCCCCAACAACTGGTATCAAAGAGGAGGTTTTGATCAAGAACGATGACTGGAGAAGAAGGTATGGCAGCCGGTATCACCAAATTTGATGGTTCAGATTTTTCCTATTGGAGGATGCAAGTTGAAGACTATCTATACAGCAGGAAACTGCACTTGCCCTTGGGTAATAAGCCCGAAGGCATGAAGGATGAGGAGTGGAGTCTCCTTGATAGACAGGTACTCGGTGTGATCCGTTTGACTTTGTCAAAGAACGTTGCCCACAACGTTGCGAAGGAGACCACTATAGCAGGGATGATGAAGGCTCTGTCAGAGATGTATGAGAAGCCCTCAGCCAATAACAAGGTACATCTCATGAAGAAGCTCTTTAATTTAAAGATGTCTGAAGGTGCCTCGGTAGTAGAGCACCTGAACAGTTTCAACACCGTCCTAAACCAATTGGTCTCGGTAGAGATTAAATTCGATGATGAGATCAATGCTCTAATCCTCTTGGCCTCGTTACCAAATAGTTGGGAACCCATGAGGGTGGCCATTACAAATTCTCTAGGGAGTACAAAATTGAAGTTTGTTGATGTCAGAAACTCTATTCTGGCGGAAGAAGTTCGCAGGAAGGACTCAGGTGAAGCCTCTTCGTCGAACTCGGCCCTTAATGTTGATAATAGGGGCAGGAAACTTGATAGGCAATCCAACAGGGATAATGGCAGGAGAGGCAAGTCGAGGAATGGGAGAAGCAAGTCAAGGAACGGTAGGACTATGGAGTGTTGGAACTGTGAGAAGACGGGCCACTTGAAAAAGAACTGCAGGGCTCCAAGGAAGAACGAAGACAAGAATAATGATGAAGCTAACGCCGCCACTGAAGAGCAACAGGATGCCTTAATCTTGTATGTCGACAGTTCTTTTGATTCGTGGGTGATGGATTCAGGAGCATCATTCCACACCACTGCACACCGTCATGTCCTGGAGAATTATGTTGCTGGAAATCACGGTAAGGTTTATCTCGCTGATGGAGAACCTTTGGATATTGTTGGCATTGGAGATGTCAGTTTAAAAATGTCTAATGGGTCTGTGTGGAAGATTCATAAGGTGAGACATGTTCCTAAACTAATGCGCAACTTGATTTCGGTGGGGCAACTGGATGATGATGGACATAAAGTAACCTTCAATTGTGGAGGTTGGAAAGTCACTAAAGGAGCGATGGTTATTGCTCGGGGACGCAAGGCTGGAACTCTCTACATGAACTCAAGTTGCAAAGATACCCTAGCAGTTGTTGATTCTGCTGCCAATACTGAGCTATGGCATTATAGGCTCGGTCACATGAGTGAGAAGGGGATGAAGGTGCTTCACTGCAAAGGAAAACTACCGGGTTTGAAAACTGTTGATCACAGTTTGTGTGAAGCCTGCATCTTTGGTAAACAGAAGAGAGTGAGTTTCTCAAAGATGGGTAAAGAGCCTAAGTCCAGGAAATTGGAGCTTGTTCACACTGATGTGTGGGGGCCTGCGTTGGTGACTTCCCTTGGTGGCGCAAACTACTATGTGACGTTCATTGATGACTCAAGCAGGAAGGTATGGGTTTACTTTCTGAAAAACAAATCTGATGTGTTCGATGCTTTCAAGAGATGGAAAGCCATGGTGGAGAACGAGACAGATTTGAAGGTGAAGTGCTTGCAGTCTGACAATGGGGGAGAGTACTTAGATGAAGAGTTCAGGCGGTACTGTGCTGAGAATGGGATAAAGATGAGGAAGACCATTCCAGGAAAACCACAACAGAATGGGGTAGCTGAGAGGATGAACAGGACTTTAAACGAGCGCGCTAGAAGCATGAGGTTGCATGCAGGGCTACCAAAGATGTTTTGGGCTGAGGCAATTAATACAGCCGCTCATCTGATCAACAGAAGTCCATCCACACCGCTAAAGTTCAAGCTACCGGAAGAAGTCTGGAGCCATAAACAGGTTGATCTCTCTTACTTGAGAGTGTTTGGTTGTGTTTCCTATGCACACATTGATTCTTCTGCTAGAAGTAAACTAGATGCCAAGTCAAAGAAGTGTTTTCTGGTTGGCTATGGCGGACTTGAGTTTGGTTATCGTCTCTGGGATGACCAAAGCCGGAAGATTATCAAGAGCAAGGATGTGATCTTCAACGAAGGTGTTCTGTACAAGGACAGAGACATCACGGACTCCAAGGGTTCAGGTTTTGAAGACAAGAAGCCTGAGGTAATTCCATTGAAGGATCTGCCTGAAGTGGAGGTGCAAAATCCAGAGGTTGAAGACCAGGAAAACATAGCTCCAGAAGGAAGCCAGAGGACTCCTGCCACACCAGTTAGGAGGTCTAGCAAGACAATCAGACCACCGCAGAGATACTCCCCAACTCTGCATTATATCTTGTTGACCGACAGAGGTAAGCCAGAGAGCTATGATGAAGCCATGGAGGCTGGAGATTCGGTCAAGTGGGAGTTAGCCATGAGGGACGAGTTGGATCGGACATGGCAACTGGCAAAGTTACCACAGGGTAAAAAGTCCTTGCACAACAAAAGGGTATACCGGGTAAAAAATAAAAGTGCTGGCAGCAAACGGTATAAGGCAAGGTGGGTGGTAAAAGGATCCAGAGATATGCTCGTCAAGATGGATCCGATTGAGAAACTGAAGTTGTACGCAACTTCAGTTGGACTTCTCCAAGAGGCGTGATAAGTCGTTGCCGCTGCAGTGGGAGACATGGTGAATTGATTAGTCTCCAAGTGGGAGATTGTTGCAGATGTGGAGCCAAATCAAGTCGACAACCCAGCAAAAGGAAGAAAAAAAGGGAGAAAAATGCGTCCTCGAAGGCAGAGAGCAAGCGCCGCGGCTCTGGCAGAAGAGCGCCATGGCGCTGGGATGAGGGCGCCTAGGCGCCATGAGGAGAGCGCCTAGGCGCCAGGTGGATTGCGCCTAGGCGCTATGTGGCAAGCGCCTCGGCGCCAAGGGCTTTACGCCTAGGCTCAAAGAGGATGGCGCCTAGGCGCCAGGTGAATTGCGCCTAGGCGCCGCAGGGGAGCGCCGCGGCGCTGACGCGCTGTGCTGCGCGATGTTTTTTGAATCAAAGTCGAATTCAAAGGTCCCAAAAATGGGAAACCACTAGGGTTTCCCATTAGTTGCGAATTTTCTCCTCCTTTGGTTATAAATAGACACAAGGTGGCTAGGGTTGTGTGTGTGAAAATTGTGAGTGGCATAATTTTGTGAGAGGCAAAATTCTTGAGAGCTCCATCCTTGAGAGAGAAAAAATTCCCATTGGGTGTTAGATAGAAGAGAGTTTTGGTAAGCACAATTTGTGAGTGTGTGAGAAACTGCTCTTGTAATCTGTAATCTCCTTCATCATAGTGGAATCTACAAGCGGCAGCAACAGGACGTAGTCTCAAATTTGGACGAACCTGTATAAAAATTTGGTGTCTCTTTTTCTTCTTTTCTCCTATTTATTTTCTACAATTGTTCGTTCTTGCGATCCTTGGAATTAGGAGTCATCTAATTCCCCAACAGGATATGGGTTGAGTTGGAGGGGTGAGGAAGGGTGTTCGGCTGTTTGGGGTTGCCATGGTTCAGGCGAGTTTGGCCATGTTCGCCTGGCGCCGACGTTAAGGGGCCTTGTCATTGTAGGGGCTGGGATAGTTCTGCCGGTTGAAGGTTGGTTATGGTGGTTGAGGTCTTGCCTAGGAATGGCTAAAGAGAGGGCCGAGGGATTGGCCGAAGTAGGGCCGTTGGTGCTCTTGGCCGGCAGGTGGCTGGAGCTGGGTGCTGATGGCTTCTGAGTTGCTGGCATTAAGGGGCCTCGGATGTGGGATGGCAGTGGAGACGATGTTCTGGTCTTATGTTCTATGTTTTGTTTTGTGTTTTGTTTGTATTCTGAGTTTGTTGTAATAAGGGCAGTGGGTTCCCTACTATCCTTTTGGGTTATGTTTGTAACCTTTATGTTGTTGCAGGTTAGGTTAGGTATAGAGGATGGTTTTCCCATATAACGCCTGTCGTTCTCTTTAACGTACGATATGTAAGATTTAATGATTTTTTGCAAAAATATGAATGAAAATTATGACTTAGAAGCACATTCTGTGTGATGTTTGTGAAGATGATATTTATGATTATGAGGTTTATTATAAACTAATGATTATGAACTAATGATTTTTGCAGTAGATGGACTAGAGAAGTTTTAGCGACGTATAGTACCTAATGTATGATTATTGTAATTTTTGTTTGTAAATTGTCTATTTTGATGAATTACTTGGATTTTTATTTGTTTAGATGTGATACTTTAATCTTCTAGATTTTCAGGGGATTTATTTTAATTTTAGAAATTATTTAAATTTTAGATTTTTTTTTCAATCTTTAGAAACTACATCCTTTATTATTTAATTTTTCAAATTTTTTGTTTAACAAAAAAAAAAAAACTTCTTTGGGGCTTCTTCTTCTTCATGTCCAAAAGTTGCAGGGTGCTCTGCTTTACACCTAACTCCTAGAAAATCCTTTCTAACTCAACTAAATTATTGTTTATGACATGTGGGTATATTTTTTTAAACCAAATGCCCATGCATCACCTACGTTACTCACCCGACAACTCATCGACATCCCACCTTCAATGTCACTCTTCTATTTGGTTGCTTATCCTTTACTAACTCAGTCACGTGAAGCTATTCATTGTACCCACAACAAAAACACCTGCACGTTCCATCTCTCCCACGTGTTCCATGTCCCTCTCGACAAAAAATTGTTATTCTCCATAGGTTATCCTTATTATTCCATGCCTTCCCATGTGCCCATGTGTTGGCAATTTTACCACATTCTTTGCATCTCGCTTCAAGATTCAAAACACCCTTTCATTTTCTCTCATTTGCTCTCCCTCACATCACTCTCGTTCTTCATCTTGTTTCCTTCACGGCCGAGACACACACACACAAAAGCTCACACACTCATGTCTAGCGACCAAGTCCTATTGACCCTCAATCTCTTCCTTTGATCCCTGCAACCTCCATTTGTTAAGTAATAAGCAAGTCAAACAATCCAAACTGGTGACCAACCAATAGAGTTACAACATATTCACTAAAATCGTTGTCGAAGTCAGAACAGAGTTTCGACCACGTCTCGAAGTCGATTTTTCTATCTATTTTTGTACAAAAGTTTTTCTATGATACTATGATATATATAGGTTTGATTTTACATGGTTTAATGTTTAGTTTTGTTTAAGAAACAATTTTTTTTTTGTGATTATTACTCTTAAACTCATTTTTAGGCCGAAAATTCACACTATAGGATCTTCCGAGAAAAAGAGAAATAAGATTTTATGAAAATTGTTTTTGGGCATTTTCATATATATATATATATATATATATATTATACATGCCTTATAAAAATTTCAGGTTCAGATACACTATTTATGATATTTTTAGAGATTTTATACTAAATGTTGTTTCTTACAATTCTTAAACTGCCTTCAAATTTGATGAGTTGTTTGGTGATGTTATAGGATGTATTTAATACCGTAAAAATTTATGAATGCTTATTTATACGTGTAGTTGTTGTCTGCAAAATTTTGGTTCTATGCGAATATTGAAAATTAAGTTTAAAAATCTTAGAAAATGCACTGCTTAGTTGTTTCAGTAGAATTCTAGCAACATTTTTGTAAATGTTAGAAGATTAGAAAAATACATAAAATTATCCAAATATGATGAAAATAAATGTGGTCCTAAATATAGATGTTACAAATAATATTCTAAAATTTTAGATCAATTAAAATTTTTTGTGATTTTAAAAAATTCCTTTATTGCCATTGCTAGTGGCGTATTTTCGATGACAGTTTTGTTTTGTGAATTCCAAAGTGTAGAAAAAATATTTACAGTGATCCAACTATGATAAAAATAAATCTAGTACTAAGTATAGCTATTAGAAACCATATTTACAGTGATCCAACTATGATAAAAATAAATCTAGTACTAAGTATAGATATTAGAAACCTTGTGTTAAAATTTTAGAGTTATTGAAATTTTGTATGAATATACAAAATTCGTTGATTAGTGACTGCATGTAGTATTTTTTTTTAGCAAGTGTTATGAATTGAAAAATATGAAATAATTTTTTACAATAATCTAAATGTGATGAGATTAAATCTAGTGATATTTATAGATGTTTAAAATGCTTTGTAAAAAAGTTAGATCTGTTTGAATTTTGTGTGATTTTTAAAAATTCATGAACTGTTGACTATCGATGATTTTTTTTAGAAACAATATAGTGTTTTGAAAAATATAAAAATAGTACTTATAGTAATCAAAAAGTTATGAAATTTAATTTGACGATATGTATAGATGTTAGCAACATTGTATTAAAATTTCAAAGTCAATGAAATTTTGTATACGTTTAGAAAAAATCGTTGAATATTGATTATTGGGCTAAATTTGTGAATCTGTCTAGAATGTGGTGTATTTGCATAAATTCATCTAAGTGATCAAGCACGGTATTGCTTGTTGCCATGATGGTGAATGCGATGTTTTGAGTATGTTCTTATGTCAAGAATATTTCTTTTATCACCATGTCATCGTGTTAAATACTTTTGAGGCACTTAAATCGTTGAAAGTGGAGATGAACCATCCATTTGCAAGAGGTTAAGTAATTTACTACAAGCCAAGTAAGTATATTCTACCTGCAACATAATAAAGGATTGTGAAAATTTTTGAGACATGTTAAATGTTATTATATTATTCTCTTTTAAAAGATCTCTTTTATGATAGTTTTGAAGAATGTCTTTTTATGAATGTTTTCCACGTTGTTTTATGATGCATAAGACGTTTTCTTAAATATATATATATGTATGTATGTATGTATCACATAATCAAGGTGTTACACACCCAATGATGAGTTAGTCCCCTAAGGTGGACTTGTTACGTTTGGTTTGGGATTAGTTACCTCTCTTCTCTCGTGACGATGCGCCCTAATGATGTTAATGTTAATGATGCAATGCCAAAGCCTTAAAGAATAAGATGAACAGTTTTAATATGGAAAAAGGAAAAGGAAAGATATGTTTTTAAGAAGTTTACTTTATGCACTATAATTATTATATCAAAGATTCAATGACATGTGTTTACATTTAAAGTTTTTATAATGTTTTGTGAGATCTCATATGTACTTACTAAGCTTAATGCTTACTTAAGTTATATCATGTTGTAGATAAGAGTAAGGCTACCGCTATGGTGGAGGATGGACTGACAGATGTGTGTGCAAAGAATGTGGTGTTGGAACATGGAGTCACGTTATGAAATAAAAATAATAATAAATCTATGTTAAATTTATTTTTGCACGTTACGAGACTTATTTAATTGTTACGTTTTTGTTGTTCTCATGAACTCGGTATTATGTTGTTGGGTTGTCAAACTTTGGTTTGTAATAATTTATGTGTTATGATTTGATTACATGTTACATATCTATTATGTTAAGATTAACTATTTCCGCAGGTAGTCGGCTAACCGAATACTTTAGGTATTCTGTCAGGCTAACCGAGGAGGAAAAACTATTCAAGGTAAGTAAATACCAAATCTATTTGAAAGTTGCGGTCATAGAAAATTTTAGGAGCAAACATTTATAAATAAACTAATTATTTTAAGAGTAAAGTAAAAGTGTTATTTCATATGTTCTTATGAAGATACACCTAATTAGTAAAAAAAAATTAGGCCGAAATTCCTAGGTAAATAATTAAATAATACTTACATGTTTAGTTTTTTCTATTAAATGATTAAGAGATAACAATCAAAAGTTAATGACTTATGTGATGAACGCAAGAGGGCGTTACGCCCCATGCCTCTTGGTTGGTTAGGTGGTGTCCTGAGTCAGGATCGAGTGAAGGTGTGGCCTTTTCTTGTGGTCATTAGGACCATTGTTAGTAGGAGTATAGATCCAGGTTGGGTTAGGGTTTCTTTTTGCTCTGTCGTTAAGAGCTCGGATTCCCAAGTAGGTTCTCTGAGTCCAAGTGGATACTCGTTCTTGGATCCTTGGACCTTTGACTGTACCTTAGCATGTTTTGGCTATTTTTAATAATATTTATCTTCCTCCAGTTAAAGCCCCTAGTTACCAAAAAAAAAAAAAAAAGGAATAAACGCTGACAATTTATGCATGATTAAGAATTACATTTTCTTGAATTTTTTTTTTTAAAGGCATCTTCTTTATTCATAGTTCGCAAAAAACTTTGAGACTTTGAATTCTTACTTTAAAGATAAGAAATGTTAATCAAACATCAAAGAAAAAAAGGTACATGATTACCAAAAGCTCATTTGATTGGATATATCATGGGATTCAAAAGGCAAATACATGGTGCATGGTGGTCAATTTTACCTAAAAAGGTACGTGAAGAAGAGAAGTAGTGTCACTCAAAGGAACTTTGAATTTGCAGCCTTGCTGGCATATGCCTTATGATAGACTATAGATCTATGTTTGATGTTTTCTAAGTAGACCATCTCAAAGCCAAATTCCAAAATCAATGCCATGTTTGGCATAACAATGTGAAAGTAGCATATTTAATATATATTTCTAATATTTAATTCAATGCCTGATATTATTTTAAAGATAAACACTAAGAACATATCAACTCCAATGGCCACTTATGTATCGATCTATAACTTATCATGTTTTTATTGATCGTTGTTAAAAATATTGACACATTAATAAGTTGTATTTACCAGCAAATTAATAACAACTTAAACATTATAATATACGAGAGTTTTACACAACATATATTTACTTTACACTATACTATATGAGAGCTTTGCATTCTAACAGGTGAAATTTTAATGTTAAAACTTGATTTCTAAACACTAATACAATAGGTACAAAAGCTAAGATTAAAGTTGATATCTAAAAATTTTTATGCTTTGTTTAAAAAAATAATTTTAACTATATAGTTTAAACTATAATAATATAAAATTATAATATAAAATTTTTATATGCTATAATATGTAGTTTTAATTATTTTTTTAAACACCTATTAATAGTGTAGTGTAGGGAAAGAAGATAGGCGATTAGAATACGATTCCTACACTACCTCGGATAACGTTAAACGACAAGCAATTTGTGGGAACAGACGAACCAGTCCACAAAACGTAGCTATCAAGCCAGCTTAAGATGCGACGCGTGTCTTTCCAAAACAGGATTAAGAAAAAAGGAGGATAAGCACTAAACTAGGGAACGCAACGCGCAGATTTCAATTGTGGTGCTTGTCCTGCCACGTCAACTGTGGGACCACTTCAAGTTCAAAGAAAGATATTGCCAATGTGTGACGAGGTAAGCAATACAATTAGAGCACGTGTTATGGCGTGATCCTTAGAATTAACATGGGATTACCACGTGGCAGTCATCAACTTTGTGGGAATCCGAACAAAATTAAAGGGGAGAATATTCTAATGAATCCGTTATCCTCTGAGTTCTTCGGGTCACTTTTTTCGTTTTTTGCTTTTTTGTTCTGCTGAGTTGAGTGACTTTACCTTTAGTTTGGTTCGTTAGCATATCATATGATAACGCGTGGTAGTAAGGACTTGATAGTTGGCGGCTTGACTTTATCATAATTACCACTTAATTTTTTTGTTTTTCTTAAAAAAAGAAAGTTGACGAGATGGGGTTTCCTAATCCTACTATAGTGGTTCAATAACTTCTAGTAATAGGATATTTGAATATGTTAATTTGAACAAAAAAACTATATTACAGCATGTAAAATTTTTATATTATAGTTATTTTTTACTATATATTAATATGTCAAACATCTTATAATTTTAGAGGAATTCATCAAATTTAATTTGTATTTTCTTAACTTAAACTAGTTGAATTCTTACAAGTATTAATTTACAAATCTACTTTTGAATCAAAAGTTTTTTTAAATATAAATTTTATAAAAAAATACTATAACAAAATTAAAAAGAACCAAAATTATCAATTTTGTGGTTTAAATTACATTTTCAAACGGCCCATGAATTCAATTTATATAAAGTGCGAATATGATCCGTTATTTAGGCTTAGAAATTCAAATTTTTAGATTGATTTTACAAATAAAGTCTGTGTGTGTTTTGTTTTATCAACAAGGTCATATTTAATACTCCCGATTATTTCACATAATTTAAGAAGTTGGATTTCATACACAGATCAACAAAAATCCAATACAAAATTATAAACATTTTAAAATATAAAAAATATAACATATTTATATTTTCATGTAATTTATCATGCATAAAGTGCGGATCAATAATTCAAATCGGTTACTTTTTCTCTTTCCTCAATCTACAACTAATCTGCACAAGAACACAAGTGGGGAGTTGAGAAAATATACCAACCAATATAATCCTCATTATTTGCTTCTCTGCACTTTGCGAATTAAATCGAAACAATTTAATCAATTTGAATGGGTATTTACAAATTTTGAATAGCCCTTATAAAGTTAAAAAGTACATGTAATATTTTTATATCACGATAGTTTGACAAATGTGTTTAAGCTCATAAATTAAGCTCTTATATGTTATAATTTAAAATAAAAATATATTACAATATAAAAATCTTACATTTTATAATGTTTGAACTCAAAAATTTAAACTCATTTGTCAAAAAACCTTATTATTCTTCAAAATCCATTTAAGAACTTATTCCAAGAAAAATCCATTTGGAAACTTTTTTGACATTTGACTACCGAAATTGGTTTATATTCAATTTTGCATGCTCGAAATTTTACTTCTTTACATGCAAATTCAATCAAGTTTCCCTTCGAATATCGGCAGGAGATATATTCTTTGACTTATGTTACGTTGCACAGTTATTTTTAACGAGAATTTGATATGATAAAATCATAAAAACTTGATTTTTTTTTTCCGTAAATCAAGTTTCATAACATCATGACTGTTTGGCTGCGCAACTAGTGTTGAGAATCGAGGAACTGTGATGCCAAGTCAAAATCTTTTGTATCAAATAGTTTCTAAATTGTTCTCGTGGTGTCATTAATGTGCCACACGTTGTTGATTTTGGACGTTATCGGTTATCCAACTTGGTAAATAGTTTTGATAATTAAGGTGTTTGAGACAATAGTTTAAATAATCAGTTTGGATATAGTAGCTTTTTACAATAATATATGAGAGCTTCACACTATTTACAGTTTAAACTGTTAATTTAAGCTACTATTTTAAACATCCTAAAGATGTGATGACATGTTGATATTTATGCAAATTTATCCAAAAAATCTTATCGGTTTTCTACTTCAAATTTAATGTTAGAGCTATTATGAACCTTGCTCGATTCCTAAATCCCATAGAGGTAAAACTCAATGCAATTAATTCCTCATCAGTTTGATATATAAACATTTTAAAGAAACCGTATTGATCGGATAGCGTTGTCACATTTTATTGAAAAGAATATAAAACAAAATATGCTACTATTGAATTTAAAGCAAAAAGAAAAATCTTCCCGCCATTTTTGGACACTACGGACATTTTGCTAACAATTTAGAAAAAATATATATATCTTTTTTCCATTAATAATTATGCATAAATATCCATCTCAAAACTTTAAAATATGACAATGTTGTAAATATTTTCATCAATAATTGTACATAAATATGGTCTAGTTTTTAAAATTTTACTTATTTTATTATCACAAAATTATAATTATTATGGGCCTAATATTAACGATAGTAGTACATTATGCATATAATTTAGACGATTCTATAATAATATAAACAATAATACTTAGACAAATATTAGAAATTTCTTTGAATATGCAGTCGAATAACTACCTAGTAAGGTATTCACTAGATGATTGTTAAATAACACTAAAAAAAGGGTTTTTTTTAATCATTTTAGTATCATGTTGTTTTAAGGAAACCTCATAATGTTACTTTATTGTTTGAAAAATATCAAATGGTACTTTGTAGTGTTTTAAAATATATTTAAATACTCAGAACTCATGTTTTGTAATATGAAATTTTGGACTTATCCTTTTATTAGTTTTAAAATGATTAAAAAATAATTAATTTTGTATTTTTGAATTTATTTTTATCATTTTCTTTTATTAATTAAAAAGCAAGTATGAAATTTTATGTATTAATATAGGTGGCAATTCATGTTGATGGGTTGGGTTGAGGGTCAATTTTTACATAAACTAGTTTGACACTAACCCGACCCATGATATGAACGGGCTAAGAAATCTCAATATTAACACAACCTGTTTTAACACGGGTTGACATGAACACGATACGTACTAACCCGTTCTTTAAGCAACTTATGAAACGCCAATAACCTGTAACTCATCAATCACCCCTAATAACCTGCACTAACCCGTGAAATTTTTAGCTTTGAATTTATATTAATATAACATAAAACAAATTTCCTCAAAATCAAATGAGTTTCATACTACAGCAACAACAATAAAAAATTGTCCTAAAATTTTGAAAACATCCAACAAAAAAAAGTCCAACAAAATAAAAAAAATCTCAAGTGACCAAGCTAAAATAATCTTTTTATTGCTTAGTGTTAAAATCAATTTAGTTTAAAATTTAGTCTGAAATTAAGTGACCTAGGGTTTTGTCTTATGGGAGTATTTGATAATAAAAAATATATTAAAAAATATTTAAATAATTAATCGCGAGTCAAACGGACCATTTTAATGTTATACAAGTTGACTCGAATAAGACTCATTTTTAGATGAGTCAGTTTCGAGTTGACATTAAAATGACCCGTGGTCAATTTTTTGACCACAACCTGTAACAAAGGATGTCAGGTTTGTGTTGTGTTGCTGTATCATAATCTATATTGCCGACCCTAAATACAAGGGTTTAGGGTATCAAAATGGATTTTTGAAAACTACAATGTACCATTTTAAAATTTTTCAAACAACAAGATACTGATATGATTTTTTTGAAGGATGATGTCTTCTTTAAAACACTTGGTACTAAAATGATCATAATCCAAAAAAAAAAAAAAGACAAACGAAAAATTACAATATATGACCAAATTATTGTTCTGAGTTGAAATTCAACACAAAATTCAGAATATCTTAATAATGTTCTTAATGACATAGTAGTCATTTTAATGATATCACATTTTATACTATATAATTACATAGTAATTATTTTAATGATATTATTTTGAGACATATGTTGAACATTTACAAACTAGGGGTTGATTTGATTAATATCGCTTATGTGGTACCATTTTTAAATTTTACCACTCTTGTAAAAAAAATATAAAACATACTACTTTTGGAGAATAGAATAAAAAATTGACCTTGAGTCTGTCATTGATGGACTCAAGACTATCAACGATGACCTCAAGTCTATCATTAATGATCTCAAGTCTATTATTGTTGACCTCGAGTCCATCATATACTTAAGTTAATATTGATGAACGAATTTATTACACCCACTTGCATCATTTTCGCCCCCCCACATCTGAAATAAAAGATATCTTAAGCTTTGAAATCTCAAACGATTTACAAAAATCTTCAAGAAAAGATCGGGTCCAAAGATGTACACATAAGATCTCCTTGTTAGTTTTACGCCACCAATGGATGAGTAAGTCTGACGAGACATTGCTACAGATTAGCGAGTACCTTCACTAATTGGTGGTAGTCTCCTTTGCGACAGATGACAACGCCTACCATCCCCATGTTAGATCTAGCAATTCTCTCCATGGTGGCTCGATCGGCTTTTGATATCTCTGCAAATAAAGTTCGGCCAACAGAGTAGGATGGCAATTGGCTTGCCCTCCTGATCGTCGTTCATGCTGATCTGTCGAGGATTGCCGAGATCTTTCTTTGGCCATTGCAAGAATGTCAAGTCATTCTCACCATTATTTCACACACGAAGAACAAAGACCGTCGCAATCCAATGATCCTCATCGCCATTCATCTCCTTTGTGAAGTTGGCTGTTGAATATGAAGTTACAAAGCTTTTCGGATTCATGAAACAAACAAAGGGAATGATTGTCCTTTTACATAGTAGAAGTTGTAGGATTCAAAGGCTATGCATAGAGTGGTATGACTGTAATAAAAGTTAAAAAAAAAGTGGTAATAGAACTAATTATCTCTTCATGTTAGAATTACGGCCCACCTAATTAATTGAAGGCCTATAAAATTTATCAGATTTATTTATTTAGTTTAATAATTATTTAAATACTAAAATTCCATTGGCTACGAGGGGTTGTAACTCTCATTAAAAGATGTAACTATATTGAAGAGATATGTGCTTTGATAGAAAGACACCTATTAAGGGTCTATAAATAGAAGTCTAGTCATCTCTCTACCTAATAAATTTTATTCTTTCTCTCCATCAGAAAAATATGTGAAAAGAATTTATGGGTTTAGAGAGAGAAACTGGGTTCTTCTTCTCTGACAATTTCTGTTCCAGAGTTCTCTAATAATTGAAGATATGAATCAACGTACGCTTCAAATATTCTTCATGTAAAAATTATTGAGTTCTAAGATTTTTGAGAATTACATATATTAAAGTTTTACATGTGGTATCAGAGCAATTACGTTTTTAGAACTCATGATTTTTCTTTTACCGTTATATTCCATATCATGGAACCGAATTGTTTTACGA
Organism: Artocarpus heterophyllus; assembly: GCA_025403435.1. Classification (NCBI taxonomy): domain Eukaryota; kingdom Viridiplantae; phylum Streptophyta; class Magnoliopsida; order Rosales; family Moraceae; genus Artocarpus; species Artocarpus heterophyllus. The sequence goes on from CM046340.1 coordinate 6,115,672, forward strand.
ATTGTTATCAATGCCAAGCATCTATTACCATTTTGGGCATTTATTGTGCGCTCTAATCATGCACTCCAATTCATAGTTGCCTTTGAATTCAAACAAAGGGAACAGTATTGAATTTGCAGTTTTCGTATGGCTTAAAAAAAAAGTTCTTTCTCTTCTATTGATAAAAGTTGTTTGCAGATAAAGGTTTTTGTTTGCATTCTCATATATGATATATATTGAATACATATTATGCAATTGATGTGATATGTATTGTTTGGATCTGTTTAATAAAACATACATATGTAGTGTTACGTTTATGGAAACTTTCGAGTAAAGGTTGCATATATGATGTTAATGCATGTATATACCTGATCATAATTAATTACTTGAAACAAGTAAAACTATTGTTTCCAATTGGAAATTACATGATTGTAGTTTGTTAGTCATCAAAGTGACCAAACTTTAAGGTTTAGTAGTTTTCAAATTGAGAAACAAAAGTTCAATTACCTATGAATTTTGATGCTTATAATTGAGATGACATTTATTGATCATAGGTTGTTGAATTTCATCTATTATAAAAACTTAGGAATCACCCAAAGGTTGATTAGTTTTTTTTTATAATTGATGAATATAATAGTTGGTAATTAATATGCCCTCTTATTTTTGTTTGTTTATCCAAAGATAGCAAGCATTTTTATTGGACATATTTATGATTACCAAATTAAATTTTTATTTTTAAATTAGCATCTTTTATAGTTTGTATGTCTTAGTATCACCCAAAGGAGAACTAGGATATACAATTACTGTCTTAGTTTGAATCTAATTATATGATTATCTCAAAGCATTAATGTATGAATATTTCTTGCATATTTGCAGTATCTGTTCTTGTTTCTCTGCATTCACATGCTTCATTTGTTCCCTTATTTAATGGATTGAATTTCTCTGATTGGTGCAAACAAGTCCAATTTCACTTAGGTGTCTTGGATCTTGATTTAGCACTTCAAGATAAGGAACCCATTATTATTACTGATGCTAGTAGTGAGGAGGAGAAAACTTTTCATAAATTATGGGAAAGGTCGAATAAATTAAGCTTAATGTTCATACAAATGACAGTAGCAAACAACATTAAAAGTACTCTTCCCAAAACTGAAAGTGCTAAGGAATTTATGAAACTTGTGGAAGAGCGCTCTCAAACTGTTGATAAGTCTTTTGCTGGTGCATTAATGGCTAAATTAACTAACATGAAATTTGATGGTTCTTGTACTATGCATGAGCATGTCATTGAAATGACAAATATAGCAGCAAAATTAAAGTCTTTAGGGATGTCTGTGGATGAGTACTTTCTAGTACAGTTCATTCTCAACTCGCTTCCTCTTGAATAATATGGTCCATTTCAGATGAGCTATAACACAATTAAAGATAAATGGAATATTAATGAATTGACCGGTATGTTTGTTCAAGATGAGACGAGATTGAAGAATCAAAAATCTCATTCCTTTCATCTTGTGAATCAATAGGCTGAAAAGAGCACTAAAAAAAAGTCTAGGAAGAACAAAAAGAAAGGGTTCAAGAAGGAGTTGCATAACCTGAATGAGTCAACTCAAATCCACAAGAAGGAACACATTGTTAAGTGCTATTTTTGTAATAAAATTGGGCACTTAAAGAAAGACTGTCAAAAATGTAAGGCTTGGTTCAAAAAGAAAGGTAAGCCTTGTGCTTTAGTTTGTTTCGAATCTTGATTCAAGTTCAACTACTCACATGTCTAATACGATGCAGGGATTCCTTACGAGCCAACCCATAAGAGCAAATAAAAGTTTTATTTACATGAGGAATCGAGATAAAGCTCCAGTGGAAGGAATTAGCACTTATCGCTTAATATTAGATACATGATATTATCTTGATTTGTATGAAACTCTTATGTACCTACTTTTTCTTACAATTTAGTTTCTTTATCAAAACTTGATGTAGTGGGATTTTATTGTAAGTTTGGATTTGGATTTTTCAGTTTATATAAAAATAATAGTTTTATTGGCTCTAGAATCTTTTATGATGGTTTATATAAGTTAAAGCTTGATAATTTTTTTGCTGAAACTTTGTTAACCATGCATCAAAGTATTGGAACTAAATCGAGTTTAGTTGATGAAAGTTCTGCTTACTTGAAGCATAAACGCTTGGGTCATATATTCAAGGAAAGAATAGAGAAATTAGTAAAGAATGGAATTCTTTTGAATTTAGATTTTACTGATCTCGGTGTGTGTATTGATTGCATTAAAGGAAAGCAAACTAAACACACTAAGAAATGGGCTACAAGAAGTACACAACTTCTCGAACTCATACATACCGACATATGTGGACCTTTCGATACTCCATCCTTTGGTGAAGAAAAGTATTTTATCATTTTTATTGATGATTTTTTATGTTATGGTTATCTTTATCTATTGCATGAAAAATCTTAATCTGTTGAAGCCCTTGAGGTATTTATTAATGAGATTGAGAGGCAATTAGATAAAAAGATGAAAATTATAAGATCAGATAAAGGTGATGAATACGATGGAAAATATGACGAGTCAGAGCAATGTCCAGATCCATTTGCTAAATTCCTAGAAAAGCGAGGCATATGTGCGCAATACACTATGCCAGGTACACCACAGCAAAATGGTGTAGCAGAAAGGCGTAATCGTACATTAATGGATATGGTTAGGAGCATGTAAAGTTATTCATCTTTACCCTTATCTTTGTGAATGCATGCATTAAAGACCGCCATGTATATACTGAATAGGGTTCCTATTAAGGCAGCCCCGAAAACTCCTTCTGAGATATGGACGGGAAGAAAACCTAGTTTAAAGCACCTGCATGTTTGGGTTGCCTGGCAGAAGTGAAAATTTATAATCCATATGAAAAAAAATTAGATTTTAAGACGACCAGTGGTTATTTCATTGGTTATTTTGAAAAATCCAAAGGGTATAAATTTTATTGTCCTACCCATAGTAAGAGAATAGTAGAATTTGAAAATGCTAGGTTCATAGAGAATGGTGATATTAGTAGAAGTGGAGAACCACATAATGTGGTTATTGAAGAAGTTAGGGTAAAAGTACCTCTACCTGTAACTTTCAAGATTGTTCCTAACATTGTTGTATTGCCTAACAATGTTCAGGAACAACAAGTGAATGGCCAACCATTTCACGATGAAGTTGTACTTGACGAACCAATAGTAGTTGAACCACAAGAAACTGTATTAAGAAGATCTCAAAGAAAAAGACGATCTTCTGTTCCTGATGATTATGTGGTTTATCTACAAGAGTCTCAAATTGACTTAGAAATCGATAATGATCCGATTTCATATCTAGTTTCATTTTCACAAGCCATGGAAATTATAGATTCTGACAAATGGCTCAATGCTATGAAAGATAAGTTAAAATCTATGGATCAAAATCAAGTTTGGGACCTTGTTGAGTTGCTTAAAGGTTGCAAGAGAGTCAGGTGTAAATGGGTCTTTAAGACCAAGTACGACTTTAAAGGTAATATTGAACGATACAAGGCTGACTTGTTGCTAAAGGTTTTACTTAGAAAGAAGGCATTGACTACAAAGAGACTTTTTCATCGGTCTCTAAGAAAGATTCACTCAGAATTATTATGGCATTGGTGGCTCATTTTGATTTAGAGTTGCACCAAATGGACGTGAAAACTGCCTTTCTCAATGAAAATTTAGAGGAAGAAGTCTATATGGACTAACCTGAAGGCTTTTCAATTAAAGAAAAGGAACACATAGTGTGTAAATTAAAGAAATCAATACATGGACTTAAACAAGCTTCCCGACAATGGTATTTTAAGTTTAATGATATCATTACTTCATTTAGATTTAAGGAGAACACTGTTGATCAGTATATATATATGAAGGTCAGTGGGAGCAAGTTTATTTTCTTAGTTCTTTATATTGATGATATTTTACTTGTTGCTAACAATCTTGGTTTATTACATGAAACAAGAAGTTTCTCTCTAAGAAATTTGAAATGAAAGACATGGGTGAGGCAACTTATGTGATAGGAATTGAAATATTCCGTGAAAGATCACAAAGATTGTTGGGGTTGTCTCAGAAAGGCTATATTAACAAAGTTTTAGAGAAATTTAATATGGACAAATGCTCAGCATGCATAGTTCTGATTAAAAAAGGCGACAAATTTAGTCATATGCAATGTCCAAAGAATGAATTGGAACAAGCGCAAATGAAAAACATTCCTTATGCATCTGTCGTTGGTAGCTTGTTGTATGCTCAAACTTGCACCAGACCCGACATTAGTTTTGCTGTTGGGATGTTGAGAAGATATCAAAGTAATCCAGGAACAAAGAAAGTTCTTAGGTATTTGCAAGGAACAAAAAACCATATGCTCACTTATAGAAGATGTGATCATCTTGAAGTGATCGGTTACTCAGATTCAGACTTTGCCGGATGTGCTGACAGTAAAAAATCTACATTTGGTTATGTGTTCCTTTTGGCCAGAGGAGCAATTTCATGGAAAAGTGCGAAGCAGTCTGTCATTGCTGCATCCACTATGGAGGCCGAATTTGTAGCATGCTTTAAGACCACAAGTCATGGTTTATAGTTGTGGAATTTTATTTCGGGACTTGGAGTTATCGACATTATAGCCAGGCTGCTAAAAATTTATTGTGATAATGCCGCAGCAATCTTCTTTGCCAAGAACGACAAGTATTCTGATGGTGCAAAACGTATGGATATTAAGTACTTAGTCGTTAAGCCAGAAGTTCGGGAATGTAAAGTGTCAATTGAACAAATTAACACCAATCTTATGATTGCAGATCCTTTAACAAAAGGATTGCCACCCAAAATATTTATTGAACATATTGAACGTATGGGTGTTATTATACGTCATTAATGGTTATGTATTATGTTTTATTTTATTTTAATGATATGACACTTTGAGCTCACTTGTTATGTTCCCGATATATCCTGTTTTCTATTTTGTATACATGATTGTTATAAATTAATGTTTCGTAGGATTGTCTCATTGAAGACATTAAAGCAGACTATTATTATACCTCTCAATTATGAATCATGTTAAATAGATGTCTAACGTTGTAATACAAGGAAGGGACTACACTAAACTGTGATGTACAACCGTCATGACTCACTTTAGATTTGCTGTTTAATTATGATGTAGAGTATTAGCCAATTTTAAGAATATTTAACATAATATTGATGTGTACATTATAGCATTATTAAACTAATAAATGAATATTATATATGCTAAGTGGGAGAATGTTAGAATTATGGCCCACATAATTAATTGAAGGCCTATAAAATTTATCAGATTTATTTATTTAGTTTAATAATTATTTAAATGCTAAAATTCTATTAGCTATGATGGGTTGCAACTCTTATTAAAAGATGTGTCTATATCTGAAGAGATATATGCTTTGACAGAAAGACACCTATTGAGGGTTTATAAATAAGAGTCTAGTCCTCTCTCCAACCAATAAATTGTATTCTTTCTCTTTATCTGAAAAATATGTGAAAAGAATTTGTAGGTTTAGAAAGAGAAACTGAGTTCTTTTTCTCTGACAATTTGTGTTCTAGAGTTCTCTAATAATTGAAGCTATGAATCAAGGTACGCTCTAAATCTTCTTCATGTAAAAATTATTGAATTCTAAGATTTTTGAGAATTACAGATATTAAAGTTTTACACTTTAAACTGGAGTCATATTTTAATTCAACAAACCTAATTAGACAATTTGTCTCATTAATCTAAAAGACGGACTGCTAAATAACCTGGACTTGTTGGTCCTAATTTAAATAAGAGAGAATGAGGGAAATCAACTACACTTGTTTAAGAATAAAAATTAATAGGCCAACTTTAAAACAATGAAAATAAACTGGCCAAAAATATGTAAAAACATATTTGTTAACTAGATAAATTACAACAGTACCTCTAATTTAATATATGGTTTTTTTTCCTCTTTCTCTCGTCTTTCGTCTCCATCCACATGTTTCTCTTTCTCTCCTCTAAGTAGAGGAAGCAGTTTTGTCGCCGGACTCGCACAAAGAGCAACCGTTGGCGTCTCACGAGGTCACCAGATGCGCTAGGTAGTCGCAGTCACATAAGGAGAGGCTGTCAGAGTCTTGCGGGGAGCAGCTTTGTCGCTGGAGTCACGTTGTAGAAAAGACAGTTGGAAGGGATTGGAAAAAAGAGAGGGTAAAGTTGGAAAATTAAAAAGTTAAAACAGAAATTGGGCCATTAGTTTTTATCTCTTGTAAGAAGCATTGTTTACTAGTAAAAGTCTTAAAAAATGGTCTATATAGTGCAATTTCCCTTTAACATTTGAGCCGCAAGTGGGCTACTTTGCTGGTCCAGAAACCACGAACGGCCCAAGTGGGATCCCTCTTTAGCCCGCGAAATCTATTGATGCAACGCAGGAAATTTTGTGGCCCTCGTTTCGTTAAGTCCTCTCAGAGTCGTCTTCTTCTTCTCTGAGTTAGGGTTTTTCTTCTGGTTAACGACAAAACGACACAAAAGCCTCCATCTTTATCGTCTTCATTGCCGTCCTTCTTAGGGTTTTGTCTTCTTTATTGTAAGATTCATGCAAAGAATTTCTCTTCTTTATTTTCCATATCTTGTAATTTGTGTTCTTATTATAATCTCCGATTAAATTTCGCAAAAGAAAGAAAAAAAACTTTTCTTTTAGCTTAAATTTCTTCTTTTTACAAGCTTTCTTGGTAATTTTTTCTGTTTTTCAGTGCATCAGATGTTTTTTTTGTTTGACGTGCAGGTTAATTATCATAATATTCTGCGCGTATGCGAAAAGAATATGTATTCCTCCAGAGGAAATAATGCGTACGGACAACAATCTTATGCTGGGCAATCTGCATATGGCCAGAATGTAATCGTTTTTCTTATTACTTTTCATAATTTACATTTTATCCCATATTTTCTTGCCGGGTTTTGGCTTTGATTGGTGTTGGAAGAAATTTCTTTACAAGATTGTTTTTAGATGATATTATTATAGGGTTTTTCACATGGAATTGGTATTGTCAATTGACCGTCGACTCTAATCTGGGGGGATGCATGGGGACCAACTGAGGGTCTTCATTTTTGTGGCTTTTCAGTTTATTTTTCATTAAATTAGTTGTTGTGTTTACTCAATTTTCTTGCTTCTGCTATTAGATTCACAAAAATCAAGAATGTAACTTTTTATTTGTGTTGGGTTGATGTTTGTAGGCACTAGGATCTGCTTATTCAGGAAGTACCGTTGGAGGGCCTGAAGGGGGTCCTCAGCTTTCCATTGCGTCACGCCATTCTTCCATGTTAAGTGGTTCCCAAGAAGCTGATGCTGCCGGTTACAGACCCCATTCTGCGGCCACAGCGCATTATGGTGGACAATATAGTTCTGTGTATGGCTCAGCTGCTTTGACGGGTGTCTCCCAGGTCAGAGGGTTTTCTTTTAAGATTAATATGCGATTGTTTGCTGTATCTAAACTACTAGTTTTGCATAGTGTCAGATGCTTAAGAGTTTAGATATTTTGGTGAGTTCTTTTTGGATTTGAGTTTACAAAAGCATAATGGAATGTTGTTTAAGCAGGTTCCTGCAATAACTGTCAAAGCCAGTTCTTCTGCTTTGGAAGGTCGTGCTGGCTATACCTCAGCTATAACAGATTCGCCGAAATTCTCATCTGGTGACTATGTCCCGTCTGCAAGCCATGGTTATGGCCACAAAGCGGGTCAATTATATGCAGATAAGGTGTCTGATTTTCCTGTGATAGACAGAAGGCAATATGGTGAACGTCAGAGTTCTTATCTAGGCCGGGATTTACAAAGTGAAACCACTGGACGATATGCTGATTCTGTTAGTTTTGCTCATCAGCATCAGGTATTGGTTTGTAGTGTTTTCTTTAAATTACTAAATTTGTTACTTTCTTCGTTCTTCTTCCTCTAAATTTGTTATTTTCTTTTACTATGTCTTCTTTCCTTGTGGTGTGCTTGGTCCTGCTTGATTATAACTTTCCTTTTTTATCTGTCGTGACAGAGTGAGATTTATGACAGAATTGATCAGGCGGTGCTGCTTCGGCAAGAACAGTTACTGAAAGCACAGTCTGCTACTATTGATGGGAATTCTAGGTACTTTTCGTCGATGTTATGTTTTAAGTGTAATTGATTTTGTACTTGATGGAAACTCATAAATTCGTATTTAACGGTAGCTAGATATGTTTCTCTGCAATATGAACATCCAAGATCATTCCTGCCTTTTAAGTTGGCCTACTCTTACTGGTGATAGTCTGTGGACAGCTATCTTTAGATGGTAATATGTTTCTATTAGAACTGAGTAGCAACACATTTCTGGCAGAGAAAGTGATTATCTTGCAGCAAGATCTGCTGTGAGTCGTCATACTACCCAAGATCTCATCTCGCTTGGAGGAAGAATGGATGCTGATTCTCGCAGTTTATCGATCCTTGGTGCTTCATCGTTCAGCGCTCAACATGCCCCATCAATATTGGGGGCCGCTCCACGAAGAAATGCTGACGATCTCGTATATGCACAAAGTTCTTCAAATCCTGGTTATGGAGTTAGCCTCCCTCCTGGTAGGGATTACGCCACAGGGAAAGGGCTCCGTGTCCCATCACTTGATCTAGAATATCCGGGTAGCGTGTTGCCTCGTGGTGGTCATTCAAGGATTGATGAGCACAAGGGTGATAGGGCTAGTTACCTTCGGGATTTCGAGCTAAGGGAGGAGGAACGTCGTCGCGAGCGGTTGCGTGAGAGAGAAAGAGACAGAGAAAGGGAGAAGGAACGAGAACGTGATCGAGAACGAGAACGAGAACGAGAGCGTGAACGGGAAAGAGAAAGAGAGCGTGAACGGGAACGCATTTTGGAGCGGCGGGAGAAGGAGAGAGAGCGGGAACGCAAACGTGGACTTGACACGAGGCGGGAAAGAAGTCCAATAAGACTTTCTAGGGATCGCCGAGGCTCATCTTTGTTGAAGGAGGGGAGACCTTTGCTGCGGGATTCCCCACATCATGAAGCTTTACATAGGTGGATCATCTTGTTTCATTTTGCATCGACTACTTCTGAATATAGCTCCTTGTATGTTGCGGCCTTTTGTCACTAACTTGGTGTTCTGTTATCCTGAAGGCGTCGTTCCCCTGTTAAAGAAAAAAGGAGAGAATATGTCTGCAAGGTAAAAAAAGAAAAAAGAAAAGCTTAGTTGATAAAATGATAATGAAATTCGTACCACTCCCTTCTATTGCATCTTCTTTCTGTCCCTTGAGGATCAGGAGTTGGGTTTCCCATTCTGTTCATTGGCACGGGATTTTAGTTTTGACTTCCTTGAATTTCCATAACCTTGTTCACTTCTATAATTATATGGACTTAAAGCCTTCTATTTTCCCATCAGTTCCTCCTGTTTTTTCTTTTCTTTTCTTTTTCCAATGCTATGTTTCTATCCGCATTTCGGGTTATTATTACTGTTCTTTGATTGTGCTTGCCCTTGGCTCCATCTATTTCGTTGCTTCCTCTTCTGTATCCGGATCTCTTCTTTCTCCTATTTATTTATTTTTCTTCTTCTTTATCTTCTTCCCTCCCTCCTCGTTATGCTGCCTTCTTCTTTTTCCTACCACTTCGTTGTGCTGCTAACGTCTGGACATTAGAGTTTGGAGTTTCATGATGTGTTTGAAAGCCTAAACTCAAATAGTAGCACCGTCACTGTGCAACATATCCTGCTTCTTAGTTGATGGTCGATTGTTCTTGGACACGAGTAACTACAGCAACATAAAATTTAGTAATTAGAAACTGTCATAATATTTTTAAACTAATTTGTGTTTATGGATGTCATTGCCTTGTCTAATTATGCTGCCTATTGCAGGTTTACACTTCCAGTTTGGCCGATGTAGAGAGGGATTATTTGTGCCTAGACAAGCGATACCCGAGGCTCTTCATATCCCCAGAGTTCTCCAAGGTCCATCTTTAGTGTTTTATGTTCACCTGATGACCATGATTTAACCTTCTTTTTCTTTTAAATTATTTCAGGCTGTTGTACACTGGCCTAAGGCTAACCTTAAACTTTCAATCCATACTCCCGTCAGGTAACTTGCTTGTAGAACACTGTGTTTCTTGGTTTGTGAAATTTATCTATTTGTTTCTGATAAAGATATTAAATTTACACTTTGTCATGTTTTCTCAGATTGGGGGTGTGGATTTTCACCAACGATATTTTAATTGTTGTTTTTCGAAAGCATCTGAAGTTTTCTTGTAAACTGGTTTGATCTTGTGTGAAAATTAAAAAGGAAACAATTTTAGTGCATCAAAGTAGTTTATATTCTATATAACAGTTGTTTTGCATTTGATTTTATTGTGAGAAGAGAAAAAGAATAGTAATTGTGAGTATTGGTGTGGTGAACAGTTTTGAGCATGGTTTTGTTGAAGAAGAGGGTGCAGCTGCGGTGAAAAAGGATTCCACTACCCTTTTGGCTGAAGAACCCGCAAAATCAGGGAATGGAAATACAGTTTGGAATGCAAAGGTCAGAGACTTCTGTAGTATAAAAATCTTCATTAGTTACTTGATCTCAAAGTGATTAATCAAAGTTCCTTCACAAAAGCTTGCGTCAGAGTGAACTTCAAAATCATTATCATGATTATAATTTGCATTTCAGCCTTTAGAACAGTAAGGAAATTTGTGTTTTGTTTTATGTACTTTTAACATTTGAACTTCCTCCTCCATATGTGCGAGAGATCCATATTGGAGTAGCACCCTTCTTTTTTCACATACTAAATTTCTGCATGAATTTTTGTGCAACCCTTACCATTACCCTTCTGTGAAAAGAATAATGCATTGTTTGGACTAGTTGGTAGAAGCACGGGCACCATTTATTTTAGCATTTTGTCCATTCTAATCTTTCTATCGATAGAACATTAGAATTGTGACAAATTTTCTGCTTGATTAGATTTCTCTTTTTGTTCCTTGGTCAGGTTATTTTAATGAGTGGAATTAGCAAGAATCATCTGGAGGATCTCGCATCTGAAAAAGTGTATGATGATCGCATACCCCATGTATACAACCTCTTGCGGTTTGCTGTTCTTAGAAAGGATCATTCTTTAGTGGCAATTGGTGGCCCGTGGCATGCTGTTGATGGTGGTGACCCATCAGTTGATGATACCTCTCTAATTCAAACCGCAAAAAGGTTATACCTCGCCGTCTCCCTTTTATGTAGTACACACAACAGAAACTATGCTTTCTCAAGTGAACTGAATGTGTTTTACTTGGTAGATATGCAAAGGAGATTGCTCAACTTGATCTACAGAATTGCCACCAGTGGAATCGTTTCCTGGAGGTTGTCCATTTTTTCTTTTCACAGCCCCTCCTCCCTGCTTACCTTCTTTCTTCTGATTTTTGTTTGTTCCTTCAATTTTTTGGTTGTGGTTTTTTAAAAGCTTAAAGTTTAATTTCTCCTGGCACTTATAGATACACTACGATAGAATTGGCAAGGATGGACTGTTCAGCCATAAAGAGGTCACTGTACTATTTGTTCCTGATTTTTCGGAATGTCTCCCTTCATTGGATGCATGGCGAGAGCAGTGGCTTGCTCACCAGAAGGCTGTTGCTGAAAGAGAGCGTCAATTTTCTTTGCAAAAAGAGGTTTGCTTTACTTTATTATTCCTATCATTTTTTTGTTCTTTTCAACAAGTTGACATTGCTCTTTCTTCATGTTCCTTTATGCTCAGATTGATTGTCAAAACCAAATAAATAAATAGATAAATAAATTTTACATATTCAAATTGTGGGGGTAACATTACTGATTATTCTTTCTTTCGTTATTTATTTATTTCAGAAATTAAGGGAGAAGGAGAAGGAGAAGAAGGAGAAGGAGAAGGAGAAGGAGAAAGTTAAGGAAGGGCCAAAAGGTAACGGAGTTGATAAACTACTTGTTTATGTTGTCAGATGCGTGTGTGTGTGGACTTGTATGCAGTTTTTTTTTTTTTTGTAGTAATTACTGGATTAAAATTCTCGCTGATTCTTTTTGGTGATTTTTAGATAAAGGTACAGATTCATCAAAAGATGTTAAACGAGTAGACAAAGAAGATAAAAAGAAAGACTCTACATCCTCTGGAAAAACCAGAGTTGTTGAGAAGAAGGAGAAAGATGGTAAGGAGTTGAAGGGAAATGTATCAGAAGCACCTGGTGGTGCAAATGAAAAACCTGAGAAACAAGATCAGACAGAAGGTACTAAGGAAGGTATGAATGTGGATAAAAAAGAGGAGGGGGCAGCTGCTGTTGCCCAAACAACTAGCGGCGTGAAGTCTGGGAAGAAGAAAATCGTAAAAAAGGTTGTCAAACAGAAAGTCGTTGGTAAGACAGCTGCTGATACCGCAAGCAAACAACAGAATGGAGATGACAAGGAAGAAAAGAATGCAAATTTAGAAAGTTTAGGTCAACAGGATCCATCTTCAGCTGGATCAAGTGGGGTCAAAACTTTTACAAGGAAAAAGGTTACAAAGAAGGTGGTAAAAGCTGGCGCAAATGAAGATAAAGATTCACAAATTGAGAAGAAAGTTGAAAAGGAAATCGACTCTTCTGTGGACAAATCCAAGGACAATTCAGATCCAAACAGTGGTGCAGCTTTGCAAGATTCCAGTGTGAAAACAATGGTAAAGAAGAAGATTATCAGGAGAGTACCTAAAAGAAAGATTGCTAGTGTGCAATCCAATGATGGGGTTCCTGACATACAGAAAGAGGATCAAAGCAATGAGAGAAAGGTTGATCAAGAAGTAGATGGAACACCAAGTTCAGGGAAGCAAAATGGAGACACAGGAAAAAAGCCGACCAAGGTGAAAACAATTGAAAAGAAAGCGGATGCAGAAAACAAGCTAACTGAAGTCAAAAAAATTGAAAAGAAAGTAACTTCTAAAATAGAGTCATCAGGAGCACAAGTTAACGAGAAACAAGATAATGTGGTAACTTCAAGTAAAGTAGAAGTGAAGGATGAAAAAACAGAGAAGAAAGAGGTAAAGGCGACAGGTGAGAGGAGTAGCTCTGGTACTAAAGAAGAGGTTGAGACTGACAAACCAAAGGCATCTCAAAAAGATGATAGCAAGAGGGGGAAATCGAAGGATGGCGAGAAAATTAAAGATGAGAAGGACAAAAAGGGCAAAGATGTAAATGATGAGTCCAGAAGCAAATCAAGTAAAGAACTGAAAGAGAAGAGAAAGCCTGAAGAACCTCCTCGACACCCGGGATTTATTCTACAAACGAAAAGTAGCAAGGATTCCAAAGTAGGCCGATTGTAGCCTGAAAGTGATAGCATTTTATCTTCAATGTTTATTGTCGTCTTCATTCCTTTTTTGTTCTTTTCTAATGTGCTCTTGTTTGCTTCAGCTGCGATCATTGTCACTTGCACTGGACTCCCTCTTGGATTATACGGACAAGGATGTTGAAGAATCAACGTTTGAGGTTTGCTTTCTTTCCTTGGATCATCTATTGATTTTATAATATTTCTGTCTCCGTGTGTGTGTGTGTGTGTGTGTGTGTGTGTGTGTGTGTGTTTATATATTGCCATGCTTTGCCTGTGTAGTTAAAGTATTACTATAGAGAATGTCACAGATCACTTGATGAGCTTACGTTCCGTTTAACTTTTTTTAACAGCTTTCACTCTTTGCCGAGACACTTTGTGAAATGCTTCAGTATCAGATGGGTTGTTGTCTTTTGACTTTTCTCCAGGTTTGTTTGAGAGATTTAACTCATGCACGTGCTTATAACTTTTAAATCATTTGCGCATGATGCGTAATCGTGCATTGTCTTGCTTCTGTGTAGAAATTGCGCATAAAATTTGTGAGAAAGAGATCTCATCAGAAGAGGCGAAGGGAAGAGAAGAGTGAGAATGAAAATAAGAAGTCCTCACCAACTAAGCGCCTGAAGACTGATGAGCCCTCTGTGAAAGACCAAACTACTGAAACATCTGAACCATTGAATGCTGGCCAGCCAGATGACAAAAAAGATGATGAGAATGTAGCACAGGAGCACAATTCTATTGATCCTGTTGATGAGGTGAAGATGGAGGATGAAACAGATGAAGAGGAAGACCCAGAGGAAGATCCAGAAGAATATCCAGAAGATGATGAAGAAATAGATTACGGTAGCCAGGAAGATGATTTCTCTATCCAAAATGATACAAAAGAAACAAACTTGAACGCTGAACCTGGAAACAAAGATGAAGCTGACAAGTTGGTTAAAGGACAACATGATGCTGCAGCTGCAGTGATGACAACAAAATCTGATACAAATACAGGTGAAAAATCTGAGGCAAAGGGGGATACTGCTGAAAAAGGTTCTCATGCTCCAAAGGAGGTGTCTGTTGACAAGGAACTATTACAGGTATTTTTCTGCTTCAGTTGTAGGTCGATTGTGTTCTTTTCAAGTTATGCACTAATGCAGCTTTTCTTACCTGGTGCAGGCTTTCAGGTTTTTTGACCGAAACCGACTTGGCTACATTAGGGTAAAAGTTGATCTTTTATGTATTATAACAGTTGATTTTTCTGGTGTCACAACCAAGTGGTAAGAAATTTGTCTTGATTTTATTCAGGTTGAAGATCTGAGATTGATTATCCACAACTTGGGGAAATTTCTCTCGCACCGGGATGTCAAAGTGAGCATCTGTTGCGTTAAATTTGGACTTGTTTTAACATCCCATTTTTACTTCTTTAATGCTCCTGCTAATTTTTGTTTCACTGCATCAGGAACTTGTGCAGAGTGCATTGTTAGAGAGCAACACAGGAAGAGATGACCGCATTCTCTACAACAAGCTAGTTCGAATGTCCGACGTATAGAGATTTTAAGAACTTTTAGGGCGAGTTCTGTGCTCCTGGATATGTACTCTTTCCCCCCTTGAATTGCAATAATTATATTTTTCCTCAATTTGACCATTGAAAGAAAAGGAAACATCTATACTTACAGCGGAGTTTTCATGTATTTCGTATTACATAGGAAATGCTGCAGTGCTGGACGTGGATTTTAGAAGATGTTTTTTTGAATCTGCTATTTATTTTTTGGTTTAATAATGTCTGGATATTATCTGCTTTTTCTCAATGTGAACTGTGTGGTTGCGTTTCCTTCACGTTGTATTTTTCAGCGCCATTTTAAAATTCTCTTAATAAATTCTTAAAGGAATATTGGAGTTGACAAAAATTAGATCTATGAATCAGCTGCGAGAAAGTAAATATCAGAATTTCATCGTTTGACGATAAGCAATTTCATTCAGAAAGTTGTGTTCAATAAGGAGACGAATGAAAGAAAACTTTTGGTTATCTAGTTAGTAGCTTGTTCAAGAACAAGAAGATCCAAAACAGTCTTCGCAGCTTGCTTCTTCATTGCTTTCTTCCCAGTTTCGGAGCCTTCTCCATCTCCGCTACACCCCTGCTGCCGCCATCACCCTTTTTCAATTTTTCCAACAAGATCTTCAACACCCATTCTTCGCTCCCCACCGCTTCGATGACGCTATCCACCATTAATTCTGCTAGGGGAATTCTCCAGCTCCACCTCTTCATCGTTTTTTTCTGAGCCATAAGCTTCGCTAAACGCAGCCCATAACGACGCCCTCAAATAGCCCCTCGTTGCCTCTCACCATCCACCTCTTCATCCCTTCCTCCAACTTAAAAACCGCACTGCCCGAATCCACACACCTCTCAAGACCCATCTCAATTTCTCTCACTTCTTGCCTCGAAAAAAGCCCCTCCTCGAATTTGCACCTCTTGCAACCACAATCAAAACCCCAACTCCTCGACATGAGAAAGCATGTCAAAGTATGCAAATGTGATCTCCCCACCACCCTTAACATCTCTAGAAGCATGGACTAATACATGATCTCCAACATGCAAACGCCTTGCATTGGGAACACATGAATGGTTGATAAAACAAGCCAGAACCCACAAACCAACACCATAACACTCGCTATTTTTACCCAAAACCTTGGCGGAAACTGCATCTTCCACAAGAGAATTCACATCCAAGATGCCTAAAATCCTCTTCTTATCAAGCCTCTTCATTGAGATGCTAAAACTATTCTCATTCTCAGGCCTAAACAAACTCATATCAGGAATCTCAATATCATTTTCATCTTCACCCGAAGATGATGCAATAAGCAAATCAAGGGTTCTAGGACACTTGCTAGCTAAACTTGTAACTTCATCAATTAAATTCTTTCACATGACCAATCGGGCATTTCCCCCCAATTCTTCACCTCCCAAAATACTCCTCTCAATGGCAATTGCCTTGTTCACAAAAAGCAGAGTCCCCGCATCAACGTTCTTCGTCACAAACAGTCCCCGTCTGCCAATCTCCGATTTGCCCAATGTACTCAGTGAGCTCGGGAGGCTTGCTGCGGAACCTGTTGACTACCCAATCTGAGAGATCAAAAGCTCCGGTTCTCAACAAAATCTCCATCTTCTTGCATATTTCCAAGTACCCATTAAGGCTTTCGGGGCTCTCATTACAAGACTCAGGATCCAGGTGGGCAGTTCTGAAGCAGTCCAAGGCCATGGAGTACCTATTCAGATTCATCAATATCTTTCCTTTGCAGAGAAGAGTCTTGAAATGGGCACTCTCGATTTTCAACGCTTCATTGCAATCCTTCAACGCTTCGCCCAATTTCCGAAGCCTGGACCACGCTTCGGTCCGGTTCGAGAGGCCTAGGCAGAGGGATTTTTGGAGCTTGAGGACATGGTCTGGGTCAGGGTTTTCACGGGTTTTGTTGCGTTGATCTTGGCAGAGAGTTATGAATTGAGAATAGGCGATTATGGATTCCTTGTAGTCTTCTCTGAGCAAGAGCTCCGTGGCTTTGGATCTAAACTGAAAGCTGTTGCATTAGCTCTTCTTGTTCGCCATTGGGAAACTGAAAAAACTTGTGATCCTTCGATTTTTCCCCTTTTCTCACATCATCTTTAGAAGCAAAGTGAAAGAACAGTGTGTGAAGTAATGAGAGATTAAAAAATTTAAATTTTGTGTAACGGTCATATCGGATTTCTTTCTTTCTTTCTATTTTTTTTGTATTTTTATTTTTTTCGTAACCGCAACGGCTACCTCGGGGGCAATTTGTTTTAAGCTGAATTCTTCATTGTTTTGCGCCTGCTAGGCTTTGCATCCATTATAATAAGGTAAACATCATTGATTGACAAGCAGTCACTTAAAAAAAAAAAAAAAAAAAAAAAAAAAAGCGGTATGGGCTAAGAACAAGCTACGCCATTTCCCACTTCGAGAATGTGGCAAACAGAAGTACTACTAGCTTGAGTTACCAAATTTAATGTCATCAAATACAAATCATTCTGTTTTGATGGTAAAAGGAGAATTCATAGCCAGAAATGCAACTCTTAAGATATGGAAATGTAGAATAATTTAGCACTGATGGCGATATACGTTACATTATCATCCTATAAGGAAGAGATATTATATATACGTACCATGAAAATTTTATTTTTAAATACTCACTACAATTACAAGGAGAGAGTATGCGGCGGATACCTTCATTCCACTTCATATATTTAAAAACAAATCCTCCCTTTGAGATGATTAGAATTTGCTTTTTCCATTACTGCTCCATTTGCTTCATAAATCCATCTTCAAACTCTCAAGGTAGAAAATATTCTCTTTACTTCTGACCGGAAGCATATAAAACTGTTAGTATAGTGACTCGAATTTAGTTTGACTCAACCAAAAAGCTTGCGGTGCGACAATTGTGATGAAAAATAAATGTGAGATTTTTCATGAGATTTGTGATGATAACAGAGTTTTTGAGTCGTTTAATATATGTTTTTGGCCCATAGGGTTTTATTTATACCTATATATATATATATATGATGTATTGTATTAGGGCCTGAATATTATAAAATTTTAGCCTCCTTAGTCGCCTTCATCTTGTAATCTTCACGAGTTTACTGATTTTCTTCTCCTCTGCTTGTGGTGTTTCCTGTCTTACGTTTCCACGTAAATCTCTATGTGTTTTTGGTTTTTGTTTCTATCACATTATTTTCGTAACAGAGACAAATCAGTCTATTAGTTCTTTAAAGAGTACAATCCATCTCTTAGTTCCAGCTTTTCTTCAGCAACTAATCCAGACAAGAAACTTTGCAACTGTTGGAGAGTTTGTCGTAAGACGGATCAGCTACACACAACATCTGCAGCGTTTTGTTCATAATTCGTTTAAATACAGTTAGTTTTTGCAAGTTAAACAACTAATTATGCTATCCGACTTGAAGTAAAATTGGTAGGCACCGTCCACCTTACCTTAAGGGTATTATGAATTCGATCTAATCCCATATTTCCAAAATTTGTGAGCATCCCCATGATAAATTTCTGCACACAGATATACATACAAATGTAAAATGTTTATCATCAAGTTTGATGTATGACTACATTTATCCAATGCTTGTCGAAAGTAATTTGGTCATTGAAATTGACAAGAGGGAACATTTTTTTAAGTAAATTTCAAGTGCCTTTTCTTTTCTTCAGGAAGATGATTTAAAACGCCGGGAATAAATGTCACGTACCTCATACACAGTCATTTCTTTCCGTAGTTGATCTTCCACAGAAGCCACAGATCCGTCTCCCTCGTCATCAGCCCCTAGTTCTTCACAATTCCCACTGTCACCAACATTCTTACCTGTGTCAACCATGCCTTCCATTTCGGTGAAGACATGATCATTCAAGTCTTCTCCAAGTGATTCCGCAAGAACTCCCTTCACCACAGAAAGAGATCAATGTATTAGTTTTTCACTTGATCTCACCGTTCAACAAATAAGCAGTTTCAACCCAATTGAACAATTCTACCCGTACTTGAAAGGAAAAGCTCGACTCTGCAAAACATGGGAGATCATAAAGCCAAAACTTCAAAGCTACCCAAACACCGCATTGTGCATGGGAAAAATCTAGCTAAGAGAAGATTTACTACCCAGTTCTGATAGCTAGCACAATTAATAGGGTGTTTGGCGACTCAGGACCAACTCAAACAATGTAAAGTTCTCACATACAATAGTACTTTCAGTTCTAACTCTCAGTTTCAATTCATTTTCCAAACACCCGCTTAATGTTGCCACCTTTTAACCAGTTAGTGTCAAACATGAAATGCTCAATATTTATCTTTTTTTAAAAAAAAAAATTGGTAGGTTAAATTTAATGTGTCTAGTCACGTGTGCATGCACAGAAACAAGAATCGGGTAAGTAATGAAACATATAAAGATGAGTTTAACAAAGATACCTTGCTAATCCAGAAATTTATCCCACGGTTAAGCACATCTACTGGAACCCTAATTGCAGCTGCAAGATTTTTAGAGGTCCAACTGAAAGCATAAAGGTACAAGTATTGCTGCGTTAAAGTCAATAACTTATAAGGTATGAAGTAAACTTCAATTCACCTACCTGGCTTGATCTTGAAATTTCATAATAATTACTGCATGCACAGGAGTCACAGTAAACTGCATCTATCTATCTTCAAATTGCAATTCCAACTAAATCAGCACAATCAAAACAAAAATTACATCGTTATTTGAGTGGGTTCAGGATAGAAATGTGGACCAACAGCTGGAAACAATTAACATCAGCAGGCATTCAAAGTACAAGGTACTGAAGCACCAAACCTTGACTGTGCCAAGATTTTTTTTCCACAGTAGCTTACGAGGGGCCTTGATTTCGTTAAATCTCTTTGCATAATCAGAAAGCAACTGGTCAACAGGCTGAGGTATAATAAGAGACTCGTCCTGAAAGTTTTTCGAACTTCATAGTTAATTAAATGTAACAAATAATCGTCATGACATAGAAGGTTGCTTTAATAACAATAGAGAGCTTAGTTGGGATATGTAGATTTAAAGCAAGGAGTATTACGTCGTGGTTCATAATTCCAAGTGCCTGCCATTCTAAATGAGTGAAACCAAAGTAAACTAGATAATTGATACAGAATCAGTGGACTACATAACCTGATAACCAACAGCCATGTATCTGTGATATATACAAGTAATGTCTGACAAAAAAAGCAAAAGGAAGTTGTATCTCCAGCCATCAATAAAATGGAAGATGAAGATTAAATTATAACATGAAAGGAACTTGAAATAGCATAAATTATGTAGTAGCTCTGCAGATAAAAGAAACAAATTTGGTGCTTGGAAATTCAAAATGAATCTTTGGCAGCTAGGTCTAAACATAGTTCTGTTATTATGAAGTAGACACATAATTGATATTACCGCGAATCTACCTGGATTGGAGGCCAGAAATCAGAAGATAAAATTGTAGCATCAAGAATATCCATGGGCAACGCAGGATTCCCCAGCTCAGAGCCTACAAATACATCCAGCAGAAAATTAGAGCGACATAATACCCCTAACAACCCACATTTTTATTTTAATTAGTAAACTGATAACACTAAAAGAGCTACCAGTTTGAGGTAACTGATTTATGTTTGCGTCAATGTTGCTGTTTGTCCTCTTGGAACTAATTAGATCGTTTAGCATAATTTCACATTTCAACATGCTGCTCTCTCCAAAATGTATCCGCAAATAATGAAGACATAAGAAAGAACGTAAGGGCAATAAAGTGGAGAATCTAAATACACGCAATACAGCCGTAGAGAAACTCATCTTCAACCAACAGGCTTCAAATAAAAGCCACAAACTTAAACAAATAAAGCACCTGCCTTGAGGAGTTCAAGAGTGTGTAAATCTGTCTATGTCATAATCAGATTTGTTCAGAAGTTTTTCAGCCAGCATAACACAATACTCATTTACAAGGTGATCTTTCGAACCCATTATGCCAACAATCATCCCAAGTATGTCAACCTTCTTCCGGTTCCTGCTACCCTTCAAAGGGTCAGCTTCTACAGGGTCAGGCTCCCAGCTGAAAGGGCAGAAATGATGAGGAAAAATACATCAGCTGTGTAGCATAGAAACAGAATGATATAAATGTTTTACCACTCGAGACGTATTGGTACAATAGCTTTCTTATAACTTGCATAAAGCTACATTTCACTTATATCCTGCCATGTTATTATACACACCATATGGCATTTATCCATGCTTGCTTGTCGTCGGTGTTAAAATCGCCATCAAGACCAGTGTTTTCCTGACTTTCTTCATCTCTATTAAGTTCTTCAAGAAGGCCGTCCCCAGTATTTCCAGAAATATTTGAATTTCCACCACTCCCATCAGTAAGCATGGTCACAATGCATTTTATGGTGTCTTTCCTTCCTCTTAGATAATCTCTTATTGGTTCACCAACTGCTTCAAGGAAAACACCTGCTGGGTCTAATGTCCTCAATGCCTTAATAGTAGAAACGTATTGGTGTAATATGTCATTGGTTGAGGCACCTGCAGTAAGTAAGCAATATTGAAGCACAGTGATAAATGACTCAACCAGCTTGGAATGCTGTCCAGTGTACTCAAGACACTGTTTTAAATCTTCAATCGCGGGCAAACTGCATAGTCCAAGAGAGGAAACACTAAGGAAACACCCCAAACTATCTGATCTAAGTCTCAACATATTTCAACCATTCAACAAAGTATAATATTGCTCATAAAAAGGTATTATCAAGTGCCATTTTCTGTGCCTAGTAGCACTTATTGTTAAAATAAAAGTACAAATTAGTTTTAGTACAATTATGATTGGCATATAAATAAGAAGCCATTACAACCTGCATAATAAGAAAAAAATCGGTAAAGCATCCCCTCACTCCATAGTTCAATCAATAACTCACAAGTAAAAGTAACGAATTTACCTGTCAGGGTTGTCCACAATAATCTCAAATAGCTTGGCTATTCTTAAATCTTGCAGAGTTTCACGGGCAAAATATTCTAGTCGCAATTGCCGTCTTACAAATCGTTCAGACAGTGTCTCAAACCCAGGATAAAATGATGAAGGGTGTGAAGCCAAAGATGACTTGAGGCCAGATGAAACATCCTCGTAACTAGTGGACTCACCAAGATAAGCAAGAAGGGCATGCAAGAACTGGAGAGGCACAGCCTGCAAAATGTAAATTCAAGCACAAGAAACAAATATCAGGGGAAAAA
Organism: Artocarpus heterophyllus; assembly: GCA_025403435.1. Classification (NCBI taxonomy): domain Eukaryota; kingdom Viridiplantae; phylum Streptophyta; class Magnoliopsida; order Rosales; family Moraceae; genus Artocarpus; species Artocarpus heterophyllus. The sequence goes on from CM046340.1 coordinate 6,137,692, forward strand.
AGGGTGTAAGGACAAAGAATATCACAAATATCCTAAGATATGCTTATACATGGATCCTAGCATGGAACGTAGGTAAGAAAGTTACTTAGATCAAGGCAACAGTTAAAGAAACCTGAATCCAGCCTTTAACGGACTCCCAAACCAAACTCCTGTAATCATCACCAGCAAGATCATGTACTTTGGCCTGTCATGCAATCAACAAATTAGAAGTGACCCACAATCAAATACAACATGGGGCAGAACAAATTTAGTACAGTGCAATAGATGCTGGTCATGAAATCATTGGAGAAAGAACAGCTAAAGCAGAGCAAAAAGGGGAGCAAACTTTCGACCTTAAGAAGCAAAAATATGGCAGAAGCATAGGCATCTTCAGCCATGGATGTAAAACCAAGATTCCCAAGATCGCGAACAACCTTCCCGATATTTTTCACCAGCTTTTCATTCTCAGAGAACCTTCCACGTATGGAAGATTCATCAATTTCCATTTTACCCATGTCATCCTTATCTTGAATTTCACCATCATCAAGAAGCTCTCCCGCCATGATTGTGCTTAGTTCCCCCAACTTTTCCTTAAAGTACCAATGGAGCATCTCTAAAACATCGAAATATGTAGCAAAAAAAAAAAAAAAACTGACTACCAAAAAATTTGTATGAGAAACAAGAGACATCCATAATGGGTAAAAAAGAAGATTCACAAACACAGAGAAAATGGCGAGGAAGAGAAGCCATGAGAATCGAAGACACAAGTAATTGATATTTAGAAAAGAGGTGTACTCTCTCTGCATCTGAGTTATGGCTTTCGTCAGATACATGATCATTGTATGGCTGTAAAGCATGAACGAACATTAGCAATCACTGCTCTTGATATTGCTTTTCCATTGATATCTCTTCCAAAGCCTTCAATAGTACTTCCTCAACTTCATCTTCCCCAATCTGGCTTCAAAAAAAAAAAAGACAAAAAAATCTCACATCAACATCAGTAAAACTGGGAGAAGAAGAAAAAGGAGAGACTTTGAAGCTCATTACATTGGAGTTTTTCATTTGTAGTTCAGAACTGTTTCGATAAGGATCAAAATGCCTCCATAATTTGGAAGTGCCATTTTTCTGAAAGGTTTCCTGCTACGAAAACAAGATTTTCAAGACAAACCCTTGAAATTCAAACTTCTTCCATGGATTGGTACGAAGATGGTCGAGACAGCAACGGAGAAATCGCTTTACCTCGAGAGCGCGAAGGAAGTGGTCTCGGACCAGAGAGTCGAGGCCATGATTGCAGAGGGCGTGGACGTGCGCGACGAATTCCGAGCCGACGGAGAGGCCGCCGGTGCCGTTGAGAATCACCTCCGTGGCGGAGCAGAAGCCGTCGTAGCTGCCGGATATTTCTTGGATTGAGTCGTCGGTGAGAGTGCTTGGTTGGTCGGCTAATAAGCTCGGCAGCACTCCGGTAAGCTTGCTATCAACCCCGACACGACGTACACCCTTTCGAGGTGTCTCTCAGGGCCTTCAAGGCTGCATGTCAAATAGGCTGTCACCTCGGAATATACACTAGCTCGGATCGGATGATTCTTGCTCGCAAGCCAAGCAGGTTGTTACTCGCCATTATAGGCTAACACGAGGCAGATAACTCGCCGTCCGATGGCGCCCAATCCGTCGGACGAGGGATGCGACATTTGTCACCTACTGCCTGACATATCTTGATGTGACACTCAAGTCATGGGTAAAACCCGCTTTACACGCGGTCCAAGTGGTTACCTATAAATAGGATGCATTTATGGCATTCTAGAGAGACTTCTTCTTCCCACCTAACTGGTTGCCGTCCTCTGCCGAGCAAATCCTGCCATGAGCATCGGAGATCCAAAGCGTCCCTCCTCTTGTTGCAAGTACATCAGCCCGAGCAGAAGCGAAGTGAAAGAGAATCGGACCGTGCGCGGCCGCATGCGATGTTGATCCGACGCCGGATCACAGTAAGCATCAACAGAGAGTGTCTAAAATCCCCAAATCGAAAGCCAAGGAGGTCGAACTCGAGACCTCCATTGTTGCTCGGAGGAAAAGCCTTTCGTCTTTCTTTTGGATTTGCCGCCAAGCCGATGTTGAAGTTGGAGGGGCAAGTTTTCGTTGGAGAAATGACCATTGTAAGTCGTTTGGTGCGCTCTCTGTGTAAAAACGATCTACGACGTCAAAACTATCGTCGTTTAGGAGCAAGCGGGATTAACTGGTAAACGAGTTTCATTACATACAACTAAAGGTCCTCAGTAAATTCACGAATCAGATCAATTCATTTCACAATGTTGAGTTGAATCGGAGAATTTTGGAATTAACAACGGGTTAAGAGAAGTATAACGTAGAAATTTAACGATTAACCACAAAAATTCCCCTTTAACTATAGCTTTTGTAATATTGTGCTCAAGTTTTAAAATGTAACATGCCTTTCTCTCAAATTATAAAATATTAACAAAAAAAAAAAACTTCTAAAACTTGGTACATAATATATAAGTATTTGGGTAATTCTATAATCTCTAAAACTAATTTAAATTTAAAAAGTTGATATAATTCATAAATTATAATTGTAAAAAATATAATGTAAAAAACCTTAAAACTTTTTAAAACAAATAATCTCTTCTTTGACTTTGATGTGATCTCACCAAGGTAAGCTAATAGTCTAATGATTTAATAAAATGTTTAGCAATCTTATTATTTGTATGATATTGTATCATGTATGCTCAAGATGAGAATTAAGGAGTTTTTTTTTTGTTAATATTTCATAAATCGGGAAGAATGTTAAGTTTTGAAGTTCGAGGGCATAATATTACTAGGGCTATAATTAAAGAGGAATTTTTGTAATTAATTCAAATTTTAAATTAGTTTATAAATTAACCATTTTCCTATCTTCATTTTCCCCAATTTTTAGGCTTAATTGAAGTTAGGGCCCTAGACTAAAATCAATCCTACACCCAAGCTGCAAATTTTGTTAAAATCGGTTTACAATATCCAATACCTCTAAATTAGGTTAGGTTGGCTATTTTGAGTAGGGAAATTTTCATTTTAATATCTTATATTATATCAAAATATGAGTTTGGTACTTTCTGTTTTGTAAAATTTCACGTCGATACATTGACGTTTTAAAAAATCTTTTTTAGTACCTCAAAGTACTTTTCAGACATAAAAGGACAAAATCAGTTTTTTTATAAAATATTATCAGTTGACTCAAATTTTGAGTTAAAAAATTATCATGCTTCCAACCAAACACCTGAATTCCTAGACCCCCAACCAAACTTCCTTTTCAAAAAAAAAAAAAAGCTCAAAATTTCGGTCAACTAATTATATTTTATAAAAAGGTAATTTTATCTTTTCATATCTTAAAAAAGGGTTTCGAGTTACTAAAAAAATATTTTGTAAAAGATCGAGGTATCAGCATGAAATTTTCTAAAATAGTGGTTATCAAACTCATATTTCGATATAATACTAGGTACTAAAATGATTTTTTTTTTTTGTGTAATAAGGTAAAAAGAAAAGAGTAATGGCATAATAAGTCTGATTCGGCCAAACTAGTGTGGAAAAATGGTGTGGAGAGGACAGCCAAACATCGACAACTAGGTCTCCAGTAGCAATGCTGGATGGAAAAAAAGGTGGTAGTGAGGGACAAAAGAACGAGTGCTACATGCAAATGGAGATGTGGGGGGAGAAAAGAAAGGAGACTAATGTGAGCCTCATGAACACAATTTCAAGGCATACAGGATTGGTCTCTTTACATAAAGTCACACGTCTTAAAGTTTTTTTTTGACTGATTACGCAATAAGAGCTACAAACAGTTTGATTGTTCTTGGCCAACAAAATCTGTAACACAATCAGGGGTGACTTGAAGATGCAACATCATATTACCATATTTAGATTACCAAATTTTCAGCAGAAAAAGAAAGCTTAAAACTCTATTGGTAACCATTGTGATATTGAATGGTAACAGGATACTGATGGCGGCTGTTAGTAGGCATTGGTCGTGTTACCAGCCAATATTGTCGTGGTCTTGGTCTGTGGCGAACATCGCCTTTGATGGCTTTGAAGGGCTTTCAGCCTTGTATTTTCATTATGCAAAGATAGAGGTAGGGGTGGTGTTTCAATTGCAAATTGTCAAGTTTATAACGAAAGAGATGAGTATAGACCGGTGGTTGTGGGCAAAGTTCTGAGCCAGCCAAGATAACAAAAACCCAATTGTGCCCCGGGCTGGGCTCCTAGCCCAAAAGTTCGAGTTCAAAGGCTGTCTGGGAATTGAGATTATTAGAAGTATTGCATTTAAATGCTGCTCAGCTAGAAACTCTTTCAATTAATTCCACTTCTTTGCTTACATGTCAGTTAATTACACCGAACAACTTGATGTGAGAGTCTGGCAGTTTTTAAAAAGTATTTCCAGAAAGGCATGTTTCAATCCAAACCTCCTATTTGTCGCAAATGTGTAAAGGCCTCTTGGGAATTGAGTCCATAACTTTGTAAGCGTCTGGGCCGACTGGCCCTAAGCCAAGAAAGACAGTCGGGAGGGTGGAAATTTACGGATTCTTTATACAATATGTCACGAAATAAAACTTAGATTAATTTATGCCCCTGAAAAAATAATTGCAAAGAATGTCATGATATATTATCATGCTATAATTTATAATACCCAAAGCATGAATTAGATTTTATAAAAATATGATAGATTTTTTATTGTCACTAAAAGTATACTAATCTTTTTAACTTAATTTTAATTGCTATATTAATTTGTGGTATTTAAGTAGATGTTTTTTTAGATGTGGCACAAATCAATCCACACAAAAAAAGTATGGCATACAACGTAATCATCTGGAAATTGGGGGCCATACTAACAATTGGGCTCCAGAAACTTTGGGCCGGCCCATATATTTGAGTAGACAAGAGGCAGTCCAGGGGGAAATGGGGCCCATATGAGACGTGCTCTTAGCCTTTTTATAAACGGTGGGAAATTGTTTAGTTAATCAGCTTTCAAGCATGATGCTTGAGTAGTAGCATTGTAACCAACTCTCCCCACTTTATAATATGCATGCACAGTGTAAGAGAAAATCATAGGATTTATGGAGAATTGAATATCTTTACCTAATTTGTTCACTGAATTTAATTTTACTCAATACAACGTAACAAATGCTATCTAACTAGATGAATACAAACTTCCCCAAATAAAAAAAAGACCCGATACAGGTTAAATGCTAACTTAAAGGAACCATCATAAGATTTGTTGTTGAAATATTACGTGTATACTGTACTTGGAAATTATTCAATCTACCAATTCCAATACGTCACAATAATTACAACTTTCACTTTAGGTCGTTCGATCATGCAATGATGGAATTTGGCTACTATTATTATTATTATTATTATTATTGTCAGGTGTTGACAAGAAGAGGAAAATAATTCGTTTTGGCTAATTACGAGCAGGCCAGCTTGGTTGTTTTAATTTTTTTCGTTGAAAAACATAAGTTAGACACTTTCTCCTAAAAAAAAAAAAGTAGAAACACTTGGAAAAAAAATGTCACATTGGTTTCTTTGTTTTGTTTTTTTTTGTTTCTGTTAACGGGTCCTTGCTACTTCGAAGAAAGAGGAATTTTTCCCTTTTTCCCCCTGTTTTTGTAAAGTTTTTAAAGCATACATTCATATTTCATACGTAAATATTTGCGTGTGTGTGTATATATATTTCTTTTTCCTACAGCGAACATGCAATGATCTGATTGCGTATGTATACATATATTGTTGTTTTACAAACTTAAATATTTATGGAAAATTCCTAGCTATTTAAATTTCATTCCAACATTATAATTAGCTGCCTCAGAAATCCTGACGAGGTCAGACTGTGTATTCAAAACACCGGCTTTTTTTTCCTCTTTTTTTCTTTTTTTTTTTTTACTCCTCGGTATATAAGAATCCAAGTTGTCCCTGATTTATCTGATTCCTGAACCCCACATACCTATTTTTGAGAGAAAAATATATATATACACACACACATACACACATATATATATATATATATTATGTATGTGTATGTGTATGTGTATATGTGTGGATTTTTAGGAATTCGTGCGTTATATAAAGTAACTTCTAGTTCTACATTGCATGTTGCAGAGAATAGAGTCTTCAGTTCCGCCAAAGCGTATATACACAAGGCCAATATGCAGTCGCTAGAAAGGAGGGATATTTGGAACGTGTATCATGTCACTTGACACCGACAAATGTGCACATAATAATAATAATAACAAATAAAAACTGGTAACTATAGTAATAAACTAGTGCTTGGTATAGTTTGAAGTACTATTTACTGAATGCTCTGCAATCTCCAACGACACATCTTATTGGCAACATTATTATATATAAAGAGGGTCTTTTATTGGCAACATAAAAAAGAAAAAAATTATAAAGATTTTGTTACATTGTTTTTATGTCTGGACATTCTTGTCTGGACATTGTTAAGCTGTTTATACGTACATAAATTGATAATTGGTTATCAATTTTTTTTTTAACTTTTCCTCTGAGCTGTCAAGTTTTAAGAACTATAGCGATGCTGTTAATAGTTAATACACGCTGCGCAAAGTATGCCAGTGACAAGGCAATGATGCCAGTGACAAGGCAATGCATGGACAACTCGCTATCTCAGTCATTATTTGCATAAAAATTAATTAGAAGTATTCTTTTTTTTGGTACTTTCCACCATGCGAGTGCTTACTGATACGATTTTTTTTTTTTTTTTCTAGTGTTAGATTTTGTTAAAATAATTTTTAACGGTTAAAAACAAATAATTACTTGTAAGTTTTGTTTTTTATACCTACCGTAATTTTTTAGAATTATTCTTCTTTGAATGATAATAAAAAGGAATTATTATTCTTTCGTTTCTTTCACATTACGAATCTTTACTAATAAAGTTTTTTTTTAATCATTAGATTTGATTAGAATAATTTTTTTAACTGTTTAAGAACAAATGGCCGCTAATAGATTACTTTTTTAATACTTACCGTAAATTTTTTTTTTAATAAATAAAATTTTTCACCGACAAACATGATACATGTTACCTGCATGTTGCACTCTTCACGCATGCATCAAAATAAATAATGACAACTTTTCATTTTTTTTTTTTGTAATTAAAATTGTGAGTTGTAAAATGGGGAATTATCTTTATTTTTAAGGGTACTTCAAATAAGATGAACCCTCGCATGTTATCGGCGGAATTAATCTAAAATATAATAAACGGTAAGAATACATAAAGAAAAATTAAGAAAATTAAAGATTAAAGATTTATGTACCGTTTAAAATTTCAGTTGTAACTGATATTTTAAGTTTAAGAACTGTAACATGTGAGAGTTTTATACCATAACTGTTGAAAGCTTTCTATTGTATAATGTTGTAACTGATGGGTTGAAACTGAAGTTCTAGATACTTCTTTGTCCTTGTTCACTTTTAAAGTAAGAGCCGCATTTCACTTGTTGAATTTCAAAGAACAAAATTTACAAAGAAAAAAAAAGGAATATTTATCTTTCTATACTCTCTGTTTTAGGTTAATTCAAAAAAAATATACTTTTGGTTTTTTATCTCATAGAATGTATACCTTCAGATCACAGTTAATACACAAAGCTATACCTTCCCTTAGTTAGTAGTTGATTTTGACTTTTAAAATGACCAAATTATCCTTAAATAAAAGAGAAAAAAAACTTTCAATAAAATTAGAAAAAAAAAACAAAAAAAAAAACAAAAAAACACTTATTTTTGAATGTATTCTTTATTTTTTAAGGCAAAAACCTTAGGATAAATTTTTTGAGTTCTTGAAATTATTTTATTTTTTAATTTGAGGGTATTTTGTTTAATTTTTTTATGTCAAAATTGAAAATTGATTAGAAAAAATTATCAATTTGTGTATTAAATTTAATCTGAAGATATAAATTTGATGAGATTAAAAACTAAACATATATTGTTTGAATAAACAGGATACATAAAGGTTAATAAACCAAAAAAATTAATTGAGTGCATGCACAAATAGTAATTATGATTCCTCGTGGTCCTCGTGGACGAAGTGTAGCCTATTATACCATCATAAATAATACCCATTATTCTAAAGTTGGAGTGCTTACATATTTTGATTGGCTGATCTCACAGTTTGAATCTTAAATTATTATTATTATTATTTATAAAACTCAAAATGATGTCGGCCGATAAGTATTAATAGATAGAATTAATCCCCTCTTGAAGTTGCTTATAGAAAAAAAAAATGCTAAAAATCCACTCTTGAAGTTGAAAAAACAAGTTAACAAGTTAACAATTTTATAGTTTGCAACTTGCCGTCAAGTTGGCCATCCATTTTAAGCATATGACGATGATTTTGAAAATTATATTTTACAATCACGTTTAATTTGTTGGATAAGATGTCACCATAAATAATCTATTATTTTAATTAATCTCTCAAAGATTTTAAATCAGAAATCCAAATCTAGAAAAGATAAAGTTTCCAAATTTATATCCATGGACCATAGATATCAGTTTTCTTTCTGTAAAGCTTCAGATCAAAGTAATAAAAAACGAATCAATTTAGCGTCTCAAAAGAAATTTATGGATACCACATGTGGAACGAAACCTGATCATCTGTGCCTTCGTCTACCAACATCTATAGAGTCTAAGTCATAGCGGCCAAGCCACATTCAAATAGTAATTATGATTGTTTAAAACATACATTAATTGGATCCAATATTCTTCAAAAAAAAAAAAAAAAAACTTTGCATGATGAATAGAAAACTTGTTCAGTACATAAACATCACAAATAGACAGGCTATTGCAGTTTGCTTGAGCTAGAAAGAAAGCTACTTATTGATCAGCCCCCACTTGATTTTGAAAGGTAACTGTTATCAAATTAAACGCAAAAATTGTACCGTATAGTTTGCTTGTGACAGTCACTTCACAGTCTGATCATATATTATGTATATGTACCCCCCACAAAATGTTACACACACACACACGCACACACATATATTTATCGATGCGAGGAAGCAAAAAATTCTCCCACATGGGATTGCTTGTGAGACTCTACATATTTGTCTTGAATTGCAACTTGTCTTTTTCCAAAGATGAAATTTAAAAGAATTTTGTATGCTCGAAGGGATTTCATTCAAAATGAAAACATATAATTTAGAAAATTATAAGAAGTACTACTTAAAAAGATGCAAATTAATACAAATTGTCGATACAAATCCTTTTATAAATATTATAAAAATCATGATCAATTGTTTGGGCAAAAAATTTTAAGCCATATGCCCAATTTGACAACTTTAATTGTGTTACATATTTAGAGCTTCCAAGTTTTGGAGATGCAACATTGGAAAGGTTTATTTGTTTTCCAACAATGCCATAATAATTGATTTCCATCTTTAACTCAAAAGGAAAGAGAAAACATTGTTTCCCATTAATTATTTCTTTAGCCGTGTACAAATCGTACGTATTTATATATATAATATACAATATTACTGTGCCAAGACGGAAAATAGAGATATATATATATAATTTTTGTAGAGGGCAATAATAATCTGGCTGATTTACAAGAGGACTGTTTGGACATAAAACTCTAATAGTTCTCAAGGTCCCAACCAAAAAAAAAGTGTGAAGCATGGATGACTTGTATTTTTCAGCTCCTTTATGAGAAGTAAAAGTGTTTGTGGACCTATCACAATTTTTGCTTTTAATATATGAGAATTGATTTTCCAATCTATACATGTATATACATAAAAACAAGCGATATATTGACATTTAATATATTTATATTACTGCTCACAAGAGTTGATTGTTTGAGCAAATTCCTCAACTGCCAAAAGGGCTTGATTCAAAAAAAAAAAAAAAAAAAACTTGTTAACTATAAAAATTCCCAGTTATATATTGTTGAAAAGCTGAAAATCAAAAGTACTTGCTATATATTATTGAAGCTGGCTAGCCATGTGCATGTGAAAGTTAATTCACCCACGTATATTATTCATAGCACCACTATATTCACACGTCTATTCTCACCGGCCACCATTTATATACTTTGTTCATATATATCAACGTATATATGACATACACACATACATATTTCTTTGCTAGAAGCATGATATTTCCTTTAATATCTAGTTATACTCTCCTTTCTATCGTAAACTTATAATTAATGTACAGATTATAATATTGATAAAATAGTTATGAACTTATTATTAGGAAGGGGGAGGCAAGGATTTCTGCGCTAAAATATTTTTGGACAACCAAAATCATGTATGCTTGTATGACAAAATTCTTTGTGGCCAATAATTTATTTTCATTAATACAGTTGGGACAAAATATAATTAATATCTGAAAACTTTCTTCTCTATTTTTTTTCCCCTGATCAACGAGTCTGAATATTCTGAGCCGTTCATTAATAAATTAATTCGTAAAAGAAGGAACAATACCTATAAAAACAGAAAAAACAAGGAGGCAAATAATAAAGAATAAAATCCAGTTATAAATCAACTGAAAATAGTTTGATAACCGTATGGGACCCCTATTTATAACTAGAACCAGTCATTATATTCTACTGAGAAACCATTTAACATGCCCCGTCATGTCCCTTATCATATATATATATATATGTATGTATATATGTATATGTGTAAAGTATATTATAAGTATATGTATGCATTTATAATTCACTATTTCTTTACCCTCTAATAGTTGCACAGTTATGAAGAAATTTAATTTGCTGCTGCATCCAGCACAGAATTTAATGCCCTTTTTTTGTCTTCTATCTTTCTGTAGTCGGCAAAGATTCATCTCTATTAAACATGGAAAATATTAAGAGAAAATCTTTCGTACAAGACGCAAAAATCATGACAATATTTTTCTTTTTTTTTCTTTTTTTAAATCTTTTCAGTGAATCGTGTTCTCTCCTCATTTTTTTTTATTATTTTCAACGTTGATGATTGTCTCCCTACTAGAAGTTTTGTACTATTTGTAGTTGTCTTTACATTTTTCTATCGAGTTTGGTTTGGGTTGGTTATTGTATTATGGCGGTTTTTATCACGATTTGTTTGTGTGTTTGTCTTGTTTGATTATAATTATTATCTGTTGAGTTTGTTTTCTGTGTCTTTTTTTGTTATTTTTTTATTTTTTGCTATATGAGGTTCTTGGCATCGTTGTTTGGATGATCTCCGTTGATGTTAAGTATCAAGAGGATAAAAAAATGTCGTTGAATACTTTCCACGACGCGTGAGGTAGTTATATTTTTCTTATCTGAAAATATGGTATATTTTTATAGCTTATTGATCTTAAGCTTGAGAGACTTAGTTAACCATAACATAGATAAAACTCTAACTGGTAATTGATTAGACTATTTATCAAAAGTGCAAGTCCGAGAGTTAATTTTAATATTCAATTATTGTGGTCCACGTCGCCATCATGCCTACCTTTGCTTAGTGCCCTGTGTTTTCTTACATTTGGGGAGAAAAAAGGACGTTATATATAGTTCTTAGTATATGGAGACCACTTGTACATTCGTGTCAAACCGAACATGTCCAAAGGGATTTCTTTCCTAATTGATATTGTTGATGAAGAATTTAAAACTAGGGACCCAATCATTTCTTTTCCGTGTTAAATGGGACCCATCTGATCAATTTACCACGTATATATAGGATCGATTGTTTGTAAGTGGACCCCCATGCAACTTCTGAGATGGTGAAACTTAACTATATAACTGTCCTTTTCTAGTGGTGCGCAGACAAGAGCATGGAAAATGAACGCAGCTATTTGGTCTAACACTATGTTGGAGGATTGCTAATTTGAAAGATGTCTATATATATAGACACACCAATAAGGGTATATTTTAATACTAATTGATAATGTGACATAACAAAAAATCAATTTCACGACTTTATCATAATAGTCAATTATCCAATTTATTACAATCGTCTAATTTATGTAACACAATTAATAATAACAATACATGCTAGAAACGTTCTAAACAAAAACCACATTATGCGTGTTGCATTACAAAAAAACAATGTAGATATACAAGTGCTTGCTTCTTGAAATTTTCTTATATGTAAATGTGTACTTATGCATGATAAAAATTTAGTTAACACATCTTGTCTGGAATATGAATTAATCTCTTTTCTATCATAAGTACTATATACTGTGACATCCATAATTTTAAAAAGCACATGACATTGACCAATGTTTTGAACAATAGTAGTGAGATAACTAAAACTAGTCTTCCTATTGGGAAACTTGAATAATTTTTTTTTCACCCCACGTAACATATAAAAAGAGCAGTGGCCAGATCTTAATTTCCTTGTTTCACTATATATACAATATACTTTTCTTTTCATTATTTATGGTTGCTGTTCCGTATATATTATTGCATTGAATTTGGTTTTACTTGTCATATTTATTTCCCCAGTACAATATGGCCAGCCTTTAAAAGATGACACATCTTTTGTCTCAGAAAAAAAGATGATACATAAAGAAATTTTCTTATATATATATATGTAAGTACATATTCATATATAATCTATATATATTTATATATATTATATGGTGACTCTCAAATTGATTTATTTGTACTAGTGGACTTCGTCTCTATTGAATTCTTCAATTTATTATATCATCTTTTTTTTAGGGAATTTATTACATCATTTTAGCTCATAACTGATTATTTTATTGCTATAAATCATCTATCATAATATTATAACAACAATATTTAGGGGACTAGCTTTCTCCTCCCTTTTCCTACATCTTAGAATTTAATGCCGAGATCAAGAGATTACCAGTGCTGAGAAACTTCTAGTTGGTCTTCTTTCTCTTACTATATAAATCTTTCCCAATTTATTTAATATATAGCATTTATCTTTTTAGCATTTTATCGGGTCCAGATTATAAATACCGTATAGCAGAACACCCCACTTCCTCTTTAATCATATGTGTTTGGACAAATTAATTATATAAGGACCCATGCTCTTCATTCAAAATAAATTCGCTTATGGAAAAGTGTCAGCATGCTATAAAGATTAATCTTGATATGAGAACTAGCACGAGACAATGCCTTAGGCACATGCATACCATGTAGTAATTTTTTTCCCTAAAAAATTGCAACAGTTTTACTTTAAGGTATATTTTATGAACAAAAAAAAGTTAATACTAATAGATAATAATATTTCTTAATCATAACAACTTTTATGAGATTATGTACTTAAATGTGCATACTCTTTAATTTAGCATGATTTTGATTTTTTTTAAGAGATCAACTTTTTTTAGTTGAAAAATTGAACAAATAATTTTATTGTCTTTTTTCCATATAATATAGAAATATAAAGTCTACGAGTTGAAATATTTTATGAAAACAACAATAAAAAAGGCTCATTATGAAAACAAAGCATATGTTTTGAATGAAACATTTAAATAGCAAATTTAAAGCAAAACAAACCATCGAAGAAATTTGAGTAATAATTTCAAAAGAGTTTAGAGAAAAAATATTTTTTCAAAAAATAAGATTTTTAAATGAAAAAAGATCAAGCAAATAACTATATAAGCACGTACCGTTGAGCATGCAAAGGTTGAAGTGAAAAAGGTATTGAATTACGTTTTGATCAAAACACCTGCACAAAATATAAAAAAGTACTTATTATAGTCATATTTGAGGAAATAATGTTTTAGCAGAGTATGTAAACAAATGTTTAAGTAGGGACATATTTGAAAAAAAAGAAAAATATATTTATGACAAATATTTCAAAAATATAAACAAACAAACAAATAAATAAAAAGGTAAATTACTATGGTAGTCTTCAACATTTCACGAAAATGAGAATTTGGTCCTCATCCTTTTTTTATGCCATTTCCAAAGGTGTTTTATGTCCTCCATTTGCCAAAAATTTACCTCAAATCCCTTCAAGGAGCTTTTTTTGAAAGTAGATTTTTAATTTTTAATAATATATATCTATTGTTTCTTTTTTTTATTTTTTAATTTTGATTTCTTTAAAACATATTAAATCATATTTTATTAAAACACCCTTATTAAAGTGGTCATGTACTCCTTACGTGACACACATTTAACATTTGTGTGATTAAAATAGTCCCCAACAATAAAAATAAAAGATTGGATTTGGTTAAATAAAAAAATTAAAGACCAAATTTTCACTTTTATAAAAAGTTAAAGATTACCAAAGTAATTTACCAAAAAAAAAAAAAGCAACCAACAATTGAGCTGGAATAATAATAATAAAAAAAAAACAATCAAGTAATAGTTGAATGCAAATACACAAGCAAGCATGTTCAGGAAAAGACATCCACACTTCTATATATTTAGGATATACATATACATACATATATTATCTGCATATATATATATATATATATGGTAAAATAATTTTTTTTAGTAAAAGATTTAGTGAGAAAAGTGCGGAAATGAGATTAAAAAAAAAAAAAAAAACCCCGGGGATACGGATGTAAGACGATATTCATCCTGACAAAGGTGAATTAAAAAGATAAAAAGGGTAGAAAAAAAGGGGGAAAGAGTAATTACAGGATGAATAATGAAAAAAGGTGGAAGGAAATTGAATGGCTCGTACGAATTGTATCAGAAATTGCTGATACTGTAGCAGTACATGTCTTTGCGGATAGATTGCGGGAATTTAAGGCATCATTACAACGCAATCATACATTGAACTGCCATCCGTCGCTTTAAATATGAAATATTGAAAACGGGATCATATCACATTAAATGAGAATAATTAACAGAACGTTTAGAGATTTGAAACTAGATATTACTAATTTTATTATTTATTTATTTATTAAATATTAACTTTGACACACTATGCAGTTTTTGATAAAACGTGTGCATGATTTTCTGGAAAACAATTTAATTTAATTTAATTTAATTTTTCAAAAATGTTGTTTTTGGTGAGTTTAGGAACAGTGTTTATGGGAGCAATAATAGAGATACTACAAGAAAAGTACGGAGTGATGGTTATTGTTGTGAAATAAACTTAACAGAACTAGACAGTAAATGTTGATCAACCAACCCACATCAAAAACTTAATTAGCCTTTTATTAAGCTTGGTTTTCGGATATCCCCTTTTTCTGTTTTTCTTTTTTTTTTGTTCGTTTTATTAAAAAACGAGTACTTTTTATTTGTGTCATAAATTAATAAAAATTTTAGATTTCTATTTTATTTCCAAAAGTTTTATATCTATTAAGAAAATTATACTATGTGGTCAAATTCTTATGGTGAAATTGAAATTTTATACAAATTTTCATAATATTTTATGAATAGCCATAATGATATAGTTATTATCATGATAATATCACATTGTTTATATTAATGGTCACATTTTATTTTATATAATTATACAATAATTACTTTAATAATATGATTCTGGGCTATATATATGTATAATATTTAGTATTTACAAACTAAAGTCATATTTTAATTTTACAAATATATTGGGGGACATTTGTCTCAATTTCTTAAAACAATCTGTTTAAAATAAAAAATAAAAAAAATCAAGAAGTACTAATATTCAATTATTGATTTACTTTGAATTTCCTAGAAATATTTCATTGGACTATGGAGATCATAAGATTTATATTTAAAAGTAAATAAAACAAGTTAGGGAGAGAGAAGACCTAATTAAAGATCCTCCCTGTCAAATTCTTTAGATCGATGAAAAATTGGGACCATAATATTGAAAGTGGATTCTGGCAGGAATAAAACTGAAAAATTAAGAAGGTGACCCCACTGTCCATTCTATCAACTTAATACGGGGGCTCTTTTTTCATTTTTCTGCAATCTCTGATATCTCTTTCTCAAGTTCTTAAAGTAACTGCAAAATTTCTCTTTTCTTTTGAACAAAAAAGGGATTTAATTATAAGATTATATACTACATATACAGTGATACAATTAGGATTTAAATATATATTGCAGAAAAGAAAAAAGACTATACGTACGACCGCTTTGTATACTTAGGAGCTATTATTTGTTTGTTTGTTTTTCTTTGTGATAGAAGCCCTAAGACTCCGAACTATACATACATACATACATATATATATATATATATATATATATATCCACTTTGATAAAAGTATAGCATATCGTCTAGCTAGCTACTTGTTAAGATTTAGATTATTTGGGAAAGAAAACATGCGTAATCACATGAATAAATTTTTGCCCACTTCTATGCTAGTATATATATGCTATATGGATGCCATACATATATATTGTCAAGTATTTATTTATCGGGATATAGATATTTCTCAACGAACATTATTGATCACTACTCTAGAATCTAACATTGCGTACTTCCCTGTAGACAGGCTCCTATATATCCTTTCCCTTCTTAAATGCCTTTAGCCCGTTGGTCCTTTGTACATTTTTCTTGCGGTTCTCAACGTTTTTAGGAAATGTGGTCATAACTGAAAATTGCTGCATGTGTTTGAAAGTTTTACATTATAGTTTATTTTTTTGTATTATTGTATGGCATGTGAGAGTTTTTTGCTGTACCAACTAAAAGTTTTAGTTATAACTGATTTTATCAAACACAATACTTGACTTGTTTTTATTTATTAATTTATTAATTTTAAAATAAATGTGCAAAATTTGAATTTGAGACCTTACTATTAAAGACATGCCTTGTGTGAATCAAGTGGAATACGGTTCCTTTTCTACCAAAAAAAAAAAAAAAAGTTGAGCAATATGGTTCTTTGTAACTCTTCATTATTTATTTATTTTTTCTTTTCCATTTTTTTTCCATAAAAAAGGTTAACATGTGATAATTATATGGTTAAGAGTCATAGATCATGAGGGCTTAATAAAAAGCTTCCACATATTGCAGGATCTAACATTCTAGAGTACGAATACGATCCTATAGCTAAGATTCCCAATAGCTGAGAAGAAAAAGGATGATAATGCCAATATATGGGATTCCACAGAAATCATGAAAACATGATCTGCTCGAGGCCAAAATTTAATTTGTACAAAAGAAAAAAAAATCAATATAGGTAATATCTGTTTTTTAAATCATTTAGATAATGGAGATTGCCAGATTGGCGCTTTTCTTATGCTTCTTTTTCTTTTTTTTTTTAATATTTTAAGAGATTTCTAAGATCATCTCCGATACAAATGTCAATGTTAATGTTATATTTGCCATCAAAAAATATAAAAATAATATATCTAATGTGTTATGCTCTAATACATAATACCATTTAAAATGCTATATATGCCTTTTGTCATAATTATTAAACCTTAAAACTTATAATAGTAAACTTTTAGTATTAGAATAATTAAAAAGTAAGAATGTTGTAGTTATTAAAGCAAAAGGGTCAATATACTAACTATTAGGAAACAAATTTCAAATTTGTTATATGTTAAACTTTATGGCAAATTTACTACAAAATTTAGCATATAGCAAATTTGATATTAAAAATAGAGTTTTTTTTTTTACTCAAATGCTAAATTTGCTATTAGCAAATCAATTTGGCATTGCATTGGAAATGCTATAAGATCCTTTAATCGATCATATTTATAATTTTAATTTATTAACACCAATTGCCTCTAAACTTTGGAATCTCTCCCACTTTGCTTATTGAATTTTAAAAAATTATCATTTTGCTCTCTAAACTTTGAAACTCATCATTTTGTCCTCTAAACTTTAAAAATCACCACTTTACTTCATAAACTTCTAAAGCTCCACACTTTACCTCCTGAACCTCTGATTTTCCATTGAAATAGATGAAATTAATCCTACATGATTCGCACATGAGTTAATCCTATATGATTCAGGTTAGCCCAAGAATAGGTACCCAAGAGGGGGTGAATTGGGTTTTAAATTTTTTTTTATAATTGTTGAAATTTTCTAAATTAATCCACGAATAAGGAAAATACAAAAATAGCAATTGTGATAAACTTCAACAAAATATAAATGCATTAAACTAAAGAGTTAAGGATAGAGAAATACAAGCACTATTTATAGTGGTTCGGTAATATGCCTACGTCCATTGTCACTGAGCAAAGCTTTGACTTGGCTTCTTCCCCCATCACGACCGTCTTTTTGGCATGATTACTTCTTATACAATCTGGTGACTTCTCTACCCGAGGCTCACCACAACCTCTTACAACTGTCAATTTTTCTATGGAGATTAATAAACTAAAACAACCTGTCGATTTTATGTAGAGATTAGCCAACCAAAAACAACTCTAAATTTGCTAAGGCTTCAGAAACCTATTTCACTGGATTTACAAGGATTGGAAAGTTTTAAGCACTCACTCGCAACTCCTAGAAATAGATAGAATACATTTTGGAACAAACTAGGAGATGATCAACCACACAATAAGAGTATTTAACAAGTTTAGCTCAAATATTCATCAAAGGCTTATAGAACACTTAGAGATTGACACAATGATGATTGTAGATATTCTTCTTGCTTAGTAAGGTCATAAATGATACTATTTATGGGAGAACACTTGAAACTAGCCGTTTATGAAGGTTTGAGGCGCATTTGCAACAGCTAGAAAACTAGCCGTTAGATAGTTCGGTTGATCGCTATATGTATAGCATAGTCGACTAAGCTACTACTCATACTAGCCCTTTTTGGGCTGCTTCAGTCGACTGGGATATGCATAATTTGGTCGATTGGGCTTGTCAGCAAGCCTAGCACTACTTTTCAATTGTTTAGAAATCTTGTTTTAAAACAATTTACTTCATAGAATAATTTTAAGTTTAATACAATTTTGAAACATTTTAAAACCATTTCTAAATCAATTCTAAGTCTTGAAAACAAATGGAGTTATGTAGACATGATTTAGAACATAATTTCAACACTTTGAATATATTTTTCAATATAGAATTTAAAACTTTTAAAATCAAGTTTAGAAAATTAAATCAACAACTTGAGCCAATTAAACTTGATAAAAATTATATGCATGCTTTAACATTATACAAGCTTAGAAATAAAACTTAGACCTATTCTTTATGCTTGTTGATGCCATTTTGTTAATCTTCAAGCTCTTGGTTATTTTATCCTTCTCTTTAATTCCTTCTAAGACTTGATGAATTTTCTTAAAGTATCTCGAGATAATAATAATCTTAAATGGCTCTACACACTCAAGATAAATTATTAGCATTTAAGCAATAAATTGTTTGTTGTCATCAAAACAAAAATAAATATATAATTTGAAACCTTGGAGCCAACAATCTCCTCCCTTTTGATGATGACAAACAATTGATTGCTTTTGGTAAAATCAGGATAGAAATTTTTACTTGAAATAAAATAAATGTAGCTAAAAAATTTCTTATCATATACTTTACCTTAAGCTTCCCTTGTCAATCATAATTTAATCCTTGGATTAGCAAAAATCTGCCCTTAAAAATAAAAAATAAACATATGATTGTTTTTTTTTTTCTAATTTCCTCCTATATTTTATGGAAAAATAAATATGCTTAAATTGAAATTGGATGAGACAATTAACTTTGTCTTAAATTTCGTTGAAAATGAAGGACAAAGAAACCAAAAAAATTCATTATCTTAATTAATACGCTTGTTTATTAGCTCATTTCTTAGATATTGGTCATACGGATTTATGTATATGGTTGTCTTATGTTTGGACCCATAACATACCAAAGCCACGGGGCCATATGTCTGCACGTTTTTTAAATACACTGAATTAAGTGATTCTCTATATACCGCTTACTCGTAAGAAGGTGGTGGATTCCACGGATCAAGGAATAATTTGTATTTATTTTGAAGAATCATTTAACTTTCATAAAAAATTGATTGTCGAATTGAAAACATTTTTTAATGTTAGTACGTATTTTTTATTGCATGATATAGGAATTCATTTAAGTAGTAATTATACGGATTCTATTTATGTTAATATTTTGTTTAAAAAAGGGGACCGGAGTTCGATAATTTGCTATGTGATCACTTAAAAAACTTCATATGCATGCTCTCTCCAAAAAAATTTTTAAAAAAATTATGAATGCATAAAATTATTATTAAGTCAAAGACCTATGTGCTCTCTCTAAATCCATATAGATAGTACAGTACATAAACAATCTATATATATATATATATTCTATTAGTGATTCTCTGGCATTCAGTTAAGTTATACGTATCTTTAACTAAATTCTTCACACTATTGACATATTATTGCAAGCAAATAAGATAGAAGGAAAAAAAAAACAATATTTAACGAATTACTAATATGTTTGTATTATTTATCAGCCATGATAATAATCACATGCTTAAAGCTTCACCTACTTAATGTGACTGGTGGCTTTTTTTTTTGCTGAAAGAGATCAAATAGCAGGGACAATATATATTAAATGAATAGTAATTCTACCCGCCGTGTTGCACGTGTTTCGTGACACAAAACTAGACGAGCAATATCATAATATTAATTCATGACATATATTCAAGATTTAGCTATAACAATGCTAGATTCGACTAGCAAGTGGAATATTAAAGCTGGACCATATTTTATATATATATATAGATTAAAGAGAGACGATTCAAATATTCAATAGGGGTATTTTAGTCATCAAATAATTAAAAAGACAAACTTTTTTTTTTCCTTCGCATACCCAAAAACTCCATTGTTTTGACACGACCTTTATCGCAGCCTCTTATTTATTACTAGTCCAGCTCTCTATATATATTGGACCGCATCTTTCCCACTTTCCCCAATCCCTTTCGGACATATGTTTCTCCCATAATCACTCTCCATTCACATTCTCTCTCTAGTCTCTCTCTCTCTCTCTCTCTCTCTCTCGGGGACAACAGAACTCGGGCTTAATTCTTCAACTTTTGTTTGAAATAATATAATTCATTTGAAAAATTATGGGAAGGTCTCCATGCTGTGAGAAAGTAGGTTTGAAAAAAGGACCATGGACTCCAGAAGAGGACCAAAAGCTATTGGCTTACATCGAAGAACATGGCCATGGAAGCTGGCGTGCCTTGCCTGCAAAAGCTGGTAATTAATACACACACACGCACACATATATACATATGTGTATATTTATTTCTATAAGTCAAGTTTCTTTGTTTTAAAGCTATTTTTGAGTGATAAACTTTTTCTCTTTTTGTGATCATGTTTATAGGGCTTCAAAGATGTGGGAAAAGCTGTAGACTGAGGTGGACAAACTATCTGAGACCTGATATCAAAAGAGGAAAGTTTAGTTTGCAAGAAGAGCAGACTATTATCCAACTTCATGCACTTCTCGGAAACAGGTACTAAATTATATTTCCAAATAACGTTAAAAAAAAAAGATCAAGAAGAAGAAGAAGAAGAGTTAATTAATATTTACAAATACACTTCTGAAAGTTTCAGTAAAATCTAATTAATGAACGTCGTGATTCTCCATTAATTTCTCCTGCGCCACTGCTTTTCTCGTCTTGAATCCTGATAATCTTTTCCATAATTAATATTCCTCACAAAGAGAAATTATTAATGATCACAGAATTGTAGTTATACATATCACAAAAACCCTAGCTAATTGTTGTCATGATCAGTATTTTTTACTATTTTGAGATGATAATAATATTTGAAATGATGATAAATAATAGTTCTTTTTTTTTTTTTTGTATGTAATGTTTTATAGGTGGTCTGCTATAGCAACTCACTTGCCAAAGAGAACGGACAATGAAATCAAAAACTACTGGAACACGCACCTGAAGAAGAGGCTGACCAAGATGGGGATTGACCCCGTGACTCACAAGCCGAAGAACGACGCCCTCGGCTCCGGCTCCGGAAACCCGAAGGACGCCGCCAATTTGAGCCACATGGCTCAATGGGAGAGCGCTCGGCTTGAAGCCGAAGCCAGGCTTGTCAGGGAATCCAAACTTCTAGTCTCCAACAATAAAAACAACAACAGCAATCCTCTAATGTCCCACCAAGGCCACCAGCTCGGCTCGGCTTTCGCTTCGGCTTCGGCTTCGGCACACCGGTTCATCCCCAAAGCCGCCCCCGTGCCACCGTGCCTTGACGTTCTCAAGGCCTGGCAAGGCACGTGGTCGACGAAGTCGATAAATAACAATACGATGGCGTGTATGATGGCAATGGACGACCTCGAATCTCCGACATCCACGTTGAACTTCCACGATAACTGCGGTGGCGCCGCCACCGGCAATTTCGCGGTCCAACCAGCGGTTGGGTTCGGCGTGGACACTCTCGAGGATCATCATCACCATCATGACCACAGCAATACGATGTCGTTGCAGGACATTGCGGCGTTTGGGTGTACGGACGGTACGGCCAGTGGTTGGTTCGTGGAGGGCGGTTTCAGGACGGGGAATAACATCGAAAACGTGACCACAACAACAACAGAAGCAGCAGCAGCAGCAACGGCCACTACTACTACTGCTGTGTCTGGACTGGCTAATATCATGGAGGGTTTTGCTGACGTGTTTGTCTACAACTCCGTCGGCGTCGACGTCGAAGACGATCAGCCGAACTCGTCCTTCATTGGCGAAGGAGAAAGCGCTAATAGCGGCGGCGGCGACGGAAGCTGCGCCGGGGCTAGTGGGATATTTGAGGAGAACAAGAGCTACTGGAACAGCATACTGAATTTGTTTAACGCTTCGCCGGCTGGGTCGCCTGTGTTTTGACAGTTTAATAATTTATTTGTAGTTTGTGTACTTTGTTATACTATCTAGCTCTAGCTCTATCTCTAGCTCTAGTTTAATCAATTACTATATATCTTAATTTAGAGGTGCTAGTGATCATGAAAGAAAGGTGAATCATGATAACTGATCTTAAGCAGGGAGGAGATGATAATCAATTAGCAACTTTAATTTAGTGTACTAATAATATGGAAAAAGTTCTAGTTATTATAATAACAATTTAAGGACTCGTCTTATATCTTTTATATGTATGTATATAACTCATCACGGGAATATCTTAGATCTTAGCTTTAGCATTAATTTCTATTTATTTCTTTATTCCCCTACTTCATGATTTGGGTAATTAAGTTTTAATTTTTGGTGTCTAAATAAGGCAGCTAATTATATTATGATATTTCATATAATAAAAAAATATATAAAAATTAATTAAATATTATTTTAAAATTTTTGAATAATATGTCATTATAGAATTGGTTATACATTATTTAAGACGTCAAAATTAGATAAAAAATTTAAGTCCAAACAAATCACCTTGGAAGGTCGCCTTAGAATTTTCTTCGTAAATTTACTACCTTCTTTTTTGGGTAAGCACAAGTAACTAGTACTTTATTATTAACAATATAGCCTGAGAAAAAGTCCAGGTCGAGCTAACTTGCAGTCAAGAACCCCATCATCAAAATCTAGCCTGAGACTATAGTATATTTTAAAGCCTACTTGTTTTTTGTACAAAAGTGGTTATTAAACATGTCGAGCCTGAGCCATGCACGAGCACTTCATTATAACTTGCGTACACACTTTCACATTTTAGCAAAATATATATAAGTTGGACTGAACGAGGTAATCATTATATAATCTCAGTCAGTTGATCTTTAGTTGTATAATATTTCCCGCCTTACATGCACTTTTGAATGTTAATTCGTATATACTGAAACTAAACACTTGTATTATAAAGTTTCAAATCCTGCAGTCCTTCCACCCGGCACCGTCCTCGGATCACTGAGGCTGATTTTTGTCTTTGCTCGACGGTTGCGTTTTACGGTCAAGCTCTCTTTTGTCTTTGCACTCAAGCGACAATCTTCATCTGATCCTAGAAAACCTTTGCGCGGACGCCTCCGTTACTTTTTGAAAAACAGAGGTGAATCCGGTTAGCATGTAAAATTTGTTGGAGAGATTGTAATGTGTCTCTTGTAATCATTGGAGATTAAAGGTCATACTTAATTGATCAAGAAAATAGATTTTTAATGTGTCTGAAGTCAACTCAGAGCACTACATCACTGAGCTAGAAGTGGTGCCAGCCTGGCACCGGTACTGTAGCGCCCATTCGAGAATTATTCATGGCACTGCGGTTTCGAAAAGCTAGAGCTGTAATGCCTAGCCGAGCTAGTTTGAGTTGAAAACATGTGTTCCTGAGTTGTTTTAACCCTGTGCTTTCATTGGTTGTATTCTTCTATATAAACCTAAACAATTATTAGCAATGGATATATCTGTTATAGTAATTGCATTAATACATGAATAAATACTTTTAGAATTGAAGAGATATCTTTACAAATAAAAAGGTACCTTTAAGCAGAGGTTGTATAGATTGAACTTGTTGTGTCCATCGATGAAATGACACCCTTGTCTATTCTTAAATTTGTAAAATTATACAGATTTTTTATCTTGTTCTGTAACTCTATATTTTTGCTAAATATAGTGCTCAAGTATTTGTTATATCTTAAGAGTAATTTGTCATAAAAACGGTTTAGCAAACTTGAATAAATGAGGCAAATAAAACTTTTAAACAAAGTGTTTTATACATGTCTCAAGCACAATCTATTTCAAGAAATTCTTAGCCTCTTTTCTCTCTACTCCCACGAAATTCTTCAATAGAATTTTGATAAGTGTATTCTTTTGTGTACTGTTGTAGTTTTCTGCGGTAGTGTATATTGTTTCTAAATATCGAATTTGGACGGAACTTTACATATATATTTATAATATGTAAAACTAAGAGATATAACAGTTCAAAATAATTAACTTTACCAGTTAATTAAGATATTCTTACCGTACAATAAAATTCTGGGCCTACTACTACAAAAAATCCAGTCACGTATACCTCAAAGAATACTGTGTCGACGATCGCCATTACAGAATCTTGCACGACTACTATTGTCTTATGCTGATGAGCTGGGAGAAGAAGAAGATGCACGGTCACTGTAGCGCAATGAACGCAGAACTCTATTCCATATTATTTTAAAGCTTGGTGGGCAAAAAGATTTCACTATTGATCAGTACTTCTTTACCCTTTATATTATTTGATCTTGTTTTTTTCTGTCGGTGCCTAGCCATACAGAATTTAAAATGATTAAATAGAAGGGCCATTTTACTTTAGCAAACCGGTACATTGTTGTAATTAATCTAAAACACACACAAACACACTAATATATATATATATATAGAGGGTAATGCTTTGGTCCACCCAGGCGGACCATGCACCCATTTTGTTTGAGCCATCCAAAGAAGAATGGATGGACAAGATTCACTAAAGGATAGTTCATTTAATAGTTCTCATGCTTTAACCCGTAACCAGGTAAACTCCATTTCAATAAATGAAAAAAGAAAGAAAAAACGACAAAACATGTGCTTTGGTATCTCTTTGACTCCTTCCCTCCTCCACGATCACGAACTGGACTCCGCCTCCACAAGGGCCACAACACAGCCACGCACAGATCTTCTCCTCACCCTCACTGCGACCCCAGACACCACCATTTTCATCGCCACCTCCACTGTCGTAGCTCACTAATCTCGTAGCCTATCGCTATTGGATCTCCGTCGTGGCCCCCGCTCGGATCTTGATTGCTCACAACTCCCCAATCAAATCTCCAGTGCCCAACGCCTCCCAACCGTAGATCTCTGGCGGCTTCCAGCCCAATATCTCCAGTGCTCGCGACCTCCGAACCCACTAGTTCTGTGTCGTAACCTGTCGAGATCTCTGCACCCAACTCCGTCCGCCTACCCCGTCTTGGCCGTGCAACTCCCTGAGCAAGATTCAAAGCTCGTCGCAATCTGCTACCACCCTGAGCTTCTTCGTTGTCGAAGTTGAACTGTTGCCCCGTTCCATTGAATTTCATATTTTTTTTAAGGGAAAGTCCAGATTTATTGAGGAGACAACAATTTTTTTTTTAAATATTGTGATGCAAGTCTATCTGTTTAATTCCTAATATATTTAGACGCAGTTTAAATGAGTTAATCCAGGTTGTGTTCAAATTCTTAGCTAAGCTAGTTGTAGTGTGGTTGTGGTACAAGTGCAAACCATTTGTTCGATGCATTGTTGGTTAGTCTTTCCCCATTTTTTAGCTCTTGAATGTTAAGTCATTTGTATTTAAATCTCATTGTTCAGTTTAATGAAGAAAAGTGTGGAGATTATTTGCAACGTGTGAGTTTTGGGTGGAGCTAGCCTTTCGAAGTGTTAGCAATCTTTTATTTTCATTTTGTTTTCTTAATATTGTCTTAAGCTAACAACGTGCGCAACATATTAACCAGAAGATGGGGAGACTTTAAATATTTTTTTTTTTACTTACTTAGTATTATTCTTTTCTAATCACGTTGGATTTATTGATGATGAGGTGCTGCCTGTGTTTTCTTTTTAAATTTTTGAGCACTAAGTAGTTTTTTAGTACTCAGTATATTGAAGAAAATGTTTTTTCTTTGCTAGAGATAACTGACTAGTTTAATTGATCGAAGTTTAGGTTAAAAAGATAGGTTCTATTCATTTAACTTTAGACCGTATAATTATTTTATGTAAACTTGAAAGAAACAAAATCAATCAATCTAATTTTTATTATTATATTCAATATGGTCCAGTTGATAATGTAGCAAAAACTAGATTGCTTTTTCTAATATCTAAACTGATAGTTTAAAAAATACAAGATAATATTCATCATAATTCTATCCGGTCTATTCATAAACATACAATCATATTTAATCTCGAGTGCCAAATAGGTCTTAGAGTATTTTTTTCATGTTCTTTTATCAAGCTTTTTTGCCTCTCCCTCGCTCGATCTGTCAAGGTCAAGCATTTCTTTTCAAGCTGTTCATCATTTTTTTTTTGACATGTAATATCCCTGAATTTTTAAAGTAAGGTTAGTTATGTTAAGTTTAATTATTAAGTGTGCCAGTGTAATTTTTTATGTTAATTTTCAGTTATTTAAAATTTTGTTGCATTTGATATTTTTATACCACATTTTCCCCATAATTTCAAAAATGCCCTTGACCTTTTATTTTTCCCTCTCTCTTTTTTTCTCATTTTTCTCTCTCTTTCCTTTCCTTTCTTTTCCTATTTCTCTCGGCTCCCTAGCGTCTCTCTCTCTATGCAAATCTGTCTCTCCCTCTTCTTTGCAAAAAATTTTCAATCCTGAACTTTATTCTCGCTGATTTGAAGCCAAGAAACAAGGTTGAAGCCAAATCTTCTTCAAAAACGTTGATTTGAGGTTAGCCCTTTTTCTCTCCAAAATTTTGATTTTCGTTTGAAATTTTTATGCATTTTACAATCCGAACTTTGATGGGTTTAAATAATGTTCAATTTGAGTTGTAGTACTTGTTTTACAATGAATCTAAGCTTCATTTGAACAAAAATTAGTTTAATAAAATTTTGATATTTTTCTTTGATTTTCAAATCAATTGTAAAATTGAGTTTAAATTTGGAGAAAATGGTTTAAACTTGTTCTACTATGATTTTCTATGCTTTCTATGTGATTTTCATGATCTGGGAATTGAAAAACAAGTTTTAAAATTTGATTTTGAGTTCGGGGACGCCAAAACTCGAAGTCTCGGGTCCCTAGATTTTGCAAGTTTGATAGGCTAAACTTGATCTTCAGCATGCCAGATTCAATAGTTCGGCAGGCCGATTCATGTGATCGGCAGGCCGGACCTGGAAAAGTTCGACAGGCCGATGCTATAAGACCGACAGGCCGACTATGGACTTGAAAAATTATGTTTTTACTCTGGTTTTTAATGTTTAATGATTCCGAGATGTTTCAAAAAGGATTACAATTTTGTGTTATGATTATTTTGAGTCAAAAAGGCACACTGATAATTAAACTGACATAATGATATTTGTTAAATGTGGTTTCTGATTTTAAATATAGTTTTTAAGGTTTTGAATGTATATGGAGCATACGTTGGATTCTATTTAGAGCTTACGTTATTGAAATTTCAAATGAGGTAGGATATTTTCACCCCTTCTTTTGGTAGCCCTTTTTAAATTGTCTTGGCCAAAATTTATTTCTTAAATGTTTCTTTTTAAGAATGATTTTTGTGTTTGATTTTGATGAATTGTATTTTGATATTTCGTTTGAATTTTTAAAACCCGTACGGTGATGTTTTATCAAGATTTATTTAAGTAAGTATGTATTGATTTTTATTAAGATCTTGAGATTAGTTTACCAATGATATTTTTATCTATAACTGTTATTTTTAAAAAAACTTGTTTTAAATAATTATCCTACTGAGCCTTACACTCACGTTTTCTGTTTTTAAAATCCCCCTTCCAGGTTTGGAGAGGAAGGATGGACCCAAGATCGAAACTTGGCTCTTTGGATTGAAATGGTATTTTCTTTAGAACTGTGGTATGATGCGTGTATGTACGACTTGTCCCAGTGTTGATATCATTTTCGTCTCTGTTAATTGTATATTTTTAATTTATCTTAGAGACAATGATTTTTAGTATTTTTGTATTATTATCCTTGATATTGTATTTTATTTACCAGTCTACTTTTGTGGTAAGCATCCACGTGATAGTGAATGATAATAAGATCTCGGCCCCACCTTCGTGGCATTCACGTGACGGTAACCGCCGATGATATTTATTTATTTTTCATGTATATTTATTTACTTTTTCTTTATTTACCTCGTTCATTTCATCTTATTTATCTAAAACTCCCAGAGCCCCTTTCCGAGGCGTCACAAAATCGTATCAGAGCGTAGGCTTTAGATCTTTTGGGAACTGAACCTATGAGATTTTCACTGTTTTATTTTGATTTTTCAAGTTTTACGTCGGGACAGTTGTCGTTACAGTTGCGTTTGAGTACACAGTGTTATTTGTGATTTTAAACTTTTGATGTTTTTAAATTTCGGGGATGAAATTTCTTTTAAGGAAGGTGGATTGTAACACCCCTGAATTTTTAAAGTAAGATTAGTTATGTTAAGTTTAATTATTAAGTGTGCTAGTGTAATTTTTGATGTTAATTTTCATCTATTTAAAATTTTGTTGCATTTGATATTTTTATACCACATTTTTCCCATAATTTCAAAAATGCCCTTGACCTTTTATTTTTCCCTCTCTCTTTTTCTCTCTCTTTCCTTTCATTTTCTTTCCCATTTCTCTCAGCTCCCTCTCGTCTCTTTCTATGCAAATCTCTCTCTCCCTCTTCTTTGCAAAAAATTTTCAATCCTGAGCTTTATTCTCATTGATTTGAAGCCAAGAAACAATATTGAAGCCAAATCTTCTTCAAAAACGTTGATTTGAGGTTAGCCCTTTTTCTCTCCAAAATTTTGATTTTCGTTTGAAATTTTTATGCATTTTGTAATCTGAACTTTGATGAGTTTAAATAATATTCAATTTGAGTTTGTAGTACTTGTTTTACAATAAATCTAAGCTTTATTTGAACAAAAATTAGTTTAATCAAATTTTGATATTTTTCTTGGATTTTCAAATCAATTATGAAATTGAGTTTAAATTTGGGGAAAATGGTTTAAACTTGTTCTACTATGATTTTCTATGCTTTATATGTGATTTTCATGATCTGGGAATTAAAAAAAAAGTTTTAAAATTTGATTTTGAGTTCGGAGATGTTGAAACTCGAAGTTTCGGGTCCCCAAATTTTGCAAGTTCAGTAGGCCGAACTTGATCTTCGGCATGTTGGATTCAAAGAGTTTGGCAAGCCGGATTCATTTGATCGGTAGGCTAGACCTGAAAAAGTTCTACAGGCCAAACCAGGATGTTCGACAGGCCGACTATGGACTTAGAAAATTATGTTTTTACTTCGGTTTTTAATGTTTCATGATTCCGAGATGTTTCAAAAAGGATTATGATTTTGTGTTATGATTATTTTGAGTAAAAAAGACACATCGATAATTAAACTGACATAATGATATTTGTTAAATGTGGTTTCTGATTTTAAATACAGTTTTTAAGGTTTTGAACGTATATGGAGCGTACGTTAGATTCTATTTGGAGCTTACGTTATTAGAATTTCAAATGAGGTAGGATATTTTCACCTTTTTTTTTGGTAGCCCTTTTTAAATTGTCTTGGCCAAAGTTTATTTCTTAAATGTTTCTTTTTAAGAATGATTTCTGTCTTTGATTTTGAAGAATTATATTTTGATATTTCGTTCAGATTTTTAAAACCCGTACGATGATGTTTTATCAAGATTTTTTCAAGTAAGTATTTATTTATTTTTATTAAGATCTTAAGATTAGTTCTAAGGACAATGACGTTTGGGATCTCGTCCTATTGCCTGAAGGTGCGAAGCCCATTGGTTGTAAATGGATATTTAAAACCAAGAGGGATTCGAATGGTGATGTAGAGCGATATAAGGCTCGTCTTGTCGCTAAAGGCTTTACAAAAAAGGAAGGCATTGATTATAAAGAAACTTTCTCTCCGGTTTCAATGAAAGACTCTTTTAGGACAATTATGGCACTTGTAGCGCATTTTGATCTTGAGCTACATCAGATGGATGTTAAGACGGCGTTTCTAAATAGTGACATTGATGAAACGATTTATATGGTGCAACCAGAAAACTTTGAGTCGGGAGACCCAAAGAAGATAGTTTGCAAATTAAAGAAATCCATCTATGGGCTTAAACAAGCTTCTCGTAAATGGTATTACAAATTTCATCAAGTGATAGTCTCATTCGGTTTCGAGATGAACATGTAGATGACTGTATATACCATAGGTTCAGTGGGAGTAAGTGTATTCTCCTGGTATTGTATGTTGACGATATACTGCTTGCCACGAATGATATAGGCTTATTGCACAAAACCAAGAGATTTCTATCAAAGAAATTTGAAATCAAAGATCTTGGTGACGCCTCTTTTGTGTTAGGAATTAAAATACACCGAGATCGCTCTCGGGGTATACTTGGGTTATCACAAAAGAGCTATATCGAAAAGGTGCTTAAAAGATTTGGCATGCAGGATTGTAAACTAGGAGATACCCCTGTGGCTAAAGGATATAAATTCAGTTTAAGTCAGTGTCCTAAGAACGACCTTGAGGTTAAGGAAATGGAAAAGATCCCATATGCATCAGCTGTTGGGAGTCTAATGTATGCTCAAGTTTTTACTCGTCCAGATATAGCATACATTGTTGGATTCTTAGGCAGATATTTGAGTAACCCTGGAATGGATCATTGGAAAGTAGCCAAACGGGTTTTGCGATATTTACAGAGAACAAAAGATCACATGCTTACATATAGAAGGTTAGACCAACTCGAGATCATTGGTTATTCGGATTCAGATTTTGCTGGATGTCAAGATAGTCGTCGATCCACTTCGGGCTATATTTTTTTGCTTGCTGGAGGAGCTATTTCTTAGAGGAGTGCTAAGCAGTCACTCATAGCTTCTTCCACTATGGAGGCAGAATTTATAGCATGTTATGAGGCATCCAATAATGAAATATGGCTGCGAAACTTTGTCACTGGGCTACGGATTGTGAAAAGTATAGAAAGACCACTTAAGTTGTTTTGTGACAATAAATCTGCAGTCTTATATTCCAACAACAATAAGAGCTCTTCAAAGTCAAAACATATAGAGATTAAGTTTCTTGTTGTTAAAGAAAGAGTTCAGAGTGGTCAGGTGTCTATAGAGCATATTGGCACAAACTCCATGATAGCGGATCCGCTTACAAAAGGGTTTCCACCAAAGGTCTTTCATGAGCACACTGCTTACATGGGTGTTCAGTTATTTGATGATATGCAGTTTTAGTGGGAGTTTGTATTTGAATGTTAATTTTCTTTATATTTAGACATTGTGTGTTTGTATATGTTTTCTGCAAAAATAAAGAATACAGTTTATTTACACTCTGATTTTGGTACGATTTTGATCTCATTAAGGTATAAGGTAGGACCGGTTGGAAATAGACATGTTTAGATCACTTTGCATGTAATTTCCATGCTACACATCCATACTTGATCTATGTCATTTGGTTATATCGATATGTGTGATCATAGATGGGTCTAGTCACGTTATATTTGTGACAAAGACCGCTTTGGTCCTATGTTGGTATGATCAATAGACGAGATTGTTCAGGAATACCCTTATTTGTGATAGCAAAAGTTGAGCTCATTAAGGTAAATACATTTTTTGCAAAGATACATATGTGGCCCAAGTGGGAGATTGTTGGAAATTAATTTTTCATGTGGGCCTACATATGTATTTAAATGTGTTGTTTAATGCTATCTTAAGGTAAAGCCTAAATTAAAGTGATATAATTAAGATAAAGTTGAAAGGCTTTTGGGTATTAATATAAAGTATGGGTCATTATTATTAATAATATATGTGTAGATACCAATTTATAATTTCCAAATTTTATGATGGGCAAAACTGAAAATACATTAAAATAACTAAAGTTATTTATTCTAGTTATGGTCCCCAATCCAAATGTACGTTTATTTTCCTGTTTTCTCTGAAATCCCATCTTCAAGAAAATTTCAAGGAGTACGTATTGGATTAAAAGGCAATAACCCACAATAATCCAAGATCATGAATCAAGGTACGCTTCCGCAATTTAGAATTTGGAATTATTTCTCTCAATGATTTAACATGAACGATCTTGGCAGAATTTTGGTTTGTTTTGGTTTCTAACAAGTGGCATCAGAGCAATTTCATGTTGAATTATTGAGAAATATTTTCTCAAATTTTTGGTTGAATTTTACGTTGATAAAAATTACAGTGCATTGTTTCGGTTTATATGTAAAGATGAATTTTTTTTGGTTTGCATGTTTATATGAATCAAGAGAGAAACTTTCTCTAATTTACTGTATTGAACACGCATGCCGATGTGCATTGATTGAGGCTGCCATTCATTGAATTATGGTTGCTGCATAATTATTATTAAATTGTTGAACTTTTGTTTTTTCCTTCGTTCGTGAATCAAGCCTGCATTTAACAAAAAAAAAATTTACTCACTGCCATATACGATCTCAAACGAACTATGGGTGAAGTAACCCGTGAGATTACCGGTGGCAATCTCACTACCGTCGGCAAGGAAATCAAGCCGTGACCATCAGGCGGCGTAGGAAAGGACGAGCCGTGGTCTCTGGCCTCGACGGAGGAGTGGAAACAGCAGCCAAAAGCCGCTGTTCGGTCGGTCGTGCTTGGTTTCGCCTAAGGGAGAGAGGCGGCTGTTTTTTTTTGGGTTTCGTCGGTGGCTTGTTGTTCCGCCATCGGCGTCGGTGCCCTATGGGTGCGGCCGTGACGTCCCGCCAACGAGGAGAGCCTCGGCTGCCCGGCGAAGCACCTTTGGCGGTTGGCAGTGCCAACTGCCTGGCATCGATACCCAGGGGTCGGGACCCCTGGGCATAAGGAAGGTTCTGGGCTTCGGCCCATAACTTCAACTGGTTGCACGGGCATAAGAGGCCTGTGACCAGTTGGACACCCATGGCCTCAACCCCTGCGTGACCAGAGAATTTAAAAAAAAAAAAAAAAGGAGAGAACCGGGGGGGGGGGGGGTGCGGGGGCTGAATGTGGACCTGGGTTGGGTTAACCTGACCCGGTCCACAACCCAACCCGGTCCCCTTTGACCCTGCACAGTCAATGGTCAACAGTCAATGTTGACTTTGACCGTTGACTTGATCTAGTTGACTTTTTTATATTATTTTTTAGGGTCAATTTTGGATGCAACTTTAAAATTCAAATTATGTTTTTAGATGATTAATATTATCAAATTAATTAATTAAACCAATAAGCTGCCAAAGTAGTCTCTTTTGTGGATGTTAATTAATTTGTGATATCAAGATGGTTGTGTGAATTTAATTCATGCGAATATTAATCGGCCCAAAGGAAGCTTAATATTTGGCCGAATTAAATTCATACCTGTGGTGATAAATATGTAACAATTATATGGTTATTTTTGGCATATAAATAATAAG
This sequence comes from Artocarpus heterophyllus, assembly GCA_025403435.1. Classification (NCBI taxonomy): domain Eukaryota; kingdom Viridiplantae; phylum Streptophyta; class Magnoliopsida; order Rosales; family Moraceae; genus Artocarpus; species Artocarpus heterophyllus. The sequence continues at coordinate 6,171,454 of CM046340.1, forward strand.
TAGATCCAAAGATTAGCTTATTATTTGATATGATTTATTGTTAATATTTGATCACTACACCAAGAATACCACTTACAAGTTAATATTTCTATCCAAAGACTAAATATTAATGTTGTTACAGGTTTCTTGTGATGGGATTAATCATTGTTTGAATTTTATTGGTTGTTTTATGTGAACTCTTATGTGATTATGTGATTTTGTTCTTTATTCAGCTGTAGCATCATCTTCCTCGATATCTGCAAATGTTAATTCCATTCCTATGCTGAATGGGACTAACTTCAAGGACTGGAAAGAGAATGTGTTGATCGTTCTTGGTTGCCTAGATATGGACTTAGCCATAAGGGTTGAACGTCCCACTATTACGGATTCTAGTTCCGCTGAGGATAAAAAGGAACTTGAAAAATGAGATCGTTCCAACAGAATGAGTCTGATGATCATTAAGAGAGGCATTCCAAAAGTCTTCAGGGGCACTGTGCCTAATGAGGTCACTACTGCCAAGGGTTTCCTTGAGGCCATTGAGAAATGCTTTGCAAAGAATGATAAGGCTAAAACAAGCACGCTTTTGGCGAGCCTGATTTCAATGAGGTACAAAGCAAAAGGAAACATAAGGGAGTACATTATGAAAATGTCTCATTTGGCTTCAAGATTAAAGACACTAGATCTGGAAATTTCTGAGGATCTTCTAGTGCATCTTGTCTTGATTTCTCTTCCTACACAATTCAGCCAATTCAAGATCAGTTACAACTGCCAGAAAGAGAAATGGACTCTTAATGAGTTAATTTCTTATTGTGTGCAAGAGGAAGAAAGACTGAAGCAAGAGAAGACTGAAAGTACTCACTTGGCTAGCACCTCTAAGGACAAGAAGAAGAAAAGAAAGAAAAGTAATGAAGCTACTAAAGATCCAGCACAAAAGAAACAACATAAGGATAAGGATGAAAATCATAGTTGTTTCTTTTGTGGTAAACCTGGACACATGAAGAAGATCTACACCAAGTATCATGCTTGGCGTGCAAAGAAAGGTATGCTTCTCAATTTGGTTTGTTCTAAGGTTAATTTAACTTCAGTGCCAAGACACACTTGGTGGATTGATTTAGGTGCCACTACTCATATAAGTGTGTCTATGCAGGGTTGCCTGAGCTATCGAAAGCCAATTGATGCTGAAAGATTCATCTATGTGGGAGATGGCAAATCGATAGAAGTTGAAGCAATAGGGCATTTTAGGTTATTATTAAGTTCTGGTTATTATTTGGATTTGAAGGACACCTTTGTTGTACCGTCGTTTAGGCAGAATTTAATTTCTATTTCTGCTTTGGATAAATCTGGATACTATTGTTCATTTGGAAATAGTCAGTTTAGTCTTTCTTTAAATTCAAATGTTGTTGGTACCGGTTCTTTATCATTTCAAGATAACTTATATTTGTTTGATACAGTTGCTTCTTATAATGAAACCTTGCATGTTAGTTCTCGTGGCATAAAACGTAAATTAACAGATGAGAATTTCGTTGTATTATGGCATAAGCGATTAGGACATATTTCAAGAAAAAGGATGGAAAGACTTGTATCAGATGGAATTCTTAATTCCCTCAATTTTACAAATTTTGAAACCTGTGTTAATTGTATTAAAGGGAAACAGACAAATAAAAGGGGATTGGGTGCCAATAGAGCTACAGGTGTCTTAGAATTGATACATACAGACATTTGTGGACCATATCCTGTGGCTTCATAGAATGGTCAACAATATTTTGTATCGTTCATAGACGATTACTCCCAGTATGGCTACCTATATCTCATACATGAGAAGTCACAGACTTTGGACGTGTTCAAGTCATATAAGGCTGAGGTTGAGCTTCAACTCAGCAAAATAATTAAGGGCGTTAGATCTGACCGTGGTGGTGAATACTATGGCAGATATGACAGATCAGGTGAACAACGTCCAGGACCTTTTGCTAAATTCTTAGAGGAATGCGGGATAGTCCCTCAAGATACCATGCCAGGTTCACCTAGCATGAATGGTGTAGCTGGGAGACGAAACCGGACACTTAAAGACATAGTGAGGAGTATGATTTATCATTCCACCTTACCTGAATCCCTCTGGGGTGAAGCACTCAAGACTGCAGCTTACATTCTTAACAGAGTACCAACAAAAGCAGCAGCTAAAACACCTTATGAGCTTTGGAATGGCAAAAGGCCTAGTCTGAAGCATTTACATACTTGGGGTTGTCCAGCAGAAGCAAGGCCTTATAGGCCCAATGAAAAGAAATTGGACTCCAAGACAGTGAGCTGTTATTTCATTGGATACTCTAAACGGTCAAGGGGTTATAAATTTTATGATCTCACTACAAGGCTATTTTTGAGACGGGAATTGCAACATTCTTTGAGGATGTTGAGTTTGGGGGGAGAAATAAGGTTAGAGACTTTGTCTTTGAGGATGAATTTGATCCTGTTCCTTTTGTATAAGAGGGATTGGATCTTATTCCTACAATTGCTTTTGATAATGTTTAGGCTTCTATCCCTGACGTTGATCAAATTGCATATCAAGAACAACCAGACATAGTCATTCAACCCCTTCAGGTACAAACTTAACAACCTCAAGAACCAAAACCTCAGGAACTTGTGTCATTAAGGAGATCCACTAGAGAGAGGAGAAGTGCTATTTCGGATGATACATAGTATTTCTTTAAGAACATGAGGAAAGTGTTGGATTGATGGATGATGATTCGATCAATGTCCGTCAAGCCATGCATAGTTCTAACTCTCAAAAGTGGATGGATGCCATGAAGGATGAGATAAAGTCTATGAAGGACAATGACGTTTGGGATCTCGTTCCATTGCCTGAAGGTGCGAAGCCCATTGGTTGTAAATGGATATTTAAAGCCAAGAGGGATTTGAAGGGTGATGTAGAGCGATATAAAGCTCGTCTTGTTGCTAAGGGCTTTACTCAAAAGGAAGGCATTGATTATAAAGAGACTTTCTCTCTGGTTTCAACGAAAGACTCTTTTAAAACAATTATGGCACTTGTAGCGCATTTTGATCTTGAGCTACATCAGATGGATGTTAAGACGGCGTTTCTAAATGGTGACATTGATGAAACGATTTATATGTTGCAGCCAGAAAACTTTGAGTCGGGAGACCCAAAGAAGATGGTTTGTAAATTAAAGAAATCCATCTATGGGCTTAAGTAAGCTTCTCGTCAATGGTATTACAAATTTCATCAAGTGATAGTCTCATTCGGTTTCAAGATGAACATGTAGATGACTGTATATACCATAAGTTTAGTGGGAGTAAGTGTATTCTCCTGGTATTGTATGTTAATGATATACTGCTTGCCACCAATAATATAGGCTTATTGCACAAAACAAAGAGATTTCTATCAAAGAAATTTGAAATCAAAGATCTTGGTGACGCCTCTTCTGTGTTAGGAATTAAAATACACCAAGATTGCTCTCGCGGTATACTTGGGTTATCACAAAATAGCTATATCGAAAAGGTGCTTAAAAGATTTGGCATGTAGGATTGTAAACCAGGAGATACCCCTGTGGCTAAAGGAGATAAATTCAGTTTAAGTCGGTGTCCTAAAAACGACCTTGAGGTTAAGGAAATAGAAAAGATCCCATATGCATCAGCTGTTGGGAGTCTAATGTATGCTCAAGTTTGTACTCATCCAGATATAGCATACATTATTGGTTTGTTAGGCAGATATTTGAGTAACCCTGGAATGGATCATTGGAAAGCAGCCAAACGGTTATGCGATATTTACAGAGAACAAAAGATCACATGCTTACATATAAAAGGTTAGACCAACTCGAGATCATTGGTTATTCGGATTCAGATTTTGCTGGATGTCAAGATAGTCGTCGATCCACTTCGGGCTATATTTTTTTGCTTGCTGGAGGAGCTATTTCTTGGAGGAGTGCTAAGCAGTCACTCATAGCTTCTTCCACTATGGAGGCAGAATTTATAGCATGTTATGAGGCATCCAATCATGGAATATGGCTGCGAAACTTTGTCACTGGGCTACGGATTGTGAAAAGTATAGAAAGACCACTTAAGTTGTTTTGTGACAATAAATCTGCAGTCTTATATTCCAACAACAACAGAAGCTCTTCAAAGTCAAAGCATATAGAGATTAAGTTTCTTATTGTTAAAGAAATAGTTCAGAGTGGTCAGGTGTCTATAGAGCATATTGGCACAAACTCCATGATAGCAGATCCGCTTACAAAAGGGCTTCCACCCAAGGGCTTTCATGAGCACACTGTTACATGGGTGTTCAGTTATTTAATGATATGCAGTTTTAGTGGGAGTTTGTATTTGAATGCTAATTTTCTTTATATATAGACATTGTGTGTTTGTATATGTTTTCTGCAGAAATAAATAATACAGTTTATTTACACTCGGATTTTGGTACGGTTTTTGATCTCATTAAGGTATAAGGTAGGACCAGTTGGAAATAGACATGTTTAGATCACTTTGCATGTAATTTTCATGCTACACATCCATACTTGATCTATGTCATTTGGTTATATCGCTATGTGTGATCATAGATGGGTCTAGTCACGCTATATTTGTGACAAAGACCGCTTTGGTCCTATGTTGGTATGATCAATGGACGAGATTGTTCAGGAATACCTTTATTTGTGATAGCAAAAGTTGAGCTCACTAAGGTAAATACATTTTTTGCAAAGATACATATGTGGCCCAAGTGGGAGATTGTTGGAAATTAATTTTTCATGTGGGCCTACATATGTATTTAAATGTGTTATTTAATGCTATCTTAAGGTAAAGCCTAAATTAAAGTGATATAATTAAGATAAAATTGAAAGGCTTTTGGGTATTAATATAAAGTATAGGTCATTATTATTAATAATATATGTGTAGATACCAATTTATAATTTTCAGATTTTATGATGGGCAAAACTGAAAATACATTAAAATAACTAAAGTTATTTATTCTGGTTATGCTCCCCAATCCAAACGTACGTTTATTTTCCTGTTTTCTCTGAAATCCCATCTTAAAGAAAATTTCAAGGAGTACGTATTGGATTGGAAGGCAATAACCCACAACAATCCAAGATCATGAATCAAGGTACGCTTTTGCAATTTGGAATTATTTCTCTCAATGATTTAACATGAACGATCTTGGCAGAATTCTGGTTTGTTTTGGTTTCTAACAAGAAAAACTACTAACAAAACCCAAATATGAAATTAAAGTTGTATTTAGATTTGAAGAAAGAAGGATAGGGAGGTATTATTGAGCAAAGGAGCAAAACGTATCGTATTCACATATTATCCAATGTGTTTAATCTACTATCTACGGCTACCTCAATGAATGGCTTTATTTCATATGCTTATCCGTCGATTTCAGTTATAATTTTGCATAAGTGTATACAAAATTAAAAAAAATAACGTGGTTAATACATAGGTGTTACTTTTGGCTCTGATTTGTTCATTTGCCTTAAAATGACCGTATCAACCCTGAATCAAAACGATCCTCAACTTTTTAACATATTGACAACTTTAGTTAGTCAAATCAACAATTCCACAGCCTATACACAGTGGCAACAGGATTACAATCTCATTGATGGGACTAAAACAAAGCCACGTAGGCCATTTTAAACTAAAGAAAAGTAACTTGAAAACTTAATAAAGTGCCACATAGAGGGTGAATTATCCACCGGCCGGGTGGACTCAGGTAAATTCCTATATACACACACTTCTAAAAAAGTGTTTAGTAAAAATGATTTAAATTATTTTTTTAGTTATAAAAAATATAAAATTTTTTAAATTATTATAGTGTAAAGCTTTTATATGTTACAGTAATAATAAAAAAATTATTACAGTATAAAACTCTTACATACTATAATAAAAACAATTCTAACAAACTATTTAAACTACCACACTAAATATCCTATATAAATAATTCAAATTTGTGGTCCTTAATTTTGTCTCATATTAATATGTCAAAATAAAGTATATTTAAGTACTATAAAAATACTTCAGCATTAAATAAGTTCTCAAAATTTGATTTGAAAGACAATCAGTAAAACAAACAAAACATAAAAAGGGGCAACAATTTTGAACGTGACATCATAATACATAAAAGCAAAAGTCCATTTTGAGTAGTATGATCTAAAAGCTCGGTATTCATAAAATTTTAGATTTCAATTTAAAAATATACTATATTTTATATTAAAAGGGTTTATTAAATATGGTTAGAATTAATTTTTTAGTTATCAAATAGCGTAAAACTCTCACATATTATAGTAAAAAGTAAAAAATTACTATAGTATTTTTGAACTAAAAAAATAGTTCTTATCATGTTTATCAAACACCCTATAACACTTACTTTTATTGTGAATAATTAGGTTTTCCCCATAGAAATGAAAGGTATTTCTCTTTCATTTTACCACGCAGTTAAAAATAATTAAAAAAAAAAGACAGATGCACCCAATTATTTACCGTTAATTTGGCAATTACAGTATATGTACGATAAAATAATGTGTTGATTCCTGTTGACACAAGGACGTACTCAATTAATCAGTTTTATTAATTACGCCGCAAAGAAAAGTACCCAAAAAAAAAAATTCAAAAGCCTCGATTAACAACTAGTAATTAATAAAACAGAAAGGGGTATCTTAATAATTCTCCGTACAAGTTGTTGTAATTTGGCGATAAGTAGTAAATTATGCTAGCTAAGCCTAGCTAGCTGTCTGTGTATATAAAGCCGTTGAAGATGTATTAATGGATGAAGGTCAGAGCAGTAACGCACATTAACTATGTCTTTTTCTAATAGAAATGAATGTCACACACTCACACTCTCCAATCATATTAACTATGGGAAGACGTTACAGGACGCAGGTGCTTTGAGAATGTCACTCTCTCAAACGTGCCTATACTCTTTCACATGTACTGCTCTCGTGGCTACTATTCCTTTCACATGCATGCTCATATATATATATATATATATATATATATATATCATGCAGTTCATAATTAATGATCAATATCCGAAGCCATATATGAAATGAAGTTAAAGAACGGTGTTCAATGGTTTCACGTCTCTGTAACGTTGCAAGAATATATACATACACATGCCTCGCGGGTTTATATATATATATATATATATATATATATATATATATATATAGTAGCACGTGCCCTAATTCAAATTTTTAAAATTAATCTTTTACCCTAAATAATTTTAAGAATTTTAAATATATTCTTACCATGCAAAAAAAATATTATTGTGCCTTCAGTAAATGATGAAAACATTTAATTATATATCTATTCAATAAAATATTGTATTTATTTTTTTTTATAGTACCTCATTGAAAAATTTTCTGGCTCCGCTACTAATAAAGCATATAAATATTTATGTATATACATACATACGCCTATATATATAAATAACCACTAACGGCCAATCACATACACATGATATTGTTATAATATGTATATGTGAACGTAGACCTATATACACCAAAGAATGCGGACGAAATCAATGTAGTTAGCTTTGTATATTTACATTATATTAAAAAAAAAAAAAGCTTGGACTGCTTAAATGCTATTGCAGTAAGTATTAATGTCCTTATGTCTTAACTTCAACTAATATGGTTGAATCTATTAATTGTTACACTAAAAGTGATAAATATCCATATTCTAAACCGACTCTATGTATGGGATTTTTTCAGTGCTAATATTCTGAACCAATGGTATCCAATGCCAAGGGTAAGTTATATAATATATACATATATATATATTCTGCGCCTTTCAAACCAATCATTAGTTTGATCAGGACATGCATAAAAAATAAGTAATTAGTTATTTAATTTGTGGGTGTGCATGTGTATATATATATATATATATATATATATTATTCCAGACCAATATGTAAGCTGTCTGATCTGCTGTGCTTCTTCTTTAAACAAAAATTTTTAAGGAAAAAAAACCAAGAGATCTCAGATCTGCTTCAGATGGAGGGCCGTGGACTAATAGATCATACTGCATTTCTTAATGAAACTGAAGGAAAACATCATTTACTAACGTATGGTATACATTTTTTCTACATTTGAAATTACCACAGAGCGAGGGATTGATCAGACAAGTGCATCAATGATGGAACTCAGTAAGATTGTCAAATAAAACCGATCATAGCTGCTACTTTATTTTGTAATCCTTGATCATGGGTACTCAAAGACGTTTCAATTTATAATTAATTACCATAAAAAATTTATATTGGGTGATTTCTTCACTTTGATTCTAATCATTAAATATGGGGCAATGTATATGCACTAAGATTACAGTGTGAATTTTAAATTTAGAACTCGAAGGACATGAACTGTCTCACTTTAATTACTTCCTACAAAAAATGTCATAAAACTCCGCCAATAAAATTATAAGTTGTAAAACTTGTTAATGTTGCACTCAGTTGTCAATTTTTTTTAATAATTTTATAGAATGTTTGGTAAGCATGATTCGAACCAACTTTTTGCTTAGAGAATAGTGTAAAGCTATTATATGCTACAGTTAAAAGCAAAAAGTTACTATATGTAAAGCTCTCATATGCTACGGTGTTTTGAACTAAAAAATTAGTTCTAACCACAGTTGTGATTAAAGCCACATAAAAATCGTTTTTATCAACTAGTCACATGATCCATACATCTCAATGAAAGTTGTTGCGATAAGCTTAGGAGAAAGTAGAGAGAGAGTTTTGTTTTATTTTAAGTTATTTGAGGGCCAAATTAAACTTAAACTTATAATCCAAAATTAGCTCCACATGCACCAAACCAATAGATTATATATAAGTAGATTAATCATGTCATTGACGATATATATATATATATATATATATATATGTTTACAATGGTGACGTTTTCAGGCACTATTTTTAATAGTCGTTTGATATATATATAGCAATTGAAACAAAATGGATGGTTGATTAAAAAAATTTATGATAATTAATAAGATTAAATTCTTATCACATCATATTATTATTTGTTGTTAAAATATACCTTTATTAGATATATAATCATTGAAAACGAAACCATTGAAAACAAGTTTATATATATTTATATATATATATATATGTGATAGAAATAATATACATGGTCGATAATATACACATGTATAACATACATAATATAACTTTTATATATCCAATTAATATTCAGTTTTTTACTCACATGGGCGGTTTGGTGGAGCTTTGTGCCCGACTCATGACATGAATGACTCATTAAAGGGGTATAAAGTCTCCAACCTGGCTAAACCAAGTCACTTTTTGCGAGTCAAATGAATAAATGTCGTATTTCCAAAGATTATGGTAATTTGGAATGCATGACTTAAGTCATCTTAGAGGTGGCAATAATCGTATTCGTGCCATGTTTATGTCGGCACGTTTACAGCACGACACGTTTAGCCTAAACACGAATACGACATGATTAATAAATGTGTCAAAAATACAAACACAAACACAACACGCGTAACATGACACGACACAATTAATATGATTATTAAACGTGCTGTGACTGGTTAACACGATAACAACACGCATATGACACGTTGATGAACCAATTAACTAAAATTTTAAAAAATTTAAAAAAAATTAAAAAAAAAGCCAATAAAGAAAATTAATAAAAACACGATATCTAGTTAATACTAACCTACTATAAATATTTTAAATATTTTTATTTTTAAGTTTAAATGTGTTATAAATGGACGGGTCGTATCGTGTCGTGTTAACACATTTACAGCCCGTTTAATTAAACGTATTAAGGTGTGTTTAGCGTGTTAGCACGAATCCAGCCCGTTTATTTTCGTGTTATTCGTGCCAACTCATTTATAGCACAATTAATAAACGTGCGGTCTAAACCTGTTTATCTCATGTCGTTTTTGTATCTTGTCATTGTACCGTGTAGGAAACTGCCGGCCTTAAGTCATCTTGAGTCAACAGTTTCCTCTCCCTCTCTCTCTAAATTGAAACACATTCAAAAAAACCTATTTGTCGACACTTTTAACCACAACTAACCGTATACTTCTATTGGCACTTTGTGACGTTAGCATTAATTCAGTTCTCGATATGTTGACATCAATATTGCAGAATTGTGGACCAAATTCTTAGTTCTATATATTATACTTCTCCGGTTGCGAGTGTATATACTGTGTGGTGCATATACTTGAGTGCTCTACGCCTAGGGGAGAAATTCCTAGAATTTATCGCCTAACTGGTTGTAAATGTGTACTTTTTTTCTAAGAATCTTATTTAAGCATACGAAATTATAACTTTATTATTTACAAAATAGTAAGACCTAATCTAAAAAATATACTATATATTAGATTAAGACTCATAATCTTATAAGTAGCAAGTTATACCCTACGGAGATGAAAATAACTTTTCTTTTTTTCCTATCTGCAAATTGCTAAAAATACTTTTTGTTTCTATGTAATTATCCTTCTTTTCTGCTATTTCATTCAAGTCCTGGCCTATAAGGGCATTTTCTAATTCTTTCAAGTTATTTAATTTTATCGTTCTTTTTTTTTTTTTGCTTTGAGTTCTGACGACACATGTAAGGCCCCTATATGGGGGTTAACAGTTTTTAATGAGATAAAATAAAAATCAAAAATAAAAGTAAAACCTTAAAAATAAAGTTGTCCGGGGCTTAAATGAAAACTCTCAAATCAAAAATAAAAATATAAACGACAAATAAACCACAGTTTAATGTAGCACCTTAAATTTAATAATATAAACTGTCGTCATCATCATTTTAACCCTCAACGCATTTTAATACAGTCACAGAAAGTAACAATTGATGTTTACATTATCATGAAGAACATTCTTAACAATTGAAGCAGTCCCAATGTAATATAGCTACATCGCTTCCTCAACTATTTTTCTCGTAGCCACCTCACACTTAGTGAGTCCTGAAAAGATAAAAATATAAGGGAATGAGCGACACTATGCTCAGTAGAGAAAACCATTACTCACCTTTAGGTTTTTATCATTACCACATTAAAACCTGCATGGTTAGTTAATACTCATCATTATTCAGATTATGAGATTTATTATAATCATATTCCGTGGATACCATAGTTAATCATTACCGAGTTTCATACATATACATATATACAAATATTATAGTTCATCATTATTACTAGGTACCCACGTTAAATAGAGTATCACTCAACTCATCGAAACCCAAATGGGTGTGCTTGATCACCCTCTAAATATTCTAAGGGTGTTTCGGTGAGGGGACATCAAGCCCCAAGTCCTCACCAAGTCAATTCCTGTACAGTGTGTTCTGGGACTTTCAACCCAAGGAAGCGTCATCACCTTCCCCCTATTTTACCTTTTAGGGTATTCATGCCCAAGGACGTAACCGCCGCCCTCTTCACGTCTCACCATTTCTCTATATTTAATCATTATTAATAGAGTCAGTTTTTCTAATCATGCTTCTCAATTTATAACATGTGTCAATTCTTTATGTTCCTCGTCGTACAATACAAGACGAGTCCATGTCATAGTTTTATATGTGATACTCATATAATATCAGTTCAACATAGATATATATATCTTGCGGTAAAATAATCAATTTAATTCTATAAAAACCTCACAAAAGATGAGTAATAGAATCATTACCTTTCAAGCTTATCAACAATCTTTTAATCCTGGAATCAATTAACGTTAGCTCCATACTCCCTTGATCCTAAGGCGTGCATAAGGACAATTAAAACTAAAGCATAACATACAACTACATTCATAAATAAATCATGTGTAAATCTATCTTATTAGTATGCCATTAAAGCTTTTATGTAAATCTTTTTGAATACCACAGTAAACAATTTTTGTCTTAACACAATATAAAATGTAAACAAGTAATCTATATGTTTTAGTCTCGAATAAGATTCATCAATCACTTAGGATAATATTGGAAAGGTTGCAAGACATTAAGGAATTAGGTGGTGAGCAAAGATGGGTTCTTGGTTCAGGTTAGCAGCTGGTATACCATAACAAACTGGCAGGTTTACTAGTTTCCAATCCAAAAATTGAATAATTCATAGAAAATAAAATACAACTCCGATTTAGGTTTATGATAGCTCGTTAGAAAGCTTAGGATGTCTACTTTTTAAATATGCAAACCAATTTATAAAATTCATTTTAATTTAATCCCAAAATTTCAAGAAATAGCCACTGCCCATAGAGGTATTACAAAGTTTAACAATATAAATTTTTTGTCTAGGGCATATACACTTAGACTTTATACATATGCTCCAAAATAGCAACAAACATATACTTAGGTTTAAGAATGCAAATTTGAATAATTCTTGAGTATAAAAGAAAATTTATAAATGAAAGACTAAATTTGTTCATAAGATTCTAACGTCAAATTATGGTTAGTTGGAAGCTTGAAATGGCTTCAAAACAGGTTCCTTGACTTCGGTATGACTAAAATTCTTGCTCAAATGGAGGTAATGGTGGCTAATTTTTATGGCTACCTTGAAGAAGTTTCCTAAGTATTTTGCTTCAGCAAAGAAATGAGAAGAAGAGTGTGGGAACCGTGGAAGAGAAAGGAAGAAAAGATGAAGTCTTTGAAGAGAAGTGATAGAAGCAATTATGGAGGAGACATGTTGAAGCATGTCACGGAGGAAATAAAGAAAATGAGGGTCAAGAGTAGTTGGAAAAGATATCCTTATGTCTCATCTGGAGACTTTAACGCACATAATGCCAATATGACATTTTTGAGATTTATTAGAAGTTCTAAGGCTTTTCAGTAAACATACTAAATAAATATAGAAGAATTTTAGAAAATTTAAAAATAGATAAAAATAAATATTGTAAAATAAATTTTAAATGAAGCAATTTTTTTTTTATTGATACACTAAAAATTAATTTAATTACCTTAATACCCGTTAGGAGAATAACGGGTGTCACAACACATTATCCCACTATTTTATTGATTTGTCTCTTGCAAATTAATAATGGTTTTTCTCTCCTCATAATTCATTTCCAGGTCCGTGCTTTGCAGTTTTCCTCATGTGATAGAACTGTGCAAACATTTGTATGTTTGCTACTTGTTATCTAGCTTAGTTGGTCTCCTTGCATTAAATTTGTTAAGTAAAAATTGAATGAAGTAAATTAAAAATATATATATATGACTTTTTTGGGGAAAAAATGAATTGTTCCCCAAATTTTTGAGACATTAAATTAATTCATTTTTCCCCAAAAAAAGTCATATATATATATATATATATACATATTTGTTTATTTTTCTCCAAATTGTTGCAGTTTGTAAAATATTTTTTATTTACTACTAATTTGTAAGAAATTGTAAATGTTTTAATTTTTAATTTTTTTAGTACCACTGAAAAGACTCGAGACATGGGCTTATCATCATAACCAAATTTGAAGCCGTACTATAATATATTGTGAGTTTTCCGTTATTGTTGTTTTATTTTCTATATACAGAAAATTCCGAATCCCGACCAACATGTCTTTGCCTAATATTTCCATGTACTTTTTTTTTTGGGCAAATTAAAAAACGTGTAGTGGTATCCTGTTACTTCCACCCAACCTTTATAAAAGGAATTGCCTAACATCATAGATGAAACGAATACGGAACCTAAACCATGATATAACAGCCTCGATCCTAAATGATAGAAAAAAGGGACCTTAATAAATTATTTATATGTCCCTATGCTACCACCAACACCAGTGGTTAATGTTCTTATGTATTTAAATGAGTTTCAATGACAATGTGCATATACTAAAGGACATTTTAATAAGAGAAAATTGTATTATTCTCATTATCATTTTTAGAAGGGTGTTTGGGAGTCTTGGTTAAAGCTTTACACTGTAGCATTCTTTTTCTTTTTTTTGACACTGTAGCATGTGAAAGCTTTTTTATGTAACAACCAAAAGTTTCAATTTGAACAAAAAAATACCAAACACACTATAAGTTTTACAAACACGAAAAAAGGGAATTTGACTATTTTTATTACATTATCTAATTGACAAGTAAATACAATAAAATGTATGGTAAAGTTTTGTTTATATATTTTTACTAAGTTCTCTTGCTAAAGCCAATAAGTACTCAACCCTCTCAATTAATCGTGAAGTGAATTGATGGCTACTGACTTGGAGGGTTCTTTAATTGGGCCTCTGTGCGTCTATGGCTTCAATAGCTGGATCACATATGGGCCCCATTTTACAGATGACTCCATTACTGGGCCGAAACATCTGTTTTGTACTCAAAAGTCCACTAGTGGCACAAACTCAAAAAACAGAATGGGGTGAAGTAGAGGAATACCCACCGCTAGAAAGCTGGCTTCAAATGCGCCAATTTGTAATTGTACTCTTTTTTTATATAGAAAACAAAGAGCTTAATTTTCACATCAAAGACGAGTAGAGAAACCCCATGTGGCTACATGTACTTGGAAGGCTCAACCCGAGGGAGTTGTTAAAGTTAATGTTGGCGCAACTGAGAAGGATTCTTTGGACCATGTGGATTCTGGGAAGGTTATCAGAGATAGTAGAGGAGTTGTCATGGCAGCATGATTGAAAAAAAAAAAAAAAAAATCTACACGACAAATTGTCTTTTTATGTTGTTCAATGTCTTCCGGCTAGGGAAGATGTGGAGCTTGCGCAACGGTGTGGTTTTTTTGATTGGGCTCTTGATTTGGGTGCATTATAAAATGTTGTTCGAGCAATTAAAGGAGATTCCCTTTGAGGCTCGCAGGCAAATGTTATTGAAGACATCAAGGATGGCATTTGGGCGCTAGAAGTAGTTTTGTTTGTTGCAGCCCTCGTTTCGAGAATAGTGTAGCCCACTTTCTAGCTAGTTTTACTTTACCTTCTGTTCTGTTGATTTCTTATGGGATGTTTCCAGTTCCCAGTTCATCAGCTCTAGTGTAAAAATTGATATTTCTTTTTCCATTAAAAAAAGGAACATAAACATTATTCTATTACAGAAAGAAAGGAGTTACTTTGCTGTATTTTTTTGGCTAAAAAATAATGATAATAGCTTGACATATACTTCCATTTTTCCTTTTCCTGTCCACCGATATAATTAAACGTTAAAAATATATTAGTGCGTCAAATATACTAATGCTTGACGCGGGAAAGGGTTTTCCTATGAGTGTATTATCAATCGACGTTTTATGAATTCCTATGAGTGTATTATCAATCGACGTTTTATGAATCTTTACTATTAGCTATCTCCATTTTCATTATGTGGTGGAGATAAATGTGTAGAAAAGGCAGTATATTGATAATGAGACTTTTTTTTTTTTAAAACCAAAAGAGCAATTGGGTTGCAAAAATAAAGGATTTCTGAACTTTTTTTTTTTGCTTCTTTAACCTTCCTAGGAATTATTACAAAAAAAAAAAAAAACCTTCCTTGGGATTATCTACGGCTCCGATATATCTTGTTAATAATTGTTTAGTAGTGCTTAAATTTTAGTTAGCTTCAATGAACTTGCGGTACGTGATAAATAGTCCTATTTTTAGAGCATTTATCCTTCTTTTCATCCTTGTTTTGGTTTGATCATATATTTCTATGATTGTTAGTTGTTACGCTATAATTTATTGATAAATCCATTAAAACAAAATAACCAGACCATTTCCTCCTATCCTTAATCAACAAAAAACCAAAAAATTAAATAATAATAATAATAATAATAATAATGATGATTATAGTTTCTCATGTATAACAAAACCTTACACGTGAAATCCTGTCCATCTTCTAAACCTCCCAAAATCACTCCCACAAGAAGTTGCCATTCCAATCCCCGTTCTTCCCTCATTCCCAACACCTCTATAATACATTCTCCACTCATCTTCTTCTCCATCCATCTGAACCAAACATGGTGATCCCACCCCTCTATTGTCCCACCCATTTTGGGCCTCTGAGGCCTTCAAAACAGCCTCATCTTTAAGCCTTGTCCAATCCTTAAGCCCATCCCGGGACACTGCCAAACCAATACTCCTCTCTCCGTTACTAGAAACCCCTTCATATGCCATCAAATATTTCCCATATTTCCTACTTCTCACCACATTGGCATTAAGTGCCCCAAACTCATCAAAAACACCACTTTTTTTCCCACCAAAAATGATCTTTCCCAACTTGACCCACCTAATTCCATCTCTTGATCTGGCCATTCCAATACAAAATTCCCCACTCCCAACATCAAAGGAGTGGTAGTACATCCTCAAATCCCCATTCCCATGGAAAACAACTTGTGGAGAGGCAATGAACAAGGAATCCCATTCCTTTTCTTGCCCAACATCAAAGAGGGCCCCACTATGATGCTCCCCTTCAATTCTAGCCCAATACCTTCCATCTTGGCTAATTGCCAAACCAGGCAAAGACTTGTGAATTTTGCCACTTGAACCCCCACCCTCAGAATCTCCCAAAAAACTTTCTGGGTTTTCAAGACTGAATTTTGAAATATCAATAGAAATCTCTATCTCCTCAGAACTAAACCCAGCATAGTACATCCAATAAACAGCACTAGAAGATCTGACCTTTGAACTTGACATGATCACAACCTCAGAAGGTCTAATGCTCAGAGTGTCAAAAGCCCACCAATCTTTCCCACAACTCATCACAAAACCCACCTCTCTACTTGCCTGGACCGGTCCCACTCCTCGTTCCCAGTGGACCCCATTGCTCGAAACCGCCAATCCAATCGAATCCAAACATGGGTTTGAGTCTTTCGATCTTGATCTTCCGTGGTACCACATGTACCACCTCTCTTCTTCGTCGCTCAGAAACCTTTTCACGACCGGAGACCCAACTTCCGCGCAGTCCCACGAGCTTTCAACTCCCAAATCGAACACCAACCCACCAGAGGAAGACGAGGAAGGTGGCAAGAGAGAGGAAAGTTTGTCGCTTGAATTAGGTTTCGAGGATTTGGATTCTTGAGAGTTTCGACCAATGCGAAAGGTGGAATCTTGGTCTTCGACATTGTCGGTGTTTGTGTCGGGTTTTGTGGAGCAGCGAGTGAGGGAAAGAGAATTGTTTCTGGGTTTGGAAGAATTAATAGAGTTGGTCGAGATTTTAATGAATGTGATTGCTTTTGTTGGGTTGGTTAGTTTTGGGGGTGAAAGGAAGTTGACGGCCTTGGTTGCTGAAGTTGCTGTGGAAGCTGCTTCCATGGCTGTTTGTTGCGGAGGAAAGGAAAAGAAAGGAGGTTGGATTGGATTGGGATTTGGTGTGTGATTTGTTTTGCAGTTAAAAAATGAGGTGCCACTTTTGCAAGTTGTTGGTGGCAAGGATTTTGAATGGGTCAAGAAAGAAAAAGAAAAATGAGTTCGATTAAAATTGGAAGTATGTGAGATCTTGGAGCTGACGTGGCTGGTTGCTCTTCCACAAAACTCAATTGGCAACATTTCATTCATCAACCACTTATATCTATTTATACATTCCTATTAAAAAGGGCTAATAGGGTATTTGAAATTGTCAATTAAAATTTTTGGTTAATACAATCTTATATGATATAATATCAAAAAAAAAAAAAGCTATAATATAAAGTAATAATTTTAATCATAATTGGTTAAAATAGATAGGGTGTGTTAAGGGGTGTTTGTGCCTTGTGTCAAGGCGAAGAAAAGAGAGATAAAGGCATAAAGCCTAAAGGGAAAGCAAGGAGAATACACAACTTGAATCCTCACAAAAAAGTTGTAAATTTGGAGCTGGCAGGCAGATACATAAGAAATGTTCTTTGGTGGGCTATGTTTCACTGTACACTAGGATCTTGCATTGCTTTAGTAACAAACATTTTTGTTTGTCGAAATTATCTTCTGTTTCTTTTGAAAGTGAAATTCGTACTTACAACATTTAAATTACTAGAACAATCTAGCAAGTGGAGGATCTAATGCTGTCCTGAATTCTTTTTTGTCCAATTTCCTTCTGTTTTTAAATTTTTTACCCTAAAAAATAGTTTTCTAGCCTATTGTCTTTGGATATGAGCTGGTTTGGAACAGAAAGTTTTTTTTTTTTAAAATTAAAAATAAAAATCTCCGATTAACAGACCAACTTGTGTTGAACTGAAAGATGAATTCTATTTTTGGACGAAAAGTAACACCTAAACAGGGTTGAAACAGATTTGGTTTTATTACATGGACATTATAAAAATCGCATCCACCTTTTTTGTCATTTTTTTCCCCTAAAAACAAGCTATTAACTCTATAAATCCATGCTCTACCGTGTAAAAATCTTTACGCATTTACATGCATATTTCGAGCCGCATTTACATGAACTATGTACAATTGTACATTTCTCTATATTTATTAATTTTTGAGTAAATTATATTGACATTTTTTTGTATTTTACACAAATTATACAGACATCATCTGTTGAATCAAAACTAATTACACTGACATCTCTTGACTGTTTGAAAAATTACAAAAAGGCCCCTCTATTACTTGACTGTGAGGGTTGACCTTTAAGTTTGTTTAAAATGTCAAAAATGGCCCTTCATTCATTAAAAAATGTTTTTAGTTATTTATGTGCTTAGAAATGGCAATTTTAACTTTTTTGACATTAAAAATGAGTTTAAATAATTTATATACACTTATAACTATTAAGGTATTTAACAAACATAGTTAGAGCTAACTTTTTGGTTAGTGAATATTGTAAAATCTCACATGCTAGAGTAAAAAGCAAAAAAATTGTTGCAGTCTAAAACTCTCACATGCTAAGCGTTTTGAACTAAAAAATTAGTTCTAACCATGCTTGCCAAACAAATTTCACTCTAATTGAAAATAAAACATTTTTTTCTTTTCTTTTCTTTTTACTTCTTCTCCAAAAATAACAATTAGTCCAAAATAGGTTCAACAGATCTTTACACACTTTTAACTATAATTTTTGCTCTCATAAAAATAATTTCTTGATTTTTTGGCAAATTTTCAAAAAATTAAAATAAGACATATTATTATAAATTTGTATTTTTTTAGTACTTAAAAACTAACTAAATCTCACTAAATTATCCTTTAAATGCTTTTTTTTCATAAAAGTTTAAAAAGTATAACAAATTAAAAATAATATATATATATATATATATATATTTTTAAGAAAAGACACCTAAAAAAAGAAAATTAAAAACCCATAATAAAAATAAAACACACCTAAAAAAGAAATTAAAAAACCAAAAACTAAAAAAGAAAAAAAAATAACTATGTCTCTATCTCTTTATCTCTCATCTCTCTTTCTCTATCTCTCTTCGTTCTCTCTCGATTTGGGCGAGGGGGAAGGGAGGAGGTGGGAGACAAGACGGGGATGGTGGGCGATGGAGGTGAGGGGCGCAACGGGGAGGTGGGGTGGACTATGTTTGGGTAGAAGCGGTCTCGGGGGGTGGGGGCTTCTCTGGACGTCGGCCTATAAAGGAAGATTAGGAAAGGAAGGTCAGGAGGGTAGGTGGGGGTTAGTCTCGAGCTCGACGGAGGGGAGACAGGTGGTGTTGGGCATTGTGAAAGGGGGGCAGCGATGTTGTTTGGCCTGGTAATGGGGTCGCGGGTAGAGGGATAGCCAGGTGAGTTTAGGTGGGGGTCGAGTGGGTGGACGAGGAGGCAGGCCTGGTTTTTTTTAATGATTTTTTTTTAAAGGATTTTGGTTTTCTCTTCAATAAAAAAAGGTTTTTTTTTTTTTTACTGAGTTTGATTTTTTAGTTAAAAAACAAATAAATGGTTGTGATTTAGTGATTTTAGATCAATGGTTGAGATTTAAGGGGTATTTTTGTCACTTTATATAAAAAGTTAACAATGCAATTAGTTTTAGTATAGGTGTCTCTGTAATTTGGCTAAAACACAAAGGTTGTTAGTGTAATATATTTTTAAACTTTTTTCGAGTTGGGTTGGATAGCCTTTTTAATGGACTTTTTAAAATAAATGACTATTTTTTTAAAAAAATTAAGTAAATAATCGTTTATCAATGATAAACTTCTTGTATTTATCAGTGTTAAGCTCGATAAACTTGAGTTTATCACTGATAAACTCGATAAGTTTATTACTATTGGATTGTTATTTGTCTAATTTAAAAAAAATTATATTGATTTATTGTAAAAGTACTTTTAAAAAATCCATTTACTTTTATATTTTTCTTTTTTTTCCCTATGACCGGCAATTTATTAATAGCCATCCGATTCGTATCAGTTTAAAACTAACGGTGCTAGTTTGCTAGACATGCTTCATAATTATTTCCGCCAAAGTTGCTCTGCCAGCAAAGAAATAGAAATATTTGTCACTATGTTTTAACCCAAAAACAATTCATTTTGAAGTGGGTATATGACGAATCATCGGGAAGAGTTTGTTTGTGAAAAATCTTTTTTATTTATGAGATTATAATCTTGTTACTTACAAAACGGTAAGTTCTAGTCTAATACATAGTATATTATTTACACCGGGTCTTGTTCTCTTGTTGGTAGTGATTAAATAGGATCGCTGTCTGCTGGTTCTTTATTGTCTTTCCAACCTTTCATTGTTCATGATTTCAAAAACTTCTTTCTGTCTGAGTTTCTACTTCTATCCTTTTGTTAAACAAAACAGTAAAAGTGTTGATGAAAGAGAGAAAAGAACATATCTTTATTTTGAGGCTTTCGCTTTCAAGAAAGGGTAAAAGGAATTCCTTCCAAAATGAGGAAGGTATGTATTTCTAAAGGGCCCAAAAATTCTTTTTCTATTTTTTTCCCTAGTATCTTCGCATATAAAAATCGTCAATATAACATAATTTTTGCTATAAAATCTCATGGTAACCAAATGGTCATTGCCGAAATATGCATGTAAAAAGTACTTCACTATAGAATAATATGACAGGATTTTACAGAAGTCACGGAAGCTAAATATTATGCCGGTTTAGTTGGTTACCAAACCGGCGTGATAGTACCGGGGCAAAACTGTACGTATTGGCCGTCAAATTCATGTTGCATGGCAGGATTACCCTACCTGCTATAAATAAAGGCTTGATGAACAAGCCTCCAGGCTCTAAGTACATCAAAGAATTTTTTTAAGTGCCTTTGATGAACTATGGTTACTGCATATATAAAAGATATTCTTTCATATATTGTGGTGGGACGTGATTAAATAAATGCATGCATGAAATCAAGAATGCAGCACAACTATTCACACAAAGAACCCCATAATAGATTTCTCATATCTTCAAAAAAGGATTTGCTTAATTATCTATGTTAATGGTATATGTAAAACAACAAAATATTAGAGAAAAATAACTCTTTCTTTGGTTAAAGCAATAAACACACTGCAAAGAAAATACTTTTTAATTTATAGATGTCTTCTCACGTGTATATTTTGCCGTTCTCATCAGCTTATTCTATTCTGTCGGCTTTAAGTTTTTGAAGTATTCTTTAATGTTTTCGCCTATCTCAAAGATCAATCCCATCTACACTTCGTTCAAGGACTATAAAAAAAGTTACAACCATAGCAACAAAAATGATGCTACCGTGTGTCAATTCTCTTGTGCAAAATTGGTAAAATTTCTAACTAGCCTAAACAATATGGCTAATATAACACATATTGGCTGGCTATCAACTACCTTAAGGCCCCAACTCACATCCTCACAATGTCTCACATGAGAAAAAAGGAAAACGTGAATAAAGTCCCCTTTTTGCCTCGATGTCATAAAATCAAGGAGCATGAAAACAAGGCTCCATTGACGTGGCTCGACGACAAGGTGGATCAGGCACACTTTGGTCGTCGGGGTGGTAGAGAATCCAAGGCTTCAACCCTCTGAGGCCTTGTGCTAACACATCAGCGAGACTGAGAAGATACAATATTTCTGCCCATGCTTTCTTGTTATGTGATTGCTTTTCTGTTTGTTGATGGCCTTCATGACTTGGTTGGTAGACCGCAATTATAGGGTTAAGTAGGATTGCTTTAAGAAAAAATCTAAAAGTTATTAGTTTTTATTTTCTAATTAAGAAAATAAAAATATGGCTGAGATAAACGCTGCTGCATATGCAGAAGAAGGATTGTAAGTTGATATGGCGTGAGAACAAAACTTCAAACTTTTTGCCCAAAGAATCAATTGACCAATCGATGACATAAAACACAACGTGAAGAGAAGGTGTATGCTAACATTTGAAATTTGCCACTTTTAGCAAAAGCTTGCATTAAAATTTAACTTGGATCCTTGAACCCAAACATAACGAGTTTAGAAGTATAAAATTACTATGATTTAGTCTTGCATAAGGTTTTAGCCATATTAGTCATTTTTTTATATTTTAATTTTGCTTATTATTAGTTTATCTTATTTGTCTTATATATCTTTTATTTTAGTCAGTATTTGTTGTTGTTTATTGAAAGTTTATAAATAGCCATATTAGCTACTGTATTAGGAAAAATAGATTATTGAATATTGAATTTAAAGTTTGAGTGTTTTTCCTTCTTTTTGGGGTTTTCTTTTGGTGGATTTTAGAATCCTCCATCCAAATTAGACTGGTAAAAATGGATAGATATTAATTAGAATGTTTCTGGGAAAGGCTCACAAAAGAGATCGTTCATGTCACTTTCAAAGTCAATAAGCAATATTTGGTTTATTAGAAGGAAAGGAAGGCCGACGTGGTGCTTATTATTCTATTTCCCTAGCCACTATATGATATCCACACAACATATTTGCACTCGCTAGAATTGAAATTTTGACTGCACTTGATTTGTTTTACAGACCTTTTGTAGGATTCTGTGTATTGACCACATCGTCTATAGAGCTCTTCACAGATTCATAGCTTAGAAAGTAAATAAGGAGAAAAATTTTGCAATGTATGCTTGATTGGAACTTGCTCAATCAAGATTTTATGTCAAACTCTGGAGCAACAAGTCTAAACTGCAATCGTTTTTCTCCTAAGAATTGGCCAATAAAAGGATGAAAAAAAAATATGTGAAGCAAAAGTTATAGAATACTAAAGTACTTCTAGATCTATTAAATAAAACGACATCATTTTTAACCTCATGCGTAAAGAGGAAATAAGCATTTATGGCTGCTGCAACAAAAACTTCGAAAAAAAAATTCAAAACCTTATTTATTACTCAATATATTATCCCTTATTGCAAAGCACAAATACCTTTACCTACACTAAAAGAGGTTCGATTTGCAAGTACCGCATCAGAAAAAATTGAGCGATGGTTTCCGGAGATTAAAAAAAATGAACATAGGTTTACCAAAACCAACAAAGCCACCAAACAACTAGCTAAAATCTCCACGACCTCCATCGTACCACATTAAGACCTAGTAGAAAACACACAAATTGACCGTGACAGGATGTTGAAAATTAATCCAGTAAAAGAGAAAGGTGTCAAAAAAAATTAATGTGCTACGCAAAAGAAGTACTTTGATATGGAGTGACAAAAGACACGTGATATCTACATTTTTACAGTATTTAATGAATGCTTGCATGCATGATAACTTTTGCAATTGGAGGAATTTCGCTAACGAAAAATAAAATCAAAATTGCAACATAACTATTCACAAAAATAACCCCATAATAGATTTCTCGTCTCTTCGAAAAGGATTTTTTTTTTAATTATCTATGTTAATTGTATATGTATAATAAACAACAAAATATAAAATAAAATAACTCTTCTTTTTGTTAGAGAAATGAACACATCGCAAGGAAAATACTTTTAAATTATAGATGGCTTCTCATATGTTTATTTTACGCTTATTCTATTTTTGCCAGTTCAATTTTTTGAAGCAATATTATTTAATATTTTGCACATGTTACAAAGATCAATCCCATTTGCACCATATTCGCTTAAACAATGGCGAACAAAAAATTTGTAACCATCCCTGCAAATATGATGCCATCTTAAATCAGTTTTCATGCGCAAAATTGGTGAAATTGCTAAGTAGCCAAACCAATGTGGCTAATATAACATATATTGGCTAGCTATCAACTAACTTAAGGCCCCAACTCCAATCCTCACAATGTCTCACATGAGGAGCAAGTAAACCTGAATCAACTCCCCTCTTTGTCTCGATGTCATAAAATGGAGGAATATGGAAACAAGGCTCCATTGATGTAACTCGACCGCAAGGTGGATCAGGCACGCTTTGGTTCTCAGGATGGTAGAGAATCCAAGGTGTCAAACCTCCGAGGCCTTGTGCTACATATCCAAATGTCGACCAAGCACTAGTGACTAACACATCAGTGAGACTGAGGAGATACATTTCTGCCCATGCTTTCTTGTTATGCGATTGCTTTTCTGTTTGTTGATGGCCTTCATGACTTGGTTGGTAAACCCCAATTACGTCCCCATTCACTGTTGGGTATTCCCTGTACAAGTCCTTAACAACCTCAAAGTATCTTGAACTCAGTGAGGTCATGAGTATTACTTTATGTTTGGGAGTAGTTTGTGGACTATTACTCTTAGCATCATATTGTTCCTTATCTACTTCAGGAAGCAATTTCTCCTTTGTTGTACAAGCTAAAATTTGATCCATAACATATTGAAATGGACCAGGTTTTGCTTCAAACGTTCTGACTTGAATTCCAATCCTTTCATTTGCTTTGGCCAAGTAAGCCTGATATGACCTTGTTATTAAGCCCCACACATGATTTGAGGGGTTGAAAAGATACCTACCCAAGTGGTGGAAAACTGTTCCTTTCTCTGGAAACAATCTGCTTAGTTCTCGATCAAAAGAATGCATCAAGAATAGAAATGGAATGTAGTAGTTGTCTGTTCTAATCATTAACCAAGGCACTTTGGCGATAAGACTTTGATATTCATCAAGGAAGAATGTTTGGTCATGATCATCATAATCATGAACTAGATAGAGATACAAATGTGATGGAAATGATTTTGTTGAAGTGTTCAACATATTCTTCTTAAGCATGTTACCATATGAATGAGGATATTTCTGATCAAACTTCTTGAATTGGTCTTTCATAGGGAAGTCAAGCGGAAGTAACCATGATGTTTCTGGGAATGGCTCACAGAAGAGGTCATCCATATCACTTTCAAAGTCAACAAGCAGTACTCGGTTTGTAAGAAGGGCATACAGGAAAGCCGAGGCTATGCTCATTATTCTATTTCCCAAGCCACCACATGATATCCACACAACATATTTGCATCCATTGAAGCTGAAATTTTGACCCGACTTGATTTGTTTTATGGATTTGTTGTAAGATTCTGTGTGTGGACCGCATTGTCTGTGAAGCTTTTCATAGTTTCGTAGCTTAGAAAGTAGATAAGGAGAAGGTTTATGTGATGAATTTTTGCGGTATATGCTTGTTTGAAACCTGCTTAAGCACGATTTTGCGTCAAACTTTGGAGCAATAAGTCTGAACCGCAATTGTTCTTCTCCTAAAAGTTGGCCGTAAGAATAAAAGGATGAGGAAAGAAATTACAAAAAAAAAAAAAAATTAAAACAAGTACCAAAGTACTTGAATATGAGATGACATTATTTTTAACCTTACTAATAAAGAGGATAACAACAAAACTTTCTCGAGAATATATGGAAAAGTCATCCTCATTTTATCAACAGATTATCCCAAAATGCAGAACACAAATACTTTTACCTTCACGAAGAGAGGTTCCATTTGTAAGTACTATATCCAAAATTTTGAGCTGTAGTCTCTGAAGATGAAAAATTGAACACAGACTCACCAAAAGCAAAGCCACCAAACAAGTTGCTAAGATCTTCGCCACCTTCATTGTATTGATCTGTACAAGATATAAAAAGTGAAAGATGTTAACAAAAATTAATGATGCTCTACGTAGAAGATTCCAGCCCTCTTCGACAATATCTAGGTGGATATGGTTTGTCTTGACGATACAACATTCACGGCTTGCTAAGAGAACACTCTCATGACAAGCCTAAGACAAACAACAAAACGACAATGTTTTCTTTCTTCGCAAAGATATTTGGGGTAGAGATAGAAAACAAACAAAGCCTGGACTTTGCGTGAGTAATTATATTTGAGTCTCTTTTAAGTGAATTATAAACCAGATCATAATAGCTCCTCTATAATAAAAATAATTGAAGGCAGCAAAAATGAATATGGTTTTAATACCCATATACTATCAAGCTAGTAAATACTAGAATTCATGAGTTCATAAGAACTTACCTTAGAGTATATATATCTTCTAGCTCATTGAATCTCAAGAAGAGGTTTTGCAAATACTTGGAGTAAAGAAAGGAATAGAGGCCTTCTTATATAGAAGGAGAGGGAGACTCCACTATTCATGTATTTACCATGTGGGATTGTTTCCTTTTATTCCTTCTCACAAAATAGAATATTTTCTCCTTTCACTTTTATTGACATTTATTTTACAAAAGCAGACAGAAAATGCTTTGAAACTAGGTCGCTTTTAGGAGACAAAGCTTTATAAATGTAGGAAAATCAAAATAACTTTTCTTCATTGTGTAAATTGGGCCGCTTCTATCAACAAACTGAGAAATAATACCATGAGCAACTTACAATGATGTCATCAAATATACCACTTTATTAAAAATGCCCTCCAATAAGCTATTTTTTAAAACTACCCCTTTTATTGAAAATTTATAGTTTATTAAAAGACCAAGTTACCCTTCCTCCCACTCATTTATGCAAGATACCAAGTTAGAACCTATAAGGTTTATCCCAAAACCTACTAGGTTCTGTCTTAGAACCCACCAAATTCTATCATAAAACCAACAAGCACTGACTCTGCTAGCCAACACGGGTGCCAGATTGTAACCTGTCAAATTTTAAAGTTGAAACGTACCAGATTCTAACATATTTTGTTGAAACAAAGAAGCGGCAGCCGCCTCCGGTTGCTGGCTCGAGTACCATATTATAATCTAGTAGGTTCCAAAGTTAAATCTACCAGCATATTTTTTTGAAACATAAAAGTGTCAACCGACTACAGTCACCAGCGTGGGTGCCGGAGTGTAATAGAACCCATCAGGTTTCATCCTGGAACCCATCGAGTTCCATTGCAGAACCTGTCAAGTTCTGTCCTGAAACTTATCGGAACCCATTAGGTACCGGCCCAGAAGCCATCAAATTATGTTCTAGGAATCCGCCAAGTTCCAAAGTTAAAATCTACTAAATTATTTCTAAGTTGTCATAAAAATCAAATTACCGAAGGAAAACATCAACTAAAAAACCAAAACATTACAAGGAAAAAAATCCATATAATCATATAACTATTATCACATAATCAAATCTTAGCAGCCAACTTTTCCCATAATGCACTCATCCACTCTCGTCGTGTTCAATCTCTCATAGATAATTTATCAAACACTTAGGGTCCATTTGGTAAATGGATTCGAATTAGTGATTTAATTTCAGTTAGTGTGATTTGAATTGTTATTCGAATTGACGTTTGGATGTGCATTTAAATTTTAAGCTGAGTAAGAAATAAAATTAAAATTTGTATTTAGAGAGGTAGTAAAGATAGTTTTTGATTTATTAATAAATCTAATAAAATCTTAATGTTAATGATCTTAAAAAATATGCGGATCTTGATTTATTCCTCTCTTCATTAGAAACACAGTGAAAAAAGAATCATTTTAATTGGATATCAAATGAAAAAGTTATGATTTTTTTCTTCAAATATAAGAGAGAGAATTTTAGTTTTTACTGTACCAAAGATATCTGAGTATCAAAATTTTAAGGGGATGAGAACTCTGAAAACTTGTATTCTTAAACTCAAATGATTCAGATTTTGGGGGAAACAAGCACGTATCCAAAAGATTCTTAATACTCGAACCTAAATTTAAGTCTATTGAGTTTAAAGAATGCATCAAGCAAACATACTCTTAATGCACAAAACAAATAGACATATAAATTGGATTTTGAATAATAGATAAAAAAACAAATCTTAGTAATAAACATCTGGATCTATAAACAAATTTCAGATCATAACCAAAGTAACAAAATAAAAAAAAAAATCATAAATAAAAGATAATACGCGTTGAAAAATCAAAGGATGAAAAAGCCTCAGCGGTAAAAAAAAGCGTTAATAGAACAAGAAAACTTCTATCCCTACGAAATCAACCAGAATTTTTATTATTAGACGGATTCAATGACCTATCTATCATATGCTATATCCTGTTTTTTCCTTTTTTTTATTTTTATTTTTCTTTTAAAAGAAACTTTTCAATTAACTATTTTCCTTTCCTTTCATGAGTAGTAGTACTGCTCCAAATATTGATTGAGGACTTGCACACCTTGCAGCTTTGTTGGCTTTGATTGTTGAATCATCAAGAGAAGATGGTTGACACCAACGAACATTCACCAAAAGAATAACATCAAACTCCAAAAGACTCCGGCGTGAATGAAAAGTTTCAAGGTGAGGTTTGTCGGCTCTCTTGTGGAGCGCGGCAGCAAAGATCCGAATGGTGGGGAGGTACGTGACCAATATTTATAATTTTTTTTATAAATTCCATAAGAGTAAAAGTTGGATTTTTAAGATTTAAAAATTATGACATAGTCTTAAATAAAGAATAAATAAAATTAGAAAAAAAAATCAGATGATAAACAAGGAAAAATAAGCTAGACAGCTTAATTATTGTAAAATATATTGCAACAAATGTTAAGATGAAAAGACAATTTAAGAAAAATATTGTATAGAAATATGAAAATTATATGATATAAAAAAATCAAGTAGTACATAAATTATACAGTATAAGAACTATACTGATAAAATAATACATTGTAAAAAATTACATTGATAAAGTTAAACATTATGAAAATTTCACTGCATAAAGTAATGCAGTATGAAAATTAGATTATATAAAATTAAGAAGTTTAGAAATTATATTGTTTAGAGAATGTGAAGATATATGGAAGGTTATAGAACCTCATAAATAGTATAGAAAGAATATTAGCAGTTTGAGAAGAATATCGACAGTATAAAAAAATACTGATAGTGTAAATTTAGATCGTGAAAAGGTTATTGTGAGACCCACCATAGGACACCTAAAAGAATGAAATTTAGCCACATCAACCCTAGTGGTGGCCAGATTTCTACCAAGGCTTTTGAGTCAAATTTTCACTACAAAAAGTCTTAAGTATGGTGAGTCACCAACGCTTGGAAAAATATCAAGTTTTTACTCATCTTTTTCATGTAAAAGTTGAACCAAACACTCTCCTCTCCCACGAAGAAAACCAACAGCCCCTTAAGGTTCTTTCAATTATTTTGTTCAAACAACAAAACTACAAAAATCCATCTTTTAAGCAAAGTTCAAGTGTTGGTTCAAAGCTAGCAATTTTAAAAGGTAAAATCTAAACTTTTTCATGTGGATTTTTGTTGTTTTCTCTTGAGTTTTTTAAGGTTTTAATGGAAGGTTTTTGTAATGACTAGGAAAAAATTCATTAATAAAACCTAATATTTAATTGAGTTTAATTAATAAATTTACCCTTAAAAAATTATAATTTTTGTAAAATTGTGATAATGTATACGTAAGCAATATTAATTGGAAATTCATTGCAAATGTGATGCAATGTTGGATATTGCTAAATGCAGATTTTATGAGTTTAATTATTCAAAAATTTGTAAATAATATCCACAAAATGAATTTTATATCACAATTAATCATAAAATTGTGATATACATGAATGGGTAATGAGAGTATGAATAAGACATAGAGTCCATCGAGACCCTAACCCAGTATGAAAAAGAGGCCGATGCAGTATAAGTATACTGCTAAGTGAAAACACAAATATGAAAAATGTTACGTTTGACCTCCAAAAGTAAACGAAAGGTAAGTAAAATATTTTTATACAGTCTAAGGATATGTTTTGCACTAATTGGACCACGACAGTATAGAAAAAATACTATGTGGTAAAAAAATTACACAATGAAAAGTTTAGGCCCTACAAAGTGGACACCCATTACATTTCTATTGGGCCACCATGCCATGAAAGGTGGCCCAATCCCATGGTGACACCTAGTAACCCAATGGGTTACTTGATAAGCACTTAAAAGGATAAACATGCAATTAATGCAAGTTTAGCCAAATTTTCATTTCTCTTTCTTCTCCAAAGCCCACGGCAGCCATAATTAGAGCTTCCCAAAAATTTTCTCAACCCAAATCTTTGCAAAAATAGCCCCAAGTAAGTTCAACAAGTTGAGTTTAAGGAATTCCCACAAGTTTTAAGGTAAAATTCTAACTTTTTTTCAAGTTTTTGAAGTGACTTTTCATGGGTTAAGGGAGAAATTAACTCAATGTGTTTTGCATGAAAAAGGTGTCTAGGAAGGAGTTTCAAAGAGCCTTGGAAGACTAGAAATCAAAGAGTGCTATTTAGGGGTAAGTTTTGAATTTTAAAGTTTTGAAAATTTATGGTTTTTGTCTTGATTTTTATTTCCTCAAAAGTATATGGATTATTGAGCAAGTTTTTAGTTAAAACCTATGGAAATATGAATTATGGCATGTTGATATTGTGAAATTGAGAGTTGGATGTTGAAAAATGGAAGTTTATGTTAAAAGTGTTATTTTTGTAATTTTAGAGTTAGTTTTGCAAAAATGAAGTTTGGACATGGAAAATGATTCAAACAAGGGTTGGAACTGCCTATGAAGGCAAGGACAAAATTGAAAGAAAAAGTTTTTCCTCGGTAGATTTAAAAAATGCCCAAAAACACTCCAGTATAGTGAGAATTTTAGAAAAGTTAAAACACGAAAGTTGTAGATCTCGACGAAACTGTTAGTCATCGTAAATCTCAATCATTTGAGAGATTTTAATTTTTCAAGAATTTGTTAAAATTGAAAAAAAAATTTAAAAGGGCAAAAACTTCATTTTTCAAAATGATTTAGGATATGGTACTTTAAGTAAAAATGATCCTTGTGAAAAATGGCAAATTATGGTTTAAAAAGATTAATTTTAGTCCCGATGATAAAATTGTCAAAATTTTCAGTTCAGGGACTAAACTGTAAAGTTTTACTGAAATAGGGCATAAAAGTGAAATTAGGAGATCCGACCCATTAGATCATTGTTTTGAAATTAATACGTGACTATTTTCGTTAAAATAGCAAAATCGAGCTCTGGAAAATTAGTAGGCCCGCTAGGGACAAAATCGTCATTTTTCCCTCAAGTAGACCGAATCGCTCTAAAACGTCCCTAGATAGGGAAAAAGGAATAATTAGACAGACTTTTACTATTCATTAGAGACAATAGGGTAAGGTTGGATTGAAATAAGAAAACTAGGAGTTGGTGGATTTATATATAATTATGCAACTCAATTTATTAATTTACAATCATTTCATAATGAGACATAGAGGAAATAGTGAACTTTGGCTAATAGCTTTGTAATTGGCCAACAGGAACCTAGAAGTCTAGGAGAGAGGAAACTGAAGTTGCTTTGCGCAATACACGAATCAAGTAAGTTTTCATCCCACCTATAGTATGAAATTGTAGGTATAGAACGTATAATATATATATATATATATATATATATGTATACCTGTGTGTATATTAAGGTATATACCAGTGTGTATGCTATAACATGAATACTTATAAGTACATTAGTGTATACCTGTGAGTATACAGAATAAATACCTGGGTGTATATTATGATACGTACCTGTGTGTATACTATGTTAAGTACCTGTGTGTACATTATGTCATGTACCTGTATGTATATTAATGTGTACCTGTGTGTATATGAAGTATGTACCTATGTGTACTGTATCGTACAAGAGCATTTATGTTATGTGTATAACATGTGTTTATCACTTCATGCATGGTATGATAACCACAATAAATGGACTGATAATTATATCATCAAAAGTTAAGAAATGTGTTGTACCGACTCCTGACTCAAGAGGAGTTTAAGGATATAATATGGTCTCGGTGTTACGAAGACTTAAGTGCGCAATGGTACGAACACTTGGGCCCTAGTAAGAGATAAAATATAAAAATGATAAGAAATGTTCATAAGTAAGCATAATTGGGTCATGCATTTTATTGATTGTGCATGTGGGCTATATTAGGACTTACAGGGCGTAAGCTCATTAAGTGTTTCATGCTGTAGGTATTTCGACAAGAAGGTCAGAATAATTTCATAGCTGGGTTGATGGAGAGATGAGTAATTTGTAAAATGGGTATGGATTCTGCTGTAGTATGTTTACGTTGTAGTATATTTTAAGTTATTTTGAAACGAAATGTTTAATAAACAGTATTATAAAAGAAATGTTATTGAAGTAAATATATGTATATGTTTGTATTCCAAAAGTTGTTAAAACTAGTATATGTGAAGTATTTATTTATTAAAAAAATTTCTTAAATTTTTGCCTATAAATAAGTAAGAAAAAGGTTTATCACAGCCTAAAAAAGGCAGGTTGTGACCGTTTTTGCCATGAATCATGTTAAGGAGGTATGGTCAAAATTCTTTGTAGAGGATCACAAAGCTCGCAAAATCCTTAGGCAATATGTTAAACTTTACTCTCAAGATAATGTTCTTTTCATAGGATTTTGTACGTATTTATCTAAGTATGGACTATGGCATGCAAAATAAACATTATGATATGATTATGATGTGAGATATATATATATATATATATATATGATGAGAGACGAAGCATATCTAGAAATGAGGGATTTATGTGCTTAAAACTTAGTTTGAAAAACTTTGCTCTAAGAAAAAGTTTTAGTGCTTTTTCAAAAATGGATGATTTTGATGAACTTAGAAACCATTTTATTTTTTGAGTAAACATGAGACTTACTCAAAATAGTGAACAAAGTTTTGTGAAATTCCCAAATGACTAAATTAAAAAGATTATTCTAAACCCGACAGATTTGAAAATCAGCTAAAAAGCTTACTATAACATTAGAATTTAAGGAAAGTTAAAACACAAAATTTGTAGATCTCATCGAAACTGTTAAAAATTACAAACAGCTTCTCAAGATTCTGCTCGGTTAATGAGTTATGAAATTTACGAGATTTTAAGTATAAAATTTCAATATGGTAAAATGAGGAAAATGCTTTGAAATTGTTTGAATTAGACCAATGATATTTTGAAAGGTTAAAAATTGAACATTTTAGCATAGGATAGTTGTTTTTGGTCTCAAGGGCAAAAATGTTAAGATTTTGTGTTTCGGGCAAAAACTGTAAAATGGAGAAGAACGAAAAATTTGTGCTAAGTTTACGTGGTTGCCTATACAGTTATGGGCTGAGATTAAATCTATGTTTAGAAGCCCAAAAAGAATTTGGGAATTTCTTAAGGAAAATTTGATAAGGGCAAAGATGTCAAGTTTTCACATATAGGTCAAAACCGTAAAGTTTTGTAAAAATATTTTTTCGTGAAAAGAAAATCGATGTTTTGATTTTCACAACGTTAAGGGTAGCAAGAAATGTAAGTTAAGTTTTTAACGGGTTCGGAATGTTTTCTAAGACCCGTCGAGGCAAAATAGTCATTTTTTATAAAAGACAAAAAGGGACCCAAAACGTCCGATTTAGGAAAATGCTCTTAAGCAGCAATTTTTCTGCAACCCATAAGTGACAAAATGTAAAGTAAAATGAGAAGTTTAGCCAAGTAATGTTTAAGTTATGTGACTTATAAAAAACCCATAAAGCGTAAATTTGCCATTTTTAAGAAAATTGCTAAAATAGACCCGACCCTTCTAAATTAGGGAAATGCCCTTAGATAGAAAATAATTCATATCATGTTAAGCAACCATCCGTTAAGACGTGAAATTTGCTTAAGAAAAGTTCAAGATAAGTTATGAAGAAGTAAACCAATAAGTAATGAAACAAAGGATTAAGAATGAATGGTTAAAATTTAAGTGGTGTTATCGATCAAAAAGGTAGGTAATAACAAAAGTTAACTAATAAGTGGGGTGTCTTTTAATTAGGACACAGAAGTCAACTAATAAAAGGAACAGGAATGAACAGGAATGAAACAGGAACGTTAGAGCTATAAGCAGGTAAGTTCTAAACCTTTTACTGCACAAAGAAATTTATTTTCAAATGCTTTTTAGATGTTTAAAATATGTTTGCGCTGCTCTCATTATAATACATGATATGACAATTTAAAGTCAATTCTAACAAATAATTACTATTTTTCTATTACAATTAACTTAAATTCAATCAATCACATACTACTTACAAAATGTTTTAAAATTTAAAAATAGAGTTAATTACATAACTATACCTTTTAAGTTTTAACTATTTTTCAATCTGTCCATCTATTAAACTATAAAAATATCATATAAATTTAATAAACTTATTTCAATTTCATCGTCATGAATAGAAAAAATTACACAAAACAACATATATACCCTTAAAAAATTTAGGAAAAATATTTTATAGATTTAAAAATATAAAACCCTAAAACAAAACATCAAATTTCTAAAAAAGATCTTGAGTTTTATGTTTCTAAAATGTTAAAAAAAAAAATTTGAAATTTTTTTTCAAGAAAAAATATTTGAAAAATAAATTTAGTCTAACTAAAGGTATATTTGTCTTTCTCTCCTACAAAGTCTATAAGCAATAAAATTGAAATAAGTTTTTCAACTTAAAACGATACATTTATAGCTTCTAAAAACAGAAAAATAAATTGAGAATTAATTAAACTATGAGGCATTGCTATTAATTAACATTTTAGAAGTATTAATCTCAATAATACATTAAGAGGTTCTAAAAATTATAGATTTACAAATGAAAATTATAAAATTTATGTAATAAGCAACACTTGATATTCAACATGAATTAGTCAATTAATTGTTTATAATTTTTCACTTAGTTTGGAAAGTAAGTTAGAACTTGAAATTAAAACTTAAATATTATAGCATGTGAGAGTTTTACACTGTAGCAAACTACTGTAGCATATAAAATCTTACACTGTAACAAATTGAAACTTAAAGTTTCAACTTATTTCTTAAACAAATCCAAATTCTTTAAAGTAAAAATAATAATAATAATTACCAAAAATTACCGAGTAGGCAAACGTGCTCCTACCTTGTGTTTATGTATCTATTTTGAAACTTCTTTGGCAAATCACTTTTTTTTATAGATTTAATGGTTGAGAAATAGGCACCAACTAATGTGTAAGTTCCTACTAAAAGATCACCTTTTTTTAAAGCTATGTTCAAACAAAAAGAGAAAACCTTTAAAAAGGGGAAAATTTTTAATAGGCCTCCTCTTGTACAGTGATAGTGCTTTCTTTTGGAATGCAACGGCAGACAAATGACCGGTTTCATGAAATATTAAGTGGCTTTGACCATATAAGATTAACTCCTCTCTTTTACATTCATGAAATTTTGTTCTCTTTTTTTTTTTTGGCAACCCATGTCTGCCTTTTGGTCTCAGATCTCAAATTTCGTTCGCTATTTTTCAAATCTACGAACTTATATTGCTTTTATTATGTAAATGCTATTGGTCTTGTGCGTTTGCCGAGGCTTCAAATTGTTCCTTGTTTGAATACGCTGGGCCTTGGACGGTCATGGGAAAACATTTATTTTTCCTTGTTGGCCTTAGCCTGTTGGCAATGAAGTTTCTATTGAGAACATGAAAAAAAAATGTGACATATAAGAGTTGAAGTGATAACACGTAAACATATACATGTTCATGAGTTTGAAATAATTTAATTAACATTTTATTTGTTATTAAAACCTTTAATTAAGCATTTTTGTATGTTTCTAGCATTTTAGTGCGACTTCAGTGAAATATGTTCAATTTCATGTTTTTATCATTAAATTATATTTTTTGGTAATTTTTAGGATTTTTTTAAGTATTAATTACTTTATTTTTTGTAAAATATGTTTCAATTTCATAAGCTTAATAAAGTTTTGATTTTTAGCGTCAAGTGTGTTCCTTTTTTTAATTTAGTTTGCTGTTAAAAAAGTCATATTTAATAATAATCACTTATTTTTAGTAGTTTTTGTCTTGAAAAATAATTATTTTTGTTAGGTTTATTTGCAAAGATTGATGAGATTGGGGCAGAAATGAAAGAAAAATGACAAGAAAATCAATTTTGGGGCAAAACAATTAATTTGGAAAAGTACTGGGTAGCTGCTTTTGAACCGCCCAAAGATGAGACAAGCCTACCACTAAGTCGCGCCAAACTATGCCCAAAGATGTGCTTAAAGCCGAGCCGAGAATGAGCTGTGAAGCTGAGCCGCGACAAGGGGGCCCACACACGTGTGCTATCAATGCAGCCCCTGATTCACAGCGGGCCAGTGCACTAGCGCTCGCAATCTCGGTCGTCCAAGAGCATAATCTAAGACCTGATCAACTGTAGAGAATGTCCCAAGCTTGCCCCTCAGCTCCAGCCGCACAATGGAGTCAAACTCCGCAGAACCAATGTCCAGATTTACATTGTTCCGTCCTCCCATGAGCTGCGATGCACTGAATCACGAACCCAAATTTGCCTCTCAGCCGAAACAAGAAAAGGGAGAAAATATATATACACTAATCTCGAATTGATAAACACAACTCAATTATATTCGATTACTCCATCAACATGAAGATTGCGGCTAAATTATTTTCCAAGTTTTTAATTTAAGATTTTTTATGTTTCACTATAATTAATGCTTGCCCTTTTTTTTTTTTTTTTTTCATTTAGGTGTGCAACTGAACGAGACTAAGAAATCGTCTAATGCTACGTTAAAATCTAGATCCGTAATTGTCTTGTATTTCTAATCACTAGTAGTAATTTACGATCTACGATTGTGGCAGACTTTTACTTAATTGTAATGTAAAACATAACTTAAGTTAAATGAACCGAGCTTGTGAGTTTATTACTTAGATCAACCTATATTTTTCAATTTAATGCTTATGTTGGATTAAATCCGGAGAGCTTGTTCTAGATTATTTAATGGAAAGAAATTTAGTAAAAAAGCTTATTTTGTTAAACTACAAAGTAAGAAAATATCGAGATAGTAAAGCTTATTATTATTTATGGTTAGTAATTTCAACAAAAATATTGAAAATAATTATACGACTATTATAAAATTATTGTCTAACGGTAGAGAATGAACCCTTAACCATTTTTATCATTTTTGCGTACAAATTCTTAAATTTTGTTATAATTTTAATTATTTGCAATTGATATATTAACTTGAATGTAATTTTGTCATTGTCATTTAATTTTCCTATTAATTGATTTCTGCATTCTCTTATTTTAATTTGCATTTCAATTATCATTTTATTTTACATTTTAATTTTAATTCTTTTATTTTGTTTATTTAGTTTAATTGTTTTAGTTCTTTTGAATAACTTAGTTAATTTCAAACCCTACTTTTCTAATTATGTAAAAATAAAATTAAAAAAAATACTAAATAAATATTAATGTAAATAAGTAGAAAATTAATAACATATTAATTAAAATCAATCCTTGTGAGAATGATACTTAACTCATCATTTATATTACTTGATACGACTATGTATACTTGCGTGTATAAGAACAAATGTATCTTGAAGCAAGAGTTTTTTTTAATCATTATTCTGAAAAAAAAAAAGGGGCAAAAGCATTTTTTAAAAAGTTTTTCTACAACTTTTTTCCCTTCAAAATTGGCTTATAGTATTAATTGAAACTAAAAATATTAGTTTAAAAACTATATCATGTGAGAGCTTTACACTAGAGTAATTTTTTGCTTTTTACTTTAACTGTTGAAAGCTTTACACTATTTATTAGTTAGAACCAAAATACCAAACACCTGCTTAGATTTAATACATTCTGCATATACTCATCCCAATATTGTTGGTCTTGTGCCCATACCTATCATCCAACCTTGAACCCAACAACCTTTGGATCAAGGGTTTACGGTTTCCTCTTAAAAAAAGTATTTGATATTTTTTTTTTTCTAAACTTATCATATATTTGTAATTTGGCCCCTGAGCTTTTAATTTTAACAACTTATTCTCTAAACTTATAAATTTGTAACAAATTACCTTCATTTATAAAATTTTTAAGTTTTTTATTAAAACTGATATGTGATGTTCATATAGGTCGTTAATTAAATATATAAAAGGATTTTTTTATATAAATATTAATACAAATTTATATTCAAACTAAAGTTAATTTAAAATTTTTTATTTTAATGAAAGTTTAATTAAAAATATTGACCATCATAAATTTAAGTCTAAATATATAAAAATAATCATTCAGGTCAATAATTAACTATTTATATGTAGTTATATGTAAATTTCAGTTAAAAAAACTAAAATTTCTATCAATAAAAGATGATTGGTTAAAGATTTATAAGTTTAAGAGGCACTTTGTTAAAATTAAAAATTTGAGAAGTAAATTGTAAATTGTAAATGTATGACACAGCGTTAAATACCAAAAAAAAAAAAAAAAAACAAGTGTAAGACATCCCAGATAAACCACAGTGTCGTTTAGCTTTTCCCCAAAAACTCAGCCCTAAGCCCAACACAATCTCCACTTTTCTTCTTCTCCATAGAACCACCAACGGCGCCAACCTCACTCTCACCAGTCATCGCGTCAGCGTCGCCGTAGCCGTCGCCGTCGCGCTACAGTCAGCCACGCTCACCGTCACCATTGGACGAGTGCAATTGTTGAGGCTGAAAAGGTATGATAGCATCCCTAACTCTCTCTCTTCTGTGCCGTTGATGACTCAGTTGAGAATCTGATATTGATACGATTTTTTTTGCCGTTGATAACTAAGTCAAGAATCTGAACTGTTACTGCTTTTTTTTTTTTCCCGGTTCTGTAAGTTTTTTATGGTTTTTTCATTTTTCCTCATTAATATTTGACAATTGATTAAGAAGTTTGTTTTTTTTTTTGGGCCATTGTTGCGTAGTTTGCAATTCATTATGTGTTGTACTACATAGTATATACTCTGAAAGTAGTACGTGGCTTTTTTGTAAAAATGGTTGAGACTGAAGTGAATTTGAATGACTTGTCACAAAAGAGTAAATATGGCAGAAAATAATGCTCAAATTAAGGAGGAGGAAATAAGCAAATTGAAACTGATGCTAAGGAAACTGGAGAAAAGAGGAAACAGCTTGGGTGGTATCAGAAATTTGGAAACATTTTAGTAGGATTCTGGGTAGTGATTATAACAAACCTTAAGAATTCCGGCACAAGTGCTTTTTTTTTTTTAATTTATTTTCCTTCTGCCAAACCCTACAATCTTTGGAAGGCAGGAAATTATGACTTTTGTTATGTAGTGCCACGAGGAGATTTGAACCCCAAACCTTATGGGAGCAAACTATAGGCCTGACCATTCCAACCAACACCCCTTGGGTGGCACAAGCACTTTGAAGCATCACTATGAGACATTATGTCTCAGAAATCCAAATAGGGTGGACAAATATTAAATAGTGTGCTTCAAACCAAAAAGAAAAACAAAAAGAAGGGGGTGGTCAGGTGAGCCTAATTTGGTTGCCATCGGGTATGATAAGGAAGGTTGTAAAAAATCTGAATGTTTCTTTAGATTTGGCCATTGGATTTTGGAATTTGGAATTTGGATCTTTATTAAAATTTGGACTTCTGGAGGTCAGATTATGTATAAGATTGTACCTTTGAATTATGGTAATGATTTTGGACTCTATTTTTTTTA
Organism: Artocarpus heterophyllus; assembly: GCA_025403435.1. Lineage (NCBI taxonomy): Eukaryota > Viridiplantae > Streptophyta > Magnoliopsida > Rosales > Moraceae > Artocarpus > Artocarpus heterophyllus. The sequence continues at coordinate 6,210,906 of CM046340.1, forward strand.
TTAGTATTCTTAGTTTGAATTGTGTTTATCATCGATCATGTTTGATTTTTATTGTTCAAGATAAATACTTTGAAAATTTAGTTGCAGTCTATAATTAAGATACGTACAAAACCCAAGCCACTCGTCAGAAAATTTGCCCAAGCCTCCCAAACTTTTGGCAGTTATGGGTTGCAATTTTCACAACTGCTATGAGAAAAACTGTCTTAACCACTTGCTAAGCGCTTAAATGGCTAGTTGTGCACCCCTACACTTCACCTTTGATTTTCCCAAAGACTAAAATGAAAATTTTTCGTTAAGACTATTTTGTAAACGACACTTCGTATTCTCTGAATAACTTTTCTCATTCTTAAACCCAGCTTCATCTTCATCTCACTCCGTTGCTCTCAAGCTCAACATATTTGCAAATGGCGTTAAGGTTGCAGGCACTGAGGAACGCTAGAGGCAACATCACTCGCTTGTTGGGCCTCCGATGGGCTCACAACACGCCTCGTCCTGCACCATTGGATGGGATCCTCCACAGCAATCTAACATCGCCGCTGTTGGTTTTTCCAGAGTTTGATCGGGCATCACCAGAGGATTTCAATAATAGTGGAAACATGGGATTTGGCTTCCCGAGCTTCTCATTCGGTGGATCCATGGAGCTCATGGCTGTTCCCAAGAAAAAGGTCTTTTAACTTGCTTTCTTATGTAAATTTACCCTTTTTTATGCCAAGTGTCTTCACCTAATTGAGGCTTTTAGGGTTTTTAAGTTTGTCAGATTCAGGTATGGAAGTCACTGATTGAGGTCTTCTTTTGTACAGGTTTCTCGTCACAAGAGGGGCATAAGAAATGGTCCAAAAGCTCTCAAGCCTACTCCAGTCATAATTCGTTGCAGGTAGGAATTTTCCTTGTTATATTTAAAGTAATTCGTTCATTTTTATTCGAATTCTTCAAACATTTGGAAATTGTCTTCAAGATCATGGTGTATAAATGTTTGCATCAGTTTTCAAATGTTGGCAAAGCTTACTTAAGTTTGGGTTTGATTCAAGGTTTGTGAGCAAAACAGTTTCAGTTATTTTCTTTCCCCATTAAGTTGATTTCAAACTGCTATTAGGTTTTGGTATTAGATGTCATCTAGGAAAGTTCGGATTAGAGGAGTTTAAATGGTGGAAAGAGATTTGAATGGCTGCGATATTATAGGATAAATATCGGGAAAAAAATAAATACCCTTTTGAAATGTCATTCCGTAATGTGGCACCGATCAAATTAGTATTTGATTTTATTTTCCCATGTGCTTACAGAGTTCTCGTGTATGACTGAGAAATTTGGTAACCTCATGCACTTAAATACATGTGTTGTTGTAGTGTTGTTTGTTATCACTGATGTGTTTATATACTGATGACTAAATAATACAAATATGTTTGCGTATGTGTATGATGGCAACTTATAATTTGTCTATATTTTTAATCTCTTAACTACCACATTTGGTTGCAGGAGTTGTGGTCGAGTCAAATTGCCACACTTCTATTGTTGCAGCGGAGACAGGGGAAGTACTGGTGAGCGAGATGATTCCACATGATGAGCAAGTTTTCTGCCACATATCAAGCAAAAATCTCTGTGGACTTTTTTAGAAGAACAAATTTTCAATTTCAAAAGGATTGTATTGATTCTCTGTTTGATCATAAAAAAAAAATCTAGCTTGATGGGATCAGAGAGATTTTACTCTTTTTTTTGGAAACAGTTCGCTCTTGCACCAAGAAAGGCAGTTGACAGAGTTGAAAGTTCAGAAAGATTTATATTGGAAATAGATGTACGATTGTTGAGATTCTCAGTCTTTGTGGTCTTAGATGAAAGTTTTTCTTCAGGGTAGAAATTCGGGGGAAAATGAAGAGGGGCAAGGGCGAATTTGAAAAAGCAAATGTAGACAATGTGAGGGTGCTAAATACAGATCCTATTTCAACCTCTTTTACAGATGCTAGCCTAGTTTTGTAACTAGTTTTGTAACATATGTGATCTCAATTTTTTGAAAATCGACTTAATACAGAGTCACTTCTTTTAACCTTATTTACAGGGCGTTGCTCACTTTTTAAAGTACCTTTACTATTTTTCTAAACACACAATCAATGCGACTATATTCTTTTTTTCATTTTCATTTTCCTTTTTTTTTTCAAAAAATTTGAAGTTGCACTCTTTTTTTCTCTGCCCATTATTTATAAGATTGTCATCTCCTGGCTCTAAATATAACCACTTGATACATTCTATCCAAAACAAACAAAAAACTGAGATAAGAAGATAGGGAAAAAATGAAGAAAGAAGCAAAAGTCCTTATTCAATGGTAACTAGATTTTTTTTGTTGTTGCAATTCTCCTAACAAGGTAAATGCTCGAGTCTAATCGGTTGATCATTTTTTCTGTTGCTATCTATGGTTCGAATCTAATTTTTGAGCTGATGTAATTCTTTCTCTTTATAGAGTTAGAAGCACGTGCGCATAAGTATTCGATTTTGTTTTTATATTGCTATAAGATGCTTAAAGAATCAGTTAATTTGAAGAATTTCAAAGAATTTTGTAATCTATCAAAAAGATGTTGATTGTAGCGAATCCTTGGTGATTTTTCTTTTCTTGTTTTCTTTCTTTCCTTTCTTTTTGTGCATTACGTAGTGAACTTATTTTTAATCTGTGATTCATTTTTAATTTGTGATTCATTCAATTTTCAACTGGTCATTTATTTTGTAACAAAAGATTTGATTCGTTTGGGAAAAAATATATATATATATATTGATTCCGTTTCAATATTAGGAAATGCAAAGAGTGTAACTGTGTAACTCACCAAAAAGAACCACCATGTATCAGGTCTCTAAAAAAAATTAAAAAAAAAAACCAACAATAACAACGTATATATTTATTGTTCCTATCATCTCAGTTTTTTATTTGTTTTGGAAGGAATGTGTAAAGTGGTTAGAAAAATGGATGCAACTTTAATTAAAAAAGAAAATAAAAAGAAGAAGGTAACCATATTGATTGTGTATAAAAAGAGAATAAAGGTGTATTAAAGAGTAAGTGACACTCTGAATATGGACTCTCATATAAACTTTTTTTTATAGATGTCAGCTTAATCATTTGACATATGTCATATTAATCTTTTTAAACAAATTAATTTATTAATAAGTCATCTCTTTAAAACTTATTTACTACTCCCTCTTAATTCACATTTACTCTCTAATCTCTCTCTGATTCGGTTAGACTTTTTTTTTAGAAATCACACCTTGTTTTTTTACTAACCACTGTTATTTACTAGATTGCCCTGTTTGAAAGAATGTGAATATATGGTCACACTCCTTTGTGTTGCGATCACTATTTATTATTCTTATTTTTTGAAAGGCCTACTTGTATTTTTTTATATATATATAATAAACGTGCACTCATTAAGCCAAATCAGCACAAACAATGGGACATTCAAATTAAATTCAGACCATTATTGAAACAGAGTGAATATTTTTCCTAACAAATCAAATCTATTGTTGCTAAATAAACCACTAATTGAAATTAAAATGAATCATAAATTGAAAATTTCATGCATATCTTTTTACAAATGTCTAGTAAAAATCAACAACACAAAAAAAAAAAAAAACATTTCATGTATATTGCAAAAAAAAAAAAGAGAAAAAAATAAAAAGTCGCTAAGTCCATACAACGTATATTTAACCCCAAAAAAAGTGTGTACAACATATGTTAATGCACTTTATTATCCACAATTTACCCCTCTTCTTATAATCCACAATAAGGTCCATACAAAATAAATTTTTGAATTCGGAGTCGTTTTATTTATGCATTTACCTAGACCCAGAATCAAAATAATTTGTTGTAAGATTACTTATTTACCCTTTTTAAAATTTTGAATTTTCAATTTAAAAAAGAAATTGCACACCTAGTATGGTATATTAATGTTAGTTGTAATCTATATAGGGTAAATTACTTAATTGGTCTCCAACTTTTCACGAAAATAAGATGTGATTTTAGTCCTTGGCCTTTTATTTTTGATTTATTAGTCTCTAATTTTTCATTTTAGTTGCTAAAAGACCAATTTAACTGTTAAACTGTTAATTTTTGTGACCAATTTTGTCCCCCTTTTTTATAGCTTTGGGACCTGTTTGTTACATATTTATAACTTTGGGGACCAATTTATAACTTTTTTCATTCAAAATTAACTGTTTGACTATTAAATTAGTCCTGCAGCAACTAAAATCAAAAGTTAAAGATTGATAAATCAAAAATAAAAGTTGGAAACTAAATGTTCACTTTCATGAAATATTAGGACTACCCTTCAAAAACTTCAGCTATTTACTTAAAAAAACCTAAAAAAAAAAGCCATTTCTTTCAGATTTTCATACTATAAAAATCATATCATGCCAATTATTTGCCTAATATTTCCTTCAAAAAGAAAAATTGCCTTACAGGCTGACAATTCGTGTTGGTACCAACACGTTTATAAGACGACACGATTAGATTAAACATAAATATAACACAATTAATAAGCATGCTTAAAATACAAACACAAACACAAACACGATCCACTTATAACACGTATAACACAACATGATTAAAAAAAAAACTTACCATAAATTTTTTTTTTATAAATTTTAAGTAACAATATTTTTAAAATAATCAAAGTTTTTTACTATATAAATTCTTTTTATTAAGACCTTTACAATGTCTAAAATATATCAATATTTAATTATTATTAAATGTTTAAACTGTATTTTTTTTTCCAATCTTTAAATTTTAAAAAGATGGGACAAAAATATGTAGAAGCTACAAGAAGGAAAGAAAGGAACCGGGTTTATATAAAAAAGAATGAGAGGAAGAGTCTCATTTTCTTTTGATGTGGGACTTCTGGGCTGATACTACAAAACCATAATAAATATATTAAAAACCCTTATTTGACATCAAACTTTCATTAGTAGGGTAGTGGCCTGGCGGCATAAATGCATTCTTGCATTCCCATAGGTGTAGGTACTAATAAAATTATGAAATTTTTTTGTTGTAAGTTAAAGTGTTGACACATTTATTACACGTTTAATTAAACGTGTTAAAGCATGTTACACGTGCAAACACAAATCCAGCACGTTTATTTTTGTGTTATTCGTGCCAAACCATTTATGGTCCATTTATCACGTGTCGGTCTCGTATTGTGTCATCGTGTTGTGTCTGACACGAATCCGGCACGTTTATTTTCGTGTTATTCATGCCAACCCATTTATGGTCCAATTAATATCATGCGTGCCAAATCCATAAACGTTAGAAAAATGCACACACAAATTCTACAATTCTATTGGCTATTGACTGACCACGGAAAATTGAATTTACAATATTATACAGGGAAAATGAGGCAAACAAACCAAGTTGGAAAGAGAATAAAAATTTATAATCCAATTTGATCTAGCTAGAAATTAGTAGCCTAAACAAATTTAAAAATATATAAAAATCCAAAAATGCCGTGCATCTTTCCTCAAGAAAAAAGCCCTAAAACTTCAAGAACAAGCAAGAAGTAGAGTTCATCTTCACCGATACCATTGCAAGAGCCACGCGAGAAAGAGGCACCAGAGCCATGCAAGATGCAGGTGCCGTCGTCGGAGTCGCGAGGTGAGCAGGTGCTATCATTGGAGATGCTCGAGGTGTAGCAGACTTCTCCGAAGTCACACAAGATGCAAAAGCTTCGTAATAATAGCGCGAGGTGCAGAAGGCATCGCCAGAGTCATGGCCACTACCGCCATCTGTCACACCCCGGAGTACGGGAGGTGACATGGCGGAATATTTAGATTAATTAAAAGAGAGTTGAATTGAAATTAAGGGTTTAAAAATCCAATTAAGTAAGAAATAAAGAGATTTTCCACCACATTTGATAAACGAATTTACAAATATTTAGCAAGTGATAATAATTGAATAAAAACCGCGAATATGGGTTCCACAACCCACAACTTGTGCACACACATGGATATGACAATATCACAAATACAATTACAGTCCAAGTATAAATGAAGTTAAGTCTTACATGCCTTGATTAATAAATACAGATTGCAAATAAATTCTCCTATTGCTCCTGAGTTCGGTCCGAAGAATCTTCTCCAAACCTAAATGGGAAACCACCTAGAAGGGGGGGAATTTAAAACAGATAAAACGTGAGCGAAAGGCTCAGTAGGACTAAGTTTTATAAAATAATTTAATGCAAAGAAACATAGCATTATCAGGAGTTATGCAAGAAGAAACTTGAATAAATAAATAAATAAATTGAGTAGAACCGTTCTGACACAGAACAGTCTACTCGTCAAATCAAAACACCAGTTTACTTTTACCTAGGCAAACCATGATATCACCACCGTAGTGGCCCAGCTGGGTTTCGGGACCTGCCCCCAAGGTCGATCACGACCCGATCTCTGATATGGCATCATGCCCATGTGGTTATTATCATTATCATTCAAAACCCAATTACCGAGTGTTGTCAATTACATTCATTATGAAATTCATTTCATGTCACGGTATATAAAAATATAACCGATCAAATCATTTTCAAACAACCGTTGAAAACATTTTGATAGAAATAATTTTCAAAGCCAAATCATTTCAAAACCAGGCTACCAAAGAAATAGGATAGAGGTCCTACCTCAGTACTCGTGCCGGTACCCCACACCGTAATCCCGGTCCGCTATACGTTAGCTCCATGGAACCACGAACAATCCTAGATACCAACTAAATCAATCAATATCTAGTTCGAAACATCCTATGTTACTAAATCACTTCATGATGTCCTAGTGTGCCATTTGTATCATTAAAATCATCCTATAAGGTTGGGATTTAAATTAGGGTTCAAAACAGTGAAATCGGGTAAAAATCACAAAATTTTCCATGCCTCGGTCGGCCTGCCGGACGCCCTGCTTCGGCCTGCCGAACGCCCTGCTTCGGCCTGCCGAACTGTACAGTTCGGCCTGCCGGAAACAAGGTTCGGCCTGCCGAACATTTCCCCAGATTCGGCCTGCCGGTCGGAAGAACACCGGCCTGCCGATCATCACTCCGGCCTGCCGAACATGAACTTCGGCCTGCCGAACTGGGAAGTGTTGGAAACAAAGTGCGCAGCGGAATTTTAAAAATTTTTCATCAGAGTATTTTCCAAAACACAAGTTTGACATGTTATATGTATAAATTAAACAGATCTTACTAACCTCAGTATGCCGAAGAACCTCCGCGACCTGTGTAGAGAAGTAACGTTCCAGAAGAGCCTCAACCAACTGGTCTTCTTTGCTATTCTCTATCCACAACCGGAGTGAGTGTGGGCTCACACGTACAGCTCTTCCACCGGTGACTCTCCTTCCAACCAATAGAGAGAACCCAAAGCTAGTGTTCGTGATTTATGAACAAAAGCTCTCAGGGAGTTTTTAGATGCTCACTAGAAGAGTATCACGCTTAATCTCTCAAATTGATCTGAGTAAATCATTAGACTCACTCCCTTTTTATACCTATTGGTCCTTGGGGTCAGTCCATATCAGATTAGGTCTCAAAAATCGAAATATAATCAAGTTCGGATCAATATCTGATAAGATACGCGTGAAAAACGCGTAATCTTAGCTGTCGCGGTCGGCATGCCGAACTGTGAGATAGGCAGGCCGAACTGGCCAGTTCGGCAGGCCGAACACGTCATCCGGCATGCCGAACTGCCGAGAAAAAATCTCCGCGAATCTTTTATTTTCCACCCGAGATTCTAAAGGATAAAGTCTCAGTTTTGATTCAAATAGCCCAATAAAAAAGATATCTGATCAAAACAAACTTTATCAAGATAATCTCTAAGAAAATAAATCAATTCACAATAATTCTACAAGTTTATCTTGTTCTAATTGTCCAAAATTAAAACAACCGATAAACAGACAAGAATTATCCGAACGCCATAATTCAACAAGTTCATCTTGAACTAATTTCTTACATAATTAATTCAACCGATAAACAGACATGAATTATTTGATTCTTATAAATTTTAAACCAATCTGATAAATCCGACATAAGTCACCAATTATTGGAAAAGCACGCCGTGTCGTTACAGGATTTTGTGAGCTAGCAAAGGGGACCAAAATGGACCTATAAAGTTCAAGCTCATGATAACTATGAAACCCAATATCCCAGATATACATTTCACAATTATCAACTCCAACGCTACTCCACTAAAAGCTTGGAGCTGCACTCTCGAACTTTATAGAATTACGAAGCTCGTGTAGCTAAGTCTCCATGACATATCATAGTGTATCACATCCCCATATGATCATCCATAATCGGCTTAAGGACAAGTTCTGTCTTACCTTCCCGATTATTTTTATCTTACGTTCCATTGTCTCACCATTAGAAAACTTACCATCCAAAGATAGTATACCATTCGGTTACACCTATGTATCCAAATGGTTGAGCGCTCCAGTTTTCCAATTACAGGACAACGCATATAAGAGGATATCATTACTCCTAAAGAGGAGCTATGGATTCCATATCTATGAATAACAAGTCTACGCTACCAAGAGTCATGCCTCCAACGTACCGGCATGCATGCCACTATAGAGATGTGGGAGTCACCCATTGGTACATCAAAAGACACAAGTCGAGACAACGGGCCCATTATTCATCTCAGGATTAAGATACAATACAAATGATTGTCTAAAGTGAATCGATTTGACAAGACAGAATTATTAATCCAAATCAATTCACTTTATGTCCCGATCCAACACATCGTCACCTATGACAATGCGCTAATGTTTCTATTCACGGAGTCCAACTCCGATGGCCAAGACAAACCATCTCCCAAAAGGGATATAGACAACATAACAATCTTTACATGAATAAAGCGCCCAACTTTATTCCCTCGATTGCGGATCATATATTTTAGACCATCACCTTAAGAGTCGTGTCTACCGCATAATCATCCCATCATATGCCCAACTCTTAAGGTTTAGATTGACAGTCTCAGACTACTGTTTGCTTATCATACATTCAACGAATATGAACGTAAAGAGGACAATATTTGGTATGAATAAATTCTTTATTGATAAAAATGTCTCCAAAAACGTATTACATTTTTACTCCTTAGAGCATACATGTCTAACAATCTCCCACTTGCACTAAGTGAGTAAATACTGCAAATTTCGCATCCCCATAGCTTCCACATGCCTTTCGAAGACTCTCCCAGAAAGTGTCTTCGTAAATGGATCAGCTAAATTGTCCTCTGACGCGATCTTGCACACCGTGACATGCCCGCTCTCAACGAAGTCCTTTATCACATGATACTTCCGATCAATATGCTTACTCTTCTTGTGAAATCTTGGTTCCTTAGCATTAGCTACCGCCGCACTGTTATCACAGTACAGTGATACCGCTTTATCCACACCAGGAACTACCTCAAGATCCCCAAGGAACTTGCGGAGCCACACTGCTTCTTTCGAAGCATCACTAGCCGCCACATACTCGGCCTCCATCGTTGAATCCGAAGTGCAATCTTGCTTCGCACTTCTCCAACTGATGGCACCGCCACCTAGAGTAAACACAAACCCTGAAGTCGATTTCCTAGAATCCAGGCAGGATTGAAAATCCGAATCAGTGTATCCTAGAGGAGTTAAATCCTCACCCGAATACACAAGCATATACTCACGAGTCCTTCTCAGGTACTTGAAAATATGCTTTACCGCAACCCAATGGTTTGGTCCTGGATCCGCCTGAAATCGACTCACAATCCCGACCGCATAGCTAATATCTGGTCGAGTGCAAAGCATGGCATACATGAGACTACCCACTGCCGAAGCATAAGGTACCTTCTTCATGTATTCTCTTTCTTCATAAGACTTTGGAGAGTCTTTCTTAGAAAGAGTAATTCCAGACCTAGATGGTTGCCCACCTTTCTTGGAATCCTGCATTGCAAACCTCCTGAGAATTTTATCTATGTAGCTGGCCTGTGACAAAGCTATCATTTTGTTCTTCCTATCCCGAAAGATCTGGATACCGAGAACAAAATTAGCCTCACCCAAGTCCTTCATGTCAAACTGCTTGGTCAACCATAATTTGACCGATGACAATGCCCCAACGTCATTGCCAATTAGCAGAATGTCATCTACATAGAGTAGTAGAAAAACCACCTTCCCATTCTTAATGTGTTTGTAAACACATGGTTCATCCACATTTTGTGAGAACCCATAAGTCTTGATCACTTGATCAAATCTTATGTTCCAAGAACGAGAAGCCTGCTTAAGTCCATAAATAGACTTTAGCAACTTACAAACCTTACCCTCTTGACCCGTGACCTTGAACCCGTCTGGTTGTTCCATATAAATGGACTCATCAAGATAGCCATTCAGAAAAGCCGTCTTGACATCCATCTGCCAAATCTCGTAGTCGAGAGCGGCAGCTATGGACAAGAGAATCCGGATGGACTTAAGCATGGCTACAGGCGAAAAGGTTTCCTCATAATCGATTCCTTCCTTTTGCGTATAACCCTTAGCTACCAGTCTAGCCTTAAAGGTTTCGACCTTTCCATCCACTCCTCTTTTCCTCTTGTAGATCCACTTACACCCTATGGGTTTTACCCCTTCGGGAAGATCCACAAGCTCCCAGACACGATTAGTCTCCATAGACTTCATCTCAATGTTCATGGCCTCTGTCCAGAGTCTTGAATCAACATCCTCCATAGCTTCTGCGTAAGTATAAGGATCCCTGTCATGTTCATCCGGTTCAGCCAAAAAGACCTCCCCATTGAACATATACCTCTCAGGTTGACGCCCGATCCTCCCACTACGCCGAAGCCCCTGAGGTTGTTGTTCAGGTTTGTTTGGTTTTTCTACACCGATCGGAATGGTTTCGTTCGGAACCTCTGGAGTAAACGGATTACCCCTCAACTCCTCAAGCACCACTTTGCTTTGAGGTTTAAAGTCGTTCATGTAACTCTCCTCAAGGAAAGTTGCATTAGTTGAAACCACGACTTTATTTTCCTTTGGGTTATAAAAATAACCCCCTTTAGTCCCTTTTGGATATCCTACAAACACGCAAACTTCTGAACGTGCTTCCAACTTATTCGGATCCTTAAACAGGACATGAGCTGGACATCCCCATATGCGAATATGGTTTAAGGATGTCTTCCGTCTTGTCCACAACTCGTGAGGAGTTTTAGGGACCGATTTTGAAGGCACATTGTTCAAAAGATAACATGCGGTTTGTAGTGCATATCCCCAAAAGGATAAAGGCAATGATGAATAACTCATCATGGACCGAATCATGTCCAACAAAGTCCTATTCCTTCTCTCTGCTACGCCATTCTGCTGCGGAGTGCCCGGCGCAGTCAAATGGGATAAAATCCCATTCTCTAACAAGTGTCCCAAGAACTCATCAGAAAGGTATTCTCCACCTCGATCTGATCGAAGTGCCTTTATGGGTCTACCCAATTGCTTTTCCACTTCAGCCCGAAACTCCCTGAACTTATCATAAGTTTCGCTTTTGTGGTGCATTAGGTACACATACCCATATCTTGAGTAATCGTCAATAAAAGTGACGAAGTACTCATACCCTCCTCGTGCCCGGATGTTCATCGGTCCGCAAACATCACTATGCACAAGTTCTAGAACCCCTTCGGCCCTATTGCCCTTAGACCCGTATGGTCTTTTGGTCATTTTACCCTCCAAACAAGATTCACATTGAGGTATAGATTCCACCTTTAAGTGACTTAAAGGTCCATCCCTTACCAACCTTTGAATCCTATTTAGGTTAATATGGCCAAGGCGCAAATGCCAAAGATAAGTCTTATTAGAGTGAGAAGTTTTAAGTCTTTTTGAGTTATTATCATTTATCTCAGCATTAAGCAACAAGTCCATCTTAGGTTTGATAAAATATAGATTATTTTGCATCCATCCAGAACAGATAAAAGATTTGTTTTTACGAATCACCACTTTTTCATTAAAAGATACCACGTAGGAGTCTTTAAATAAAGAAGATACAGAAATTAAATTCCTTTTAAATTTAGGAACATAAAAACAATCTCGCAAAATTAAACTCCTATAATTATCAAAATAAAGATGGACATCTCCCACTGCTTCCGCTGAGACCAAGGATCCATCGCCCATCCGAAGCGTTAAGTCTTCACGAAGTAGACTTCTCGTTTCTTTGAATCCCTGCAGAGAAACACAAACATGATTAGTTGCACCAGAATCTATGACCCAAATGTCACTGGATTCCTCAACCAAACAAGTTTCTAAATATAGAAGATCACACCTACCTCCCTTGGAAAGGAAGTCCTTGCAATGCTTCTTTATATGCCCGACCTTACCACAAAAGAAGCACTTAAGCTTCTTTGGGTTCTTCTTCTTCTTCTTCTTGCTCTTGGTAGCAATAGGAATAGAAGACTTCCCACTCTTGGCCCGTTGTTTCTTTCCATTCCCAGAGTTAGGATTGGAACCAGAAGCAGCTACCATATTGGCCTCTCCACCAGCAGGAGACTCCCTGATCAGCAGTTCAAACTCTTGTAACTGTTTCATCAGTTCTGTCAAGGTCATATCCCGTCTATTGCTTAGATTAAAAGTAGCTCTAAACGGAATAAATTCCTTAGACAGAGTCTCAAAGACCATAGTCATCTGAGTTTCAGCATCGATGTCGGCTCCATTGGTTTGAGCCTCAGCGAGGTAACCCATGACCAACATCATGTGCTCCTTTACAGATGTCCCCGGTCTCTGTCTACAGTTTAAGAGTTTCCGAAGCGCCCCTTGCCGCTTTGTTATGGCCTGGCCTCCAAACATGTCCTCAAGATTATCCAAGATCTGCTTCGCAGTCTCATAATCCTGATGTTGAGCCTGCAGCACGTTATTCATGCTAGCCATAACATAGCAGCGGGCCTGATCATTAGCATCTTTCCAGCGTTCGTACGCTTGGAATTGCTCATTACTTGAGTCTCCCGTAGGCTCGGGAGGACAAGGAGTTGTCAGTACATATTTCAGTTTCTCAAAGGATAGGACGATGTCCAGGTTCCGTTTCCAATCATTATAGTTCTCACCGGTTAATTGGTTTTTGTCAAGTATCGATGATAAAGCGTTTTTAGACATTTTCAATCTACAATAAAGAATCATATACCAAACATAAGCAAACATATTTAATAATTTAGTAAGATAACACAATCATGTAAAATCATACAAATGTGTTTATGTGTCAAAACCTTGAAAATATCACAACCTTACAACGATAATTCCCAACTCAGAATTCAACAAGCTCCTAGGGGAGTCATGCCAAATTCAATCAGGAACACGGATCCCCTCCTGATTAATATATGCCATCCAGGACCCGTATGATCCAGCATATACTAATAATCGTTTCTTTGGCCATTAATTTTATTAACAGAGCTCCTAGGGGAGGTTAATAATAAAATTAACGTGAGTGTATAACCACCGTTTCAATATTTTATCCATGATTTATAATCACCACCTAGGGGTGTGCAACCATAAATCATACTAAAATACCTTATCCTTTTAGAGATCCAATCTGGTACATAATAGAAATCCCTTCCTAGGGGTTGGGACCATCATGTTCTTCCTATGGACCAACGATGGAGGCCTTAGGTTCTCTCTTCGAAAACCTTCTCCCACTCAATCTTTTGAAGTCAAGGTTTTATTTTAAAATTATGCATGAACAATTTTAATATGAGCGGCACTCCCTATTCTATATGACATGTTATCAATATACATGGTAAATCATATTATAATGCAGACAAGCAAAGCAATCAAGCAAAGCTACAAGCATAATAATAATAACCGTAATATTATGGTTCCACCCTAGAGAATAGAAAAACTAAGATTACAAGAGAATAATCGAGACATTTATCGATTCTTCATCCTTGAATCCTCAAGCTGTATCCTTCTTCATGTAATATCCATCTTCAAGTCCTCAATCCCGTATGAATCGAACACTTCATATTTCCGGTCATATCCAAATTTAATGTTTCTCAGAATCGTCCCAAAAATAAAATTAAAACTGCACCAAAAATTGCACCTTTTCTGGACACCTGGATGCTCTCTGTCGGTAGGCCGATCTAGGTGATCGGTCTGCCGATCATGGTGGTTCGGCCTGCCGAACATGAAGGTTCGGCCTGCCGGCAGAGCACCAAAATTTCTGCCCCACTGTCGGCCTGCCGGACCGTACGTCCGGCCTGCCGATCTGTGACCTTCGGCCTGCCGAACTGTGAGGTCCGGCATGCCGACCGAGCAGAAAACACTCAATCCAGAAAATACAATTTTAATGCAATTCATCAATTTTATTTTCAACAATTCAAAAACACAAAATTAGAGACTCAGGAAATACCTGGAGGCGCCATCATCTATCTTCAAGATCCGACTTCTCGTTCCGTCTTCTCCGAATAATTATTTAATTACAAAATTCTTACAAATTAAATAATAATTCCTAGACGGAGATGATAGTCCGCCATCTAATTACATGAAAAACTTAGATACACATTCTAACCTCTAAGGAACCATAACCGGTATTAATTAATTAATAAATAATTAAACAACAATTTAATCAACCATAATTAATTAATAAACATCCACCATATAATCCATGACAACATATATATTATATAGAAACCTAGAGTGCCATCTCTCTATAAAATTCAATTCAAGCATTGGAGAGATTAAGATCACAAAATTTATGCATATAACATGATCACAAACTTGCAAATTTATGTAAAAACCTGGTCTCTGATACCAATTGTTGGAAACAAAGTGCGCAGCGGAATTTTAAAAATTTTTCATCAGAGTATTTTCCAAAACACAAGTTTGACATGTTATATGTATAAATTAAACAGATCTTACTAACCTCAGTATGCCGAAGAACCTCCGCGACCTGTGTAGAGAAGTAACGTTCCAGAAGAGCCTCAACCAACTGGTCTTCTTTGCTATTCTCTATCCACAACCGGAGTGAGTGTGGGCTCACACGTACAGCTCTTCCACCGGTGACTCTCCTTCCAACCAATAGAGAGAACCCAAAGCTAGTGTTCGTGATTTATGAACAAAAGCTCTCAGGGAGTTTTTAGATGCTCACTAGAAGAGTATCACGCTTAATCTCTCAAATTGATCTGAGTAAATCATTAGACTCACTCCCTTTTTATACCTATTGGTCCTTGGGGTCAGTCCATATCAGATTAGGTCTCAAAAATCGAAATATAATCAAGTTCGGATCAATATCTGATAAGATACGCGTGAAAAACGCGTAATCTTAGCTGTCGCGGTCGGCATGCCGAACTGTGAGATAGGCAGGCCGAACTGGCCAGTTCGGCAGGCCGAACACGTCATCCGGCATGCCGAACTGCCGAGAAAAAATCTCCGCGAATCTTTTATTTTCCACCCGAGATTCTAAAGGATAAAGTCTCAGTTTTGATTCAAATAGCCCAATAAAAAAGATATCTGATCAAAACAAACTTTATCAAGATAATCTCTAAGAAAATAAATCAATTCACAATAATTCTACAAGTTTATCTTGTTCTAATTGTCCAAAATTAAAACAACCGATAAACAGACAAGAATTATCCGAACGCCATAATTCAACAAGTTCATCTTGAACTAATTTCTTACATAATTAATTCAACCGATAAACAGACATGAATTATTTGATTCTTATAAATTTTAAACCAATCTGATAAATCCGACATAAGTCACCAATTATTGGAAAAGCACGCCGTGTCGTTACAGGATTTTGTGAGCTAGCAAAGGGGACCAAAATGGACCTATAAAGTTCAAGCTCATGATAACTATGAAACCCAATATCCCAGATATACATTTCACAATTATCAACTCCAACGCTACTCCACTAAAAGCTTGGAGCTGCACTCTCGAACTTTATAGAATTACGAAGCTCGTGTAGCTAAGTCTCCATGACATATCATAGTGTATCACATCCCCATATGATCATCCATAATCGGCTTAAGGACAAGTTCTGTCTTACCTTCCCGATTATTTTTATCTTACGTTCCATTGTCTCACCATTAGAAAACTTACCATCCAAAGATAGTATACCATTCGGTTACACCTATGTATCCAAATGGTTGAGCGCTCCAGTTTTCCAATTACAGGACAACGCATATAAGAGGATATCATTACTCCTAAAGAGGAGCTATGGATTCCATATCTATGAATAACAAGTCTACGCTACCAAGAGTCATGCCTCCAACGTACCGGCATGCATGCCACTATAGAGATGTGGGAGTCACCCATTGGTACATCAAAAGACACAAGTCGAGACAACGGGCCCATTATTCATCTCAGGATTAAGATACAATACAAATGATTGTCTAAAGTGAATCGATTTGACAAGACAGAATTATTAATCCAAATCAATTCACTTTATGTCCCGATCCAACACATCGTCACCTATGACAATGCGCTAATGTTTCTATTCACGGAGTCCAACTCCGATGGCCAAGACAAACCATCTCCCAAAAGGGATATAGACAACATAACAATCTTTACATGAATAAAGCGCCCAACTTTATTCCCTCGATTGCGGATCATATATTTTAGACCATCACCTTAAGAGTCGTGTCTACCGCATAATCATCCCATCATATGCCCAACTCTTAAGGTTTAGATTGACAGTCTCAGACTACTGTTTGCTTATCATACATTCAACGAATATGAACGTAAAGAGGACAATATTTGGTATGAATAAATTCTTTATTGATAAAAATGTCTCCAAAAACGTATTACATTTTTACTCCTTAGAGCATACATGTCTAACAGGAAGATCCAGAAATCCCAGCCACGGGTTTCTCGATCCCCAAAATCCAAATCTTGTTTCTAACATGTTTTTCTCAAATCCCAGGCATGAAAAACAACTATAATTGATAGAAAAACATTCTAGAACATGTTTGGGATCATTTAAACAACATTTAAACTCAAAATCTTCAAAAATCCGAAAATGAGAAAAAGAGGACAAAAATGAAAATCTTGAATCCAATCCGTTTTTCTTCAATCTAGGTTTAGATTCTAGTTGTTTTAAGCTCATTTAACACAAATCCACGGTTTTCTAAGCTAAAACAAACTCAGATTTCAAAAACACACAAAATTAGAAATTTTGTAAAAAGTTTAGAAATTTCGAATCTAACCTCGAATCGAAGCTTCAATCCACGTTCTCGGTCACCGAATCACGTCCCCGAGCTTCCTCCTTGCTGTTCCGAAGATTGGATTCGAAATCAAATCAAAATTTGTGAAGAAATTAGAGAGAGAGAGAGGCTGCCGAGAGAGAGAAGAGAGAGAGAGAGAA
Source organism: Artocarpus heterophyllus (assembly GCA_025403435.1). Lineage (NCBI taxonomy): Eukaryota > Viridiplantae > Streptophyta > Magnoliopsida > Rosales > Moraceae > Artocarpus > Artocarpus heterophyllus. The sequence continues at coordinate 6,228,190 of CM046340.1, forward strand.
CTCGTGAATGAGGATAGAGAGAGAGAAGAGAGAAATAAATAGAGAAAATCGGTGGGCGGTTTTACTGTGAGAAAACCATGTGCCGCCCACGGTTTTGTAAAACAGAGTATTTTTAACATTTTACAAATTGTTGTGTTTTAAAACTCAAAACATCATTTTAAATCAACAAGGAATCTTTTGAACACATCAATTTAACAAAACAACCAAAAACTAAAAATCCAACCAAATAATCTAATTAAAGTTAAAACTTTAATTATGGCACACTAATTCATCATTTACATTACATTAATATTAAATAAATTTCGGGACGTTACAGCTCTCCACCCCTAAAAGAAATTTCGTCCTCGAAATTTACAACTCATCTCAAAAACAAAACAAATGCGGATATAACTCCCGCATACCCGACTCTTGTTCCCAAGTGGCTTCATCAACCCCGTGATGCTGCCACACGACCTTTACCAACGGTATCTCACGACGACGTAAGCTAACCACTTTTCGGTCGATGATCTGAATCGGCACTTCTTCGTACGTCGTATCCTCCTGAACCTGTACATCGCGAAACGATACTATCTTACCCTGCTCAGGTGGACACTTCCTAAGCATAGACACATGAAACACATCGTGCACATGAGAAAGTTCGGGCGGAAGATCAAGCCGATAAGCGACCACACCAACACGCTGAGTGATCTCGAACGGCCCAATATACCTCGGCGCGAGCTTCCCACTCACTCCGAACCGCGTAGTTCCCTTACGAGGTGACACCCTCAAGAGAACAAAATCTCCAACCGCGAATTCTAAAGGTCTACGTCTCCTATCTGCGTAGCTCTTCTGCCGACTCTGAGCTGCCCTCAATCGATCCCGAATCACCACGACTTTCTCGTTGCTGTCACGGAGCTCATCTGGCCCAAGAATAACTCTATCCTCCGGCTCGGCCCAACACACAGGTGACCGACATGGTCGCCCATACAATGCCTCAAATGGTGCCATACCGATACTCGCCTGATAACTGTTGTTGTACGCGAACTCCGCCAAATGCAAATATTGCTTCCAATTCCCGCCGAAGTCCAACGCACAAGCACACAACATATCCTCGAGAACCTGAATAACCCGCTCAGACTGCCCATCAGTCTGAGGATGAAACGCCGTACTGAAGTTCAAATCTGTACCCAAAGCCTCCTGAAAACTCCTCCAGTACTTAGCATTAAATCTGGTATCTCGATCAGAGGTGATGGACAAAGGAACTCCATGCAACCTCACAATGTTCTGCATATACAGCTCCCCAAGAATCTTCCTCGAACACGTCGACCTAAACGGAATGAAATGCGCCGATTTCGTCAACCTGTCGACCACAACCCAAACTGCATCATGCCGCTGCTCCGTCCTCGGCAAACCTGTGAGGAAATCCATCGTCACATGCTCCCATTTCCACCCTGGAATAGGAAGCGGCTGAAGCTGACCTGCAGGCTTCTGATGCTCGGCTTTCACCTGGAGACACGTCGAACACTTGGCCACGTACTCGCGAACATCTTTCTTCATGCCTCTCCACCAATAGTGCCTCTTCAAATCACGATACATCTTGGTGCTCCCCGGATGAATAGCAAACTGAGACCTATGAGCTTCATCTAGAACGGCTTTCGTCACCTCGGCGATAACTGGAACTGCAAGACGCTCCCGGAAGTACAACGATCCATCTGCATGCACGCTCCATTCCTCGAACTGCTCCCCGTTCTGAATCTGCGACCAAATCCCTTGCAAATGTCGATCCTGCCACTGACCTTGCTTCACCCTCCGAACAAGAGCTGGAGTCGCTTCCACATGATACAACAAAACTCGATCACCGTCGTCATGATACTGTAGCCGATACTCACTCACTGTCGCATCCCTGCTCCAGTCCTCAAAAATCAAACAAGCGAGAATCCCTGAAGACTTCCTACTAAGCGCGTCCGCGACCACATTAGCTTTCCCGGGATGATACTGCAACGCGAAATCATAATCCTCCATGTACTCCACCCATCTGCGCTGCCTCAAGTTGAGATCCCTCTGAGTGAACAAATGCCTCAAACTCTTGTGATCGGAGAAGACCTGAAACGATGCTCCATACAAGTAACATCTCCAAATCTTCAGCGCGTAGATCACCGCTGCAAGCTCTAAATCGTGAGTAGGATAATTCCGCTCTTGAGGTCGTAGCTGTCTCGATCCGTACGCAACCACACGTCCATGCTGCATCAACACGCATCCAAGTCCGCGCCCTGAAGCATCAGCATAAACCTCATACGGCTCGTCACTACTAGGAATAACTAATACTGGAGCTGAAGTCAACCGGTTCTTCAATTCCTGAAAAGCAGACTCACAGTCTTCATCCCACTCAAACCTGACGTTTTTCCTGATCAACCTCGTCAACGGAGCTACAATCTTCGAAAAGTCCTTTACAAATTTCCTGTAATATTCAGCAAGACCTAAGAAGCTGCGAATCTCCGCTACATTCCTTGGTCGTTCCCACTCTAATATAGCTTCAATCTTGGACGGATCCACTGAAATACCATGCTCCGAGATGACATGACCCAGAAATTTGACCTCGGTCAACCAGAACTCACATTTTTCCCTCTTAGCATACAACTGGTGCTCCCGCAGAGTCTGAAGCACGATCCGAAGATGCTGCTCATGCTCCTCCCAAGTCTTAGAATACACAAGAATATCATCGATGAACACGATCACGAACTGATCCAGATACGGCCTAAATATCCTGTTCATCAAGTCCATAAAAGCTGCTGGAGCATTCGTCAACCCGAAAGACATAACCAGAAACTCGAAGTGCCCATACCGAGTCCTAAAAGCTGTCTTGGGAATATCCTCTTCCTTGATCCTGAGCTGATGATAACCTGAACGCAAGTCAATCTTCGAGAAGTATCGCGAACCTCCCAACTGATCAAATAGCTCATCAATCCTAGGCAAAGGATACTTGTTCTTCACCGTAACACGATTCAGCTGCCGATAATCCACACATAACCTGTGAGTCCCATCGTGCTTCTTAGCGAACAAAACTGGTGCTCCCCACGGAGATGTGCTATTCCGAATATATCCTTTATCAGCGAGCTCCTGAAGTTGCTTCCTCAATTCCTTCATTTCTGCAGGCGCCATCCGATAAGGTGCCATAGAAATCGGTGATGTCCCTGGAAACAACTCGATACCAAACTCAATCTCCCGATGCGGTGGTAATCCTGATAACTCATCGGGGAAAACATCCTCGAACTCACCAACCACCGGAATCGCTACACTACTACTCGAAACATAGGGCTCGCAACCTAGATTGGCAAGAAAAGCAAAACAATCTAGATTCCTTCGCCCTCCTAAACATGACTTCATGAGACGCTCACTCATTAGCCAATCACCACCACCCTGGTAAGTGATCACCGTTCCCCTATCAGACACTAGGGTCACTTTTCTAAGTTGGCAGTCCACAACTGCACTATACCTGGACAACCAGTCCATCCCTAAGATCACATCATAGGAACTCATGGGGAGTACAATCAAATCACTTTTCAAAATCTCATCCCCAATCTTTATTTTACATGATTTACACATACAATTTACACACACCCGCCCCAAGGGAGAAGTTATAACTAGGGGTTCATTAAACTCTTCTACTTCTAATCCCAAGGCATGTACAAAGGAACTCGAAATGAGAGAATGAGAGGCACCGGTATCAAATAAAACGCGAGCTAGAGATCTAGAAACCAAAACCATACCATCGACAACCGCGTTACCAATCTGAGAATCTGACCCTCCAGATGCCATTGCATGAACCTGCACTGGCGCCTTCCCTTTTCCTCTACCGACATTGCTGGGTCCTGCATTACTCGGCCGATACTGCTGAGATGGAGATGACTGCACACTACCTGTACTCGGAGCTCTATACTGAGGAACACTGCGCTGAAAATACTGCGGCTGCTGTCCCCGTGCCGGATATGAGAATTGCTGAGGAGAAAACTGCGGATACTGCAACTGCGGGTACTGCGGAGGCGGAGGTAGGGTCTGAGGCTGAGGCTGAGACGAACGACTGGCACCCTCCCCGGTCTGCGATCCAAGACGAGCACTCCTGATCGGGCAATTCCTCTTGATGTGTCCGGGCTGCTGACAGAAATGACAATGAAAGCTATAGGGGTTGCTGCGCCCGCTGCCAGACGAACTGCTGCTGCCACTGGTCGCACCGCCTTGCTTGCCTTTCCCCGGAGCTGGACGACTACTGGTGCTCTTCCTGCCACTCCTCTGCGGTCCTCCTGAAGCCTTGGCTCGGTCCTCACAATACTGCACGTAATCATTCTCCACGGAGATCGCCGACGACACAAGCTCTCCGAAACTCCTAAGCCGTAGAGCAACCAACTGCCGTCGAATAGGAGCCTTGAGTCCTTCCTGGAACTTGATGCATTTCTCGCGCTCCGATGCCACAGCTGATGGAGCAAACCTAGCCAACTCGCTAAACTTTGCCTCGTACTCCCGAACTGACATATCACCCTGCTGCAATCTATAAAACTCAGCTGCCTTCTGATCTCTATACCCCTGCGGAAAATACCGATCATAGAACAGCTCCTCGAACTTGTCCCAACCGATATCGCCACCGCGCTCCAGACGCTTAGTTTGTTTCCACCAGGTGTTAGCGCCACCCTCGAGCTTATATGCCGCAAACTCCACACGATACTCCTCAGGCACACCAAGGGTATCAAGATGCTTCAAGATCGAATCCAACCAATACTCTGCTAACTGCGGATCCCCATTGCCATCAAAAGTCGGAATAGACGCCCGCCGAAATTCCTTAAAGAAAGCATGCCGACTACCAACACTGGAGTCTTCCGGTCTAGTCCTGGCTGCCATCTGCCGGAAAGCCGCAATCATAGACCTCATCAGGCCCTCATCATTTCCGAACTCGGCGTCAGCTGTCGAACGACGTCTAGGTGCCATTCTCTCACTTCTGAAAACAAAATTTGGACTGTCAGAGGTATTTCATTGTCAAACCTATGTGTACACAATTCCCAAGGTTCATAACCTTGAGCTCTGATACCATTCTGTCACACCCCGGAGTACGGGAGGTGACGTGGCAGAATATTTAGATTAATTAAAAGAGAGTTGAATTGAAATTAAGGGTTTAAAAATCCAATTAAGTAAGAAATAAAGAGATTTTCCACCACATTTGATAAACGAATTTACAAATATTTAGCAAGTGATAATAATTGAATAAAAACCGCGAATATGGGTTCCACAACCCACAACTTGTGCACACACATGGATCTGACAATATCACAAATACAATTACAGTCCAAGTATAAATGAAGTTAAGTCTTACATGCCTTGATTAATAAATACAGATTGCAAATAAATTCTCCTATTGCTCCTGAGTTCGGTCCGAAGAATCTTCTCCAAACCTAAATGGGAAACCACCTAGAAGGGGGGGAATTTAAAACAGATAAAACGTGAGCGAAAGGCTCAGTAGGACTAAGTTTTATAAAATAATTTAATGCAAAGAAACATAGCATTATCAGGAGTTATGCAAGAAGAAACTTGAATAAATAAATAAATAAATTGAGTAGAACCGTTCTGACACAGAACAGTCTACTCGTCAAATCAAAACACCAGTTTACTTTTACCTAGGCAAACCATGATATCACCACCGTAGTGGCCCAGCTGGGTTTCGGGACCTGCCCCCAAGGTCGATCACGACCCGATCTCTGATATGGCATCATGCCCATGTGGTTATTATCATTATCATTCAAAACCCAATTACCGAGTGTTGTCAATTACATTCATTATGAAATTCATTTCATGTCACGGTATATAAAAATATAACCGATCAAATCATTTTCAAACAACCGTTGAAAACATTTTGATAGAAATAATTTTCAAAGCCAAATCATTTCAAAACCAGGCTACCAAAGAAATAGGATAGAGGTCCTACCTCAGTACTCGTGCCGGTACCCCACACCGTAATCCCGGTCCGCTATACGTTAGCTCCATGGAACCACGAACAATCCTAGATACCAACTAAATCAATCAATATCTAGTTCGAAACATCCTATGTTACTAAATCATTTCATGATGTCCTAGTGTGCCATTTGTATCATTAAAATCATCCTATAAGGTTGGGATTTAAATTAGGGTTCAAAACAGTGAAATCGGGTAAAAATCACAAAATTTTCCATGCCTCGGTCGGCCTGCCGGACGCCCTGCTTCGGCCTGCCGAACTGTACAGTTCGGCCTGCCGGAAACAAGGTTCGGCCTGCCGAACATTTCCCCAGATTCGGCCTGCCGATCGGAAGAACACCGGCCTGCCGATCATCACTCCGGCCTGCCGAACATGAACTTCGGCCTGCCGAACTGGGAAGATCCAGAAATCCCAGCCACGGGTTTCTCGATCCCTAAAATCCAAATCTTGTTTCTAACCTGTTTTTCTCAAATCCTAGGCATGAAAAACAACTATAATTGATAGAAAAACATTCTAGAACATGTTTGGGATCATTTAAACAACATTTAAACTCAAAATCTTCAAAAATCCAAAAATGAGAAAAAGAGGAGAAAAATGAAAATCTTGAATCCAATCCGTTTTTCTTCAATCTAGGTTTAGATTCTAGTTGTTTTAAGCTCATTTAACACAAATCCACGGTTTTCTAAGCTAAAACAAACTTAGATTTCAAAAACACACAAAATTAGAAATTTTGTAAAAAGTTTAGAAATTTAGAATCTAACCTCGAATCGAAGCTTCAATCCGCGTTCTCGGTCACCGAATCACGTCCCCGAGCTTCCTCCTTGCTGTTCCGAAGATTGGATTCGAATGGAAATCAAAATTTGTGAAGAAATTAGAGAGAGAGAGAGGCTGCCGAGAGAGAGAAGAGAGAGAGAGGGAACTCGTGAATGAGGAGAGAGAGAGAGAAGAGAGAAATAAATAGAGAAAGTCGGTGGGCGGTTTTACTGTGCGAAAACCATGTGCCGCCCACGGTTTTGTAAAACAGAGTATTTTTAACATTTTACAAATTGTCGTGTTTTAAAACTCAAAACATCATTTTAAATCAACAAGGAATCTTTTGAACACATCAATTTAACAAAACAACCAAAAACTAAAAATCCAACCAAATAATCTAATTAAAGTTAAAACTTTAATTATGGCACACTAATTCATCATTTACATTACATTAATATTAAATAAATTTCGGGACGTTACACCATCTCACCCAGAAAGTGCCGATGTTGTCTCACTGTGTGCTCGTTGTCGCCATTTGCAGGAGACTTCACCGAAGTTGTGTGAGGAAGAATGCTGGGTGCAGCCATGCAGGCGTCGTCACTGGAGTCACGGTAAGAGAGGTTGCCGAAGTCGCGCAACATCATCGCCGAAGTCATGGCAGGATAGGGTGCCAGAGTTGCTGTTGGGGCCGGAGAAAAAAGAGAAGGAGAAAGAGAAAGGAGGGAGAGGAGAGAGAAAATCGATCTAGTTTTTTTTTTTTTTTTGAAGGAAATGAAGAAAATAAAAGTAAAATTAAAAATTTTAATGTTTAAAAAGAATAAAAAATTATAACAATACTATATAGTTTAATATTTTTAAAAATATATTATTTACTTATAATAAAAATTAAAATTGTGTTGTTTGGAGCAATTTTTCAGTTATATAATTGACATTTATGTTGTTTTTGAGATGGGCGGTGGGAAAAGTAAAAAGGATTAAAAAAACCGAAAAATTGAAAAAGAGGTTTTAGGGGGTTTTAAGCAGCACGGCAACTTCAAGGTCAAACTTTCTTCCGCGTCAACAAGAAGGATTTTAGGCGACCCTAACTCGTTCTGATCACCCTCTTCGAACTCAACGATTCGCACTGCTTCTCCCGAGTCCGACTCATCTCCAACCACATCAAACTCAAACATGTCCACCTCAGCCTCCAAAACCCTAGAAGAATCAACTCAGCCTCTGGATCGCCCAATCGACTCGGAATCCCGAGCAGAAGAAGAGAAGCCTCGAGAGGACCCGAATTCTTTCGAGAAGGTCGCCGAGTCCGACGATAGAGGTCTAGAAGAGGATGACGAAGAGGAGGAAGAAGGCGAGTGCGGGTTCTGTTTGTTCATGAAAGGGGGCGGGTGCAGAGAGAGCTTCATAGCCTGGGAGAAGTGCATCGAAGAAGCCGAAAAGAGCAAGGAAGACATTGTCGAGAAGTGCTTTGAGGTCACCGGGGCTCTTAAGAAGTGTATGGAGGCTCACGCCGACTACTACGAGCCAGTGTTGCGGGCGGAGAAGGCGGCCGAGGCAGAGGTCATCAAGGATTTGGAGAAAGAAGCCGCAGAGGCGGCAGCGGCAAAGGGATCGGAGCAGAATGATGTGGCTCCAGGCAATTCGGAGCGGCAAGGAGCTTCGAATTATGCTGATAAGTAAAATGGCTTCAAAAGCTTAAAGATTTTGTTATCTCTTAATTGAAGAGAAATTGTCCTTTTACCTTTTTTAAAGGTTGTAGCTTGAGTAGAGGCTTTTGCAAATTTTTGTCCAGGCCACTTTTAGGGCATGAGATAGGAATAAAAAATTTAACCCTGTTTATTGTTACAAATAACTGGATCGAGAGTTTTTTTTGGTTAATCCATTCAAAATTCGAGCTTTGTTTTTGCTATAACTTTTTTAGGTTAGTGTTTAAAAGTTTCCACTACAAAGCAATGTTTTGAATAATCTAAAATGTTATGAATTGTTTAATACCCTGCGTTCTGTAAATTTTTGGTGCCTATTACTGTTGACTTTAATGTATAGGTGTTTGGATGAGTTTTCCACAAATAAATTTTGTTAAATATTAGTATGGTTTTATTAATGTTGCATAATTGAAGTCCAATTAACTGTCGTTTCGTTAATGTTGCAGAATTGAAGTCCAATTAGCCGTCATAAATTTGTTCATTTTAGTTCCTATGTTTATGCATTTTTACAGTAGAACAAGTGCTAATTAGAGTTGTTTTGGCTTTGACTTATCTATTTTAAGCTATTTAAGTTTTAAATGCTTCATCAGTATCCTTTCAGCTATTTATATCGTGATTGTTAGCTTTCATCAATGAAGTTCTATCCATGTGGACTTTGCCATCCAAGTAAAGTTCTATCCATTCTAGATTGAACTTCACTATGATAGAATACAGTGGGACTGAAAGTCCAATTGCTAAAACTAAGGTTTTGTATACACTTTAAGCTTATTTATTGATTGGTGCTGGCAGATTAGCTGAGAAGATGTACATTTTTAACTGGTGTTTTACCTTTAATTTGAATTATTTAGGGATTGGGGAGTTGAAGTGTAGATCATTTGATTACCTAATGCTGCAAGCATTCAAGTAGTATCAACTATCAAGGATTATTGAGTGTACGCATGAATAAGAAGCTATTAAATGTCTGTTGTGGCCCGATTCATTTAGTTATGAATCACTTTTGTTTGAGTATGATTGTGGCTTCAGCAAGCAACTTCATCATTTTCCCACGCTTGGAAGAAAATGGGATGGCTGGATGGATATCTTATTGTCCTGGGGGTTATCATCAACATTAGTTGGTTATGTGTATGTGTCATGAGTATGGTCAACATGTAAGAATAAGAGCAATAAACTCATCGGGTTGTTGCCCAGAATTGAACTTGATGTAGGGTTCCACTTCTCCTCGAGCCCGGGACTGTTTGCCACATAGTTATCTGTGGTCAGTCCCAAAATTTTGTGCTAAACATTTTTTGATTGGAGGCTTTTATATGCTTTTAATTCTTTATTGAATCTGCTAACGTTCCCATATGCCAGAATTAATTTACTCAGCGTTGTGATAGTATGCAGCCATTTTGACGTCTAAGATGCACGCAAGGACTTCATTTCACGAGCATGAAGGATCTCCCGTTAAATGAGGCTCATGAATATGATACAATTATCAGTCCATTATGGGAAAAAAAGAAACACTGGTTATATTACTCGTTTATAATATGTAGTATCGGCCCCATCTGGCAGGAAAAATTGCTTGCTTGGTCAGTTTAGGTGGCAATTATTGTATTGCAGGTGCACGTAAGAGTGAATTGTCCTTCCACGGTCATGATGCTGAGACTGCTGTTATATTAAAGTTGTTCAATTGGTGTTTAGTGGGTGTACGAGTTGTTTTCAAGCCCGAAGGAGGTAAAACTTTTAAAAAGTTCTATACACATCCACTTATTGTAGATTCCTGGATTAGATTAGGTCAAGTTGATAGTCTTGGGATGGTTTGCATATGTTCGAACCATTTCAAAGGCAAGGAAGCGAATAGATGTAATTACACTTTAACAACGCTGCATATTTGAATTTACAAAAAAAAAGAAAAAAAAAAAAAAAGAAAAAACCCCTTACCCCAAAGACAGGACAAAGAAATAAAAGAATATTTATTACTCAAAAAAAAAAAAAGGCACAATCCTGAGGTGCCACTTGTTGACCATTTGAATTTATCTTCACTTTTTCCTCTATCCCACAATTCCAAATCCCGTTTTCCATGGTTTCATCCTATTCATCTTTGTCCTCTTCTTCTTCATAGTTGAAAGGTAGAGGCACTGATTTGAACGCCCTGTATTTGCCCACGTTGTTCAAATGCTCATTCTCCAACCTAATTAATCCCCACAAACATGACAACACCAAGTTACTTCACAACCAAGAAAACAACTTATTCGTTTGGTATTTCAATCTTCTTGTTTTCTGTTTCTTTGCTTACCTGAAGAAGTTCCAAATGCCACGACGAATGATCTCGAGGCAGGCAACAATGGCGGTCATAGTTTCCCGATGCAAGAAAGAGACGTGGAAGTTGAGCACAGTTTGGAGCCAGCAAAATCTCAGCAAGATATTCAGGCCCTGCATATATTCACCCAATTATACCAGTCAGAGATCATGCTAGTGTACAGAAACAAATCAAACTTTTCCGGCTACAAAGCCACTACTGAAACTCACAATGGCTCCAAAGTAGACACCATTGTAAGGGATTAGAAGTTTGTCTCTCAACCAGCGGTTCCTAGAGTGGCGCTGCAGAAGGCCCCAATCAATAACAAGGTCCCAATATGTACCGAAAATGGCTGCAGAGATTGAGAAGATCCAGGCCACAACTTTCCAACTCATTCCCTTGTCAATACTGTATGCTGTTCTCACACAAACAGCTACAATGGTCAACAAATATTTCAGCCCATTGTATCCTTGCATTAGGTCCTTCTCTTCGAACAGACGGCGGAGGCACTGAGGAAAAAAAGGCGGAAAGATACGTGTCAAAAAATGTTTCAGAAGAACAATGTGTTTGTGTCTTCGAGGAAGTGAGTTCAGTACCTGAAGAAGACGACACGAGTATGGGACAACAGCAACAAGGAAAAGGAAAGTTCTGTACACACTATGGGATTTGCATGTGGTTTCTCTGAGTTTGTAGTCTCCCCAACCATAGTAACAGACGTAGAATTCCACACTTCTCAAAGCTTGAACCTAAATGATTAAGAAGCATTTAGGAGGACTTCTGACATGAAAAGCCGGAATGGAAAAACGAAAACAAGGAGAAAAGGGGTTGCTTTAAGACGTGCTGACCTGACTAGTAAACTGATCCGCCAAGAAGAAGTCTGGGAGTGTTACCTGCAATAGATCAAAGTTTACACATTATTATTAGAGTCCAACACATGAAATTCTTATTTCATTAAGAAAGGCACAAAAGTTCTAATAGCAATTCATACCTTGTAAAGAGGAGCAGCGAGACAGTGAAACAAACATGTGAGGAAGAAGTAACGACTCGAGCGATATATGATGTTGAGAGGGCATAACAATACGGCAAACAAAGACTGCAAAGAAAAAATATATTTACAATGAGAATATTAGTTGGGGTGTAAGATTTTCAGAACGAAAATGGTTTCAATGAAGCTGCAACAAGTTCCGAATTATTACCACAAGCAACATAAGCGGAAGAAGTTCGGTCAGTGCTTTGTAGTCTTTAGTTACGGGGTCCAATTCCATATCAAGGTTTGACAGCACACATCCTAGTGCCAAGGCTCCGACAACAAAACTTATGAGAAGAACTTCTCGGTAGCTTAGCTCGGTTCCTTGCTTGAAGCCGAATATGAAGGAATAATTGACTCGATATCGCCTCCAGAAATATATGTTTGCCGCATACAAAATCATGTGCAAAACAATGAATAAAAACAAACTGCAAGGGAGGTGTCGCGACATGTAAAACACTCGTGAGTTTCACGAGAACATGTGCCGAAAATTTTGCATACGTTGATATGAAAGGTGAAATCTGAGTTAACCTGTAAAGGGGAAACATGGTGTCCATGTACTTTTTCTGTCCCGGTTTGTCCATGATGTTGCGTGCTCGGATGATCAAAATGAGGGCTAATAAAAGAGCAGCAGTGCAGCCAGCAAAGAAACCTGAGGATTTCCCAATGAAGAAATTTGGATAAATTCTATTGTTTACAGACAAAAAAAAAAAAAGAAGTAGAAATTAGTTCTACCCGTGGAAAATGTTATTCTATGTCTCTCTCTCTTGGCTTTTGGCCTTAGAACCGCCATGCCTTTACTACGGTTCGCGTTTGAGAAATGCTTGATGAATGTAGCTTCTACTCTCTCCACAAGCTTGGTAACCTATATGACAAAATTTATACATGTTAGAATATAAGGGAACCAAGGAATCTAGATGTATTAAACAACTCTTCTGTGAAAGAAAAGAACTGGTTAATTCTCACATTATCAGAGCTGCCAAGGTAGGAGTTGTCAACCATTTTCATGTAAGATTTTGATGCATCTCTTGATGTAATCTGCAATAATCAGCACAAAAAATATAAATTATAAGCAATCAAAAGTGCTTAAATTGGATCAACATAATCATAAAAATGAATAGAGGAAAATACCTTATCATACTTCTTCATAATCTTTGAAAATGCCAAGGTATTCAAGAAGCTGTGAATTCCAAAATAATGAAAAAAATTAGTACAAACATTTCACAAATTAAGATGATTATAAGCCTACCAAACTGAACACTATACAAACATTTGATTATTACCTAAAGCTTTTTAGGAGCCGAAGCTTCTGATAAAACTCGACGAAAGCCCGCTTGAGTTGTGCTTCGACTTTCCTCAGATTTTCCCTGTTGAAATTCAGCTCTGTCTGCTTAGAGACATTAAGAAAGCCCTTAATGGTGGATCGTGGAGTCTCAATGGGGTTATTCATTGTCACACGGTCTAATACTTCTAACGGAGCCAGTCTATATCCCCTCATGTTCTGCAGTTTATCTTCTTCAACTTTTCCACTCTTCTTGTCGTCTTGACTCGATTCATCCGATTGCTCTCCACGATTGGGTGATCCTCCTTCCTCAATCACATCCATAAAAGCAAATCTTCCTGCTCATACAAAATAAGCATTCTCACCAAGCTATGAACTTTTTTTTAAGGCTCTGATACTATGATAGAATTCTCACTTACTGTTAGCCCGCGCACTGCGGGGAGTAGAAGCAGATACCACAGCAGCAGAAGTTGCAATGTCGGAGGCCAGGCGAGTCATCTCCACCGATCTGTTGTACCACCCCGTTGGATTCTCCACCTTTATCCGGAAAGCAATGAGAGCGTCCATCTGCTTGTTCAGCATTTCGGCTTCCTTCATCACCTCCTCCACTTTGGACCTGTAGAACTTGTCCACCTTGTTGAACTCCTCGTCCAGCTTCCGAAAGAAGACCAGCTCGTACTCCCCGCCTTCCTCCGCCGTCATCAGGAACGTCGTCTGGTAGCTCTCGGAGCCGCACTCATTCACCGAGCTCACCAGAATGGACTGGCTTTCGATATCTCCTTCGACGGAGCCGACCGAAGAGCGTGTGCTGTGCTGCCGGTGGACGAGGCCACTGAAGGCTCTGTAGAGAGTCGGCCTTCGGTTTAACCCCGCCGGTAAGGCTGATTGTGGCTTCTTTTTTTGCCTGAAGACTTGAATGTCTTTCAAAACGGTTTTCAGAAAATTGTAGTTCATGTAGGCCTCTAGCCATTCCGGCACCATTTGGCTTGAAAATTCCTTTCCAAACTTCATTTTTTTTTTTTTGGCTTTGCGATTATCTTGAGAATTGCATTAAAAAAAAAAAAAGCAAATTATATCTAGCTAGGAACTATGAGCTTTATTAGTGATATAGTTAAGTGTTTTTATAAAAGAAAACTAAACTCTAAGTATATAAATATTTTTTGCAACACTTGTTATTGATTGGCTAGGTTGTTTTCTTGCAGATTATAAAAGAAAACACTGAAAACAACCCAGATGGGGAATTGTTTTGAAGATAGAAAGTCCCTATATATACACACGTGTATCTTTGTGTTTATGAGAGAATTTGTTTTGACTCTTGCCCTCAAAATTTTCCTAGAAAATTAAACGTCCAAAGAACATTCAAAGAAGGCGATTAGGTATTACATGAAAGGCCACCCAAGCGTGGTCCAATTTTTTAATCCCGGTCTTGGTGGACAACTTTCAACTAGGAGTTTTGGTGCTTTTGAAGAAAAAAAGTTGACATTATAGGACTTTTTTTTTTTTTTTTGAGATCCAACAATTTATTACTATGAGGTTGAAAGGCATGTGACAAAGAAAAAAACTTCAAAAAGGGACTGCCACACACTATTTTTATTTTAATGATTGTATACAAATGTGTAGAGTGAGAAATCAAACATTAAATGGTGAACCATATAGTGATGGGCAGAAAAGATATGCTAAAATTTTTTTTGGACAAATATGTTTTAATGGTCTATTCTTTACTCAGTTTGTTTTTTTTTTTTTTCATAATTTGAGTGCTTTGCATTAAATGGAAATACGTGTACATTGCTCTGAAAATTATTTAATCTACAATAATGGTAATATCTTTTCACACTACGACGCCTCGATGATCGATTCTCAAGTTTAATAAGATGATTAAAAGTATGTTTATGGGGATAATAATTATTTGATTTTAGAATAAGTTACATGAATGCCAATTCGAACGTTAAACGTGTCTGCTCTCGTGGGAGGAAAAAATTTAGAAACATATAAACGTGAGTTTAGTTACTATTAATTTTAAGTGTTTACTATGCCTCGGGAGGCGTTTTTTTTTGAATTATTTTTTGCAAGCTATTATGCATTTGGCTTTTGGTTACAAAATCTTGCCAAATATTCCTAATTCTTAGAAACTTGTCTTTCTTATCCATATTTAAGGACTTAAAAAAAAAAAAAACCTTATTTCCATGCTAATACTACCTAACCCCCTTAAAGCTTCAACAAATTCCACTATTATCCGACCCACTTTTTAGCTTTTGAAATAATCTAAAACAACCCCAAAAGTTAAACTTGTGTAGGTTATGTTCGACCAATTAAATACTTTAACAAGAACAAAAAAGACAAATTACTAGACCTTTATCAAAAGTGCCAAAACAATTCTCAAATAGAAAATGGGGCCAGCTTTATTGTCAATATATTCCAACCCATAATTTTTGACTGGTGCATTTCTTTTTTTTTTTTTTTCCCCTTTTGGGGAAGGTTGTGCTTTATGTCCGTTTCAATCTGATGCCTTGTTGGATCTCAGATTGCCTAGTCAAATTAAGCTCACTTTACTTTGCGTAAAAACACCTAGCTATTTATGTTCTTTTTTTTTTTTTTTTTGCCCTCAATAATATTTTTTTTCCAACACTCTTATAGTCATCAGCCACAACTTGAATAACACAGAAATGATGGTAAAGACAACATTCATTAATGTCATATTATTTCCATCAAGAAACAAAAAACTAACTAGCTAGTTTAACCTTAATTAGTTTCAAAACTTAATTTTCATTTTTTCTTGTAGTTCCTTCTCTGGTGTACTTCACTTTCATAACAAATTAATAAAAGAAATACAGAAAACTAATTCTAGACCCTGACGAGCGAAAGTAGCTTAATTAATTATAAATCCTTCTATCCGACTATAAATTGAGGATTCAAATCATGCTGAGCCCTACTTTAAAATTATAGCTTTCCCCTTTATATAAAAAAAAGGCCCTAAAGGGGTAACAAAAAATATTTTTCATTACAATGTATCGCATGACCTGTTTTTCTTGCTCTAAGAAAAATAAAAGGGAAACAATATATGAGCCTAAAATTTAAAGTCATCCTTGCGGTACGTAACCATGTAGACAAGATAATGTTAGAATAAAATTGTGACGAAAACCATCATCATCCAGGATCGTTCATGTCAAATAATCAAGAATATTAATAAGATGCGAAAGCTAACCTGAATCCATTGATAGAATGTGATTCTTGAGTCTTTTGGTTAAGGATCTTCTAAGTCTGGTACGTAAATCCTCCTTTTCAGAATGCTCTGTAATCTATCTGTAGATGGGTAACAGAAAAATAATGTACGTACTGACTTAGGGACCACAACCCCTTTATATAATTGCTAAACCCTAGCAATTATCCTTAATTACCAATTTAGCCCATCATAAAATTAGTAATTACAATTTTGGTCTCTACACATAGAAGGCCCACACTTAATGATGCATTAAAAGCCCAAAACCTAAATTGATCACTTTTAATTAGGAAACCTTATTGATAACCTTTAATTCATATTTATTTAATATATTAGCCCATAATTGGATTTTGATCCAACAGATAAACCCTTGTCCAGCAATGGAAAAAAGAAACTGCCAGATTAAATGAACTCGAAATTAATAGCATTATGTAATTGACAATTATTAAGTGGGGCCACTGAGGACCATAGAGAAAGAAGGGGTTGCTTGTTCTCGACAATGAAAGCCAAGTTCGGTTGGACGTTATAATATTTCTTCAACAGCTTAATTAAACTCGTTTTAAATGTTTTATGGGCCAATATATTGACATTATACACACACATGTATGTGTTGTGTATATATATATATGCATGTATTTATACGCGTTAATATTTGTAGCTTTTATATGTATTGAGAGTCTCAAATTAGACACTCAACTTTTGTATTTGTCATATTTTTCATTCGTTATTATAATATTGATCTTTTTTATTTTTATGGAGTTATAATTTTGTTATTAACAAAACAATGAAGGTTGGTCTAAAAAGTATTTAGATATTAGATTGAGGCGTATAGTTTTATAAATGAAAAGGTTATAACCATTCTATGAAAGAATTTCTCTTCTTTTTTTTTTAATTATGTTTCCTTTTTCTCTCCCTTTTTTTAAAATTCAAACTTGGAATACAAAGCTCTTTTTGGAGATGGCGAGTGACTAACGTCTCGTATGAAATGATAAAAAATTTTTGAAAAACATTAATAATGCTGTTTTTTAATTTTTTATTTTTCGAAGGGTGACTCTGTGTAGAGTACGATTCATCACGCACGTGATCCACCATGTTCTTCTTTTTCTTTTTTTATATCGAAACACACTAAGAGCCGTTTGTTTCGTAGTTTGAATCATTTTGCTACAGTATTTTCTCGCACAAAAATTTAAATCTTTATTCAAATACTCGACCCAAACGGGCTCTAAGTGTTGGTTGATGGCGTTTTCATTTTAATCCTTACATTGTACGTATAACGCGTGCACATGCAGAGAGGCATCTCGTTTTGTTATGATCCGACACACCAACTACTCATCAGTAGTCCACTGGTCACCTGATTATGTAATTTGCGTGTGGTTCTATTCAATTATCATGGTTCTCTTATGTTCATTTCTCACCATCATATATTCTTAGCTTGAAAAACCCTTTTCATCTTTTAAAATTAAAACCCTATTACTTATAAAATTATAAATTTTAGTCTAACATAAAGTGCATTTTTTAAACTTGGACTCATCATCTTATTAGTAGTAGGGTTGTAAGCCTATAAACTAAATCGGGTTGTAACAAAATTAATTTTGTTTTACTCGTAATAAAAAGTTGATCTCTTTTCATACTAATGGCTACAAATTTAATTGAATTGTCTTAGCCTCTCTTTTATTCTCTATCGTCATTCACTAAAAAAAATAAATAACATAACATAACCATCTAGCATTAGTACTATTGCATATCATTTCTGCCAGGGCCGCAGGGAGGCTATGCCTTGGACTGTTGGTGTGACGACCCGCTTTTTTGGGCAGTCATTTTACTTTCTTAAACATCGTTTCATAAATAGTAATCTTACTTACTTAGTAAGAAAAATACTGAAATAATTTTTTTTCTTTAAACGTTCTTTTAAACTGATGCGACCTCTGTCGCATTTCAAGTTGAGACATCGCTCAACACTTGCCTTTAAAATCATTTCAAATCGTTTCTTAAAACTTAATAAGAAACATTTATTAAATCATAGCTTAAAACTTTACTTTATAATTACATAAAACAGTTCGTAAACTGTATCTTAAAACTTTGAATACAATTCTTAGAACTCTGATTTTCTTAAAACTTCGCAAACACAACATTAAACAATGGAAAACCTTTTCTTTACGTAGCGGAAGCAAACAGTGATGGTATCCATACCCAAATCTTCGCATCTGTCCTCCGCAATACCCCGCTCTTCTAGCAGGTCCTATTGGTCGCCCATAAATTACCTACAGCATGAAAAACTTTTAATGAGCTTTCGCTCAGTAAGTTCAAACATAAACTCACAAATCATTGAATCATGCTTTAAACTTTTCTCATAAAAACCTTTCTCTTGAAACATTTTTCATAAACGTTTTCCATAAACATTTCCGAAAATGTTTTTCATAAAACGTTTCTGAAACGTTTTGCATAAACGTTTTTCGTAAAACATTTCTTAAATGTTTTGCTTAAAATGTCGTTCATAAATCTTTTCTTGAAAACATGAAAATGTTTTTCATAAATATTTATCATAAAACATTTCTCTGAATGTTTTCCATAAAATAACATATAAATATTTCATAAAAAGGCATTCAAGCAACATCAGAATGCATGACTCCATTTATGCTCAATTATTAACTTCAATTATGAGCATTTTATGAACATTCTTTTCTTAGTTTAACTTTCTATCTTCGTTCCTTAACTTTTCTTATCTTACTTTAACTTTCTCTCCTTATTCTTTATCTTTCCTTCGTTTTCCTTATTTTACTTTAGTGTTCGTACCAACTTATTAATCATGAGATCATGAACATGATGCTTCTCTTGTAGAAGACTTGAGACCATTAAACATTGAGGTCTTGTACCTCACATCTAGGAGGTCAAACTTTAATTTTACTTTCATTACCTCATAACAAAGAGGCTGGTATGACACTTTCCTTTTATCTTTACATTACCTTCTTATTAACTTTAGTGAGCATTTCAAATGCAATCACATCATATGCAAACACACTTGCAATTCATAGCTTGTACTATAAAACCTATTGTATAACAAATGCAACATATTGCTTAACAAATGCATCATAAAACGCAAACATATTTTACAAATCTTAACTTGTATTCTAACACTTATTGCATAACCAATGCAATATATAACGAAATCATATTTTGCAAACTATAACTTTTATTCTAAAACTTATTGCACAACAAATGCAACTTATTGCATAACATATGCATCATGAAACCTATAACTTAAACTATAAAACATTATGCATTGTCATAATGTAAAACATACTTTAAATACTTTGTAAATCATAACTTAAACTTAAAAAAAAAACGTTATGCATATCAATATGCAAATAGACTTTAAACATAACAATTGCAAATTCATTGCAAATCTTTTTCTTGAACTTTAAAACTTTTTGCATAATAAATGTAAACCTACTTTAACAGAAACTTGCATGATAATTGCAAACTCATTTGCAAATTATATAAATAAGCATTTAAAAATCATTTATTTCATGCTATAGGTGAGATTTGAACTTACCTGAGTTATACTCTAGCGTTCTCTATTCTGTTCCTTTTCCTTGCATTAGTCGGCGTCTGTGTCTTAATCAAACGACAGTCGACTTATTAGTTAACTTTCTTTATTATCAATCCACTCGATTGATAATAAAACGTAAACATTAACCATTCTTTCCTTTTAACTTAACTAGTATACTTTCGTTTATCGTTGTCTTTACTTAACCTTATAAACCATCGGTTTACCTTTCCTTCACTTAGCTTTGTAACCCACCGAGGTTACTTTACTTTTTTTAACCTCGTAACCTATCGGTTTACCTCTCGTTTACTTAAGCATCCCTTATTAAATCTCTCGTTTTACTGCCGATTACGTTACTTAACGTATTACGAAACATTGTCCGTCTAAGAACGTTATGCTAAATCGGAGTGTTTGACTCCGTTCTAGCCATTTCCTTGATAATGATGATTTTACCCTTAACGGGTTTTTCGTCAACCTTGTAACCTTATAAAACCCATTCTCACATAAAATAGTGTAACAAACACTGATCAAGTATTTCATAAATTTTTATGAAAGCATCTAAAATAATTTATTTTAAAACGGTTCATACTGTAGGCAAGATTCCTACTTACTTGAACTCTAAGCTAAGCAGGTCCAGTTGTACCTTGCTGTATCTACAGTATGTGAAGCATCCTCTGCAGTGCTCCTTGAGCGACCATGAATGGCTAGAAATGCTTCCTGGAGATCGTACATTACTGAAAACGTCATATTGGACTCTGTTACTGCAGTTTGAATCGTCTCGATCTGCATGCAGTTGGTACCGAATGATTTTTACCGGAGTGGAATTAGCTTGAACGGAGGTCACCATCATGTTCAGAGCATCGAAACGAGTCGGAAGGAGGTTTTGGATCGTCGATCGGAGGTCCGGATCACAAAAATCCAAAGTCACCGTTGACTGACGTTGATCGACCGTTGACTGACTTTGACCGGCATCAATCGGGGTCCGTTGGCAGCTGGGCTCAGGTCTACCCCCCCTAAATCGACCCTTCTGAGTCCAATGGGGGTGTCAATTTCACCTAATTCTGCCTCTAACATAGCAGATCATGAAGTACAACGTCGGTAGAAATGGATGAGCTCCGATCTTGCTTCTCCGACGGTGGTGGACCAAAATTGGTCAAGGGCTTTTGCTACCCACTCATTTCTGAGTCGAACGGTGGTGGAGGTGTACCTCACCATCGCCGTGAGCGACGATTCCAAAGGTGACGCGACGGCAGAGATGTGGTGGCTCCGTCGGGCCTTTTCTAGTTGGAATTGAGCTGGAAGATTGGTTTCTTCTTGTTCCTCTCGTTATGCTGAGTCCGTAGACACCAAGATCACGTTGATTGGTGGTCGGACGACGGAGAAATCACGTCGAGAAAAATGAGTTTTTTTGCCATTTTGGGCGGCGCGTGTGGCCTCCTCAGGCGGCGTTGTGGGTGGCACGGTACCTCGTTGGGCTCAGCTCTATGAGAGCTTTCCATTGGTGCGGGAGGTGTCGAAAACAAAGGCCGGAATCTTGACCAAGATTTGAGGAGAGAGAGATAAAATCTAGAGAGAGAAAGTAGAGAGAGAGAGCTGAATTTTTGTGAGATTTTTCCTTTTTTTCTTTTCTTTTTTTTTTTTGCAATCTTATAAAAAAAATTGTGGTCCATACAGTCTAATTCTGTACTGCATGACCTTAAACAATCCAATCTTACACTGCTTTACTTTAGCAATGAAATTTTCATGCTGCATAACTTTATCAATGTACTTCTTTACACTGCATTATTCTAATACTGTATGATTTTCTGTGTTATCATACAATATTTTAATTAAACTATACTTTTTGTCTTAATATAATCCTTAACTTAATACATTTTTAATGCATTAGAAATTCTTGGGTATTACAGTTAGATTTGTCAAAATTTGCATCTTTGCCAATAATTTTTTAATATATGCCCCCTCTTCACCCACAAAATTTTGTACATGTCCTTTTTCATTAACAAAACTTTTTCTTTAATTTACCCCTATTAAATTATTTTTTATATGTAACTTATTAATTTTTGTTTCTAATTTACCCATTACAATAATATTTCCCAAATATGCCTCTATTGAATTTTTTTCTTAGTTCTCTAACATAATACTAGTTATATATATGTATATATATATATATATATATATAATCTTAGCCTTCATAAATACATTTTCTTAATTACCCTACTTAAATAAATTTTCTTGAATGTGCTTTACTTAAATATTGTTTACTCTTATGTACTTTCTAAATTATTGATTGTCAATTCTTCCCCGCCAAAATCATTTTTCATAAATGTTCTACTATTTTTTTTTTTTTTTTACTAAAGTAAACTCAAAAGGGAATATTAGTATAAAAGAAAACATTAAAGAAAATTTTATATTCACATAATAAAAAAATCAATAAATTAAATGTACGTGCCTTTCCAACGGTGGGAGATTTTGAAAAATGACTTTAAGAAAAAAAATTTTTGGACAAATGACTTTTTTTTGACAATTTTTTGGCATAAAAAAAAAGCTTTTTGGGCATAAAAATTGCTCCAGTTTTTTTTTCACTCTGTTAAGGTTCCTTTCCTTACTACAATTTTTTTCTTATCTTTTTGAAAAAAATTGGAACAATTTTCTTGCACTGAAAAAATGTGTTTTTTGTGCAAAAAAAAAAAAAAAAAGAAGATCATTTCTTCCATTCAAAACCTTTTTTTTGACTCTTTTGTCAAAATATTCTCTTTCGAACTAGTTTATAGTACTATTAAGACTTGGTATAGTGATGGTTTTTAAAGCTTTTCACAGGCTCATGCCCCATGAATAAAATATGTCCGGAATCTAATTATAAATAAATTAGAGATTGACATTTAAGGATATCAAACGAAAATATTACGTGTGTGTGCGTGTGTATATATATATATATGTTATATCTTATATTTTCATCCATTGATATTTATGATTTCATGTTTCAGACTCAAGGAAAAGCCCACATATAAAATCCTTGTGTCTTTTACGTGTTCTCTCTGCCAGCTATCTCCCCGAATAATGCATTGGTCGGCATGTCAAATGAGCTGGGTTAGTCTTTATCGGACCACACCCTTAACGTGTTTCGTATTTAAAAGCTACATCAAGCTCATCCTATTTAATAAACAAAATGAGCAAGGCTTATTTAACAATCGTGTTATGCGGTGCTCGTGTCAACCCACTAACAATAACATTACCATCTTTTAATAACCTTGGCTGATTTTGACTTCTCATGACAGATGACATTACCATCTTCTAATTTTCTCAAATCTCAAAATGAGCCTCTCTGATCTAATGACTATTTCCAAAAAAGATAACAATGTTCCCACTTCACTACCCGACTTATTCAATGCAATAATACCAATATTTAGGCCAGAGAAGAGATGGCCTATGTTTGGGTGTATATAATTTTATTCTCAATATAGTACATAAAATGGCATGTCATGTTTATAGCTAGCCAGTCTAATTCTATCACAAAAATTTAAAATATATATATTAAAAATATAATTAGCCCTTTTATTGTTGTCATGGCAATACTGACTAGACATTGCATTTAATTATGGAACGAACCCCCCTTGGTCAGCCATATATTGCTTATGTCATAAATTCACAAATGATGTTTAAGCATTAGTCTTGGCTCTACGGTAATTAAGCATGTTTTGTAACATAAGTTTGAATTAAAAATTTAAACATAAAACACTGTAGTAATTTAAATTTATGAGAGAAAACATCATAGTAAAATTAGTTTAAACCTAAGTTTTTGGTTTGTTATATATGAAAAGGAAAAAAAAAATTGATTCAAATTTATGTTTCCAAATGAGCTTCTGTGTTGTTATAATGTAGGGGGGATTTGGAAAAGTGGCTTTAAAAAAAAGCCTTTTTGGATAAATGATCTCTCTTTTTCATCAAAAAACAAACTTTTTGAGCAAAAAGACTGCTCAGGTTTTTTTTCTACTATGTTGAGGTTCCTTTTTTTGCTATAAATTTTTTTCTTATCTTTCTTAAAAAAACTGGAGCAGTTTTCTGCATAGAAAAACATGTTTTTTAGTATAAAAAAAGAGATGTTATTTCTCCAATTTAATTTTTTTGGCTCTTTTTTCAAAATATCCCTAATGGTAGTAGTGTTTAGAAAACAAGTTGAAATTTAAACATTGTAGTATGTGAGAGTTTTATACTACAATAAATTTTTTTTTTTATTGTAACATATAAGAGCTTTACATTATAATTATTGAATAAGCTTCAAATAGGTTGCCACACAAAGCCCTAAGATGATATTTATGATTTTCACACTGATAGAATTTGATTCCCGTTAACAAAGCTAGCATTAACTTGTGACATAAAAAAAATACGGTGCTAATATAATAAAGCATCCCAAAAAAAAAAGTTTACTGTATGCTTTACTTTCACTATACTGGCCGAGTGGATATTATATATGTTACTTTTTCTTACTCTATAATAATATTACTTGATTCCTTCAGACAAAAAAACAAAACAAAACAAAACAAAATTGTTTGATTAGACCAGTGGGTCCGACGTTATTATTGGGAAACATAATTTTGTTACTATCGTGATGTCATGATTTGTGATTGAATGTTACGATATTGCCAGCTGTGAATGCTCAAAATCATATAGCACGTTTAAAAAATAAGGTCAATTTTTTCAAAACGAGAAAAAATACTGCAAATAAAAGTAGTTTCAACTATAATTTTATAGTTTAAATTATATTTTTAAATATATAATTTTATAATTTAAATCGTATTTTTAAACACCTTAATTTTCTTATTCTATAGTTTATAATTGTAATATTGTTGAACTCCCAGGCTGGTCTTTGGCAAAAATAAGATACATAGTCAGCTGGCCTTCAAGTGCTATTAATGGACATTAATTTATGAAAATTACAAGAGACAAACTATTTGTCAGACGATTACACCTTTGTCTTTTGATTTTGAGTCGTAATGAAACAAAGTCACTCACCTAATGGCCAACTCTAGTTTTAATGGATCTATCAACTCAAACGTCGTTTTCTTTCTTCTTTCTTTGCTTAGGTTGAAGGGAGATATGGGAAGGGACATAAATTAGGAGAGTAATTATGGAGCCTGTCTATTCATGTGTATTATTTATATGCCGTCTTAAGGTCCTCTTGATAAGTGGATTTGAATTGTGTTGGTTTGATTCATTTAATATTATTTTTAAAATAAGTGAAAATAATTTTGTTTTAAAAGATAAAAATTTTTAAAAAATTTTGTTGCGAGTGTTTTTGAAATTTTTGTCTTAAAAAACATACAAAAACATTTTCAAAAATTCTCAAAACAAAACCAAACGGGGCCAATTTGAGTTATGGAATTTGAATTATGCGATTTGAATTGTTATTCCAATTGACGCTTGGATGTACATTTGAAATGTTAATCTGAATAGGGAATAAAATTGAAACTGTGTTTGGATAAATAGTGAAAAAAAGTTTTGGTTTGTTAACAAATCTAATAAAATATTAATGTTCATGGTATTAAAAAATATACGATATGGATCTTGATTTATTTTTTTCTTAATTGGGAATGCAATGAAAGAAGAATTCTCTCAATTGGATATCAAATAAATAAGTTATGATTTTTTTCATAAATATATGAGAGTGAATATGAGGTTTTACTGTAGCAAATTGATTTGAGCCCAAAGAATTTAAGAGGAGAGTAAAAATCTAAAAACCTAGATTTGAATGATTCATATAACTTAAATTTCAAGCAAACAAACATATATCCAAAGAATTATTTAAACTCAAAGTCTATAAAATTATCTTGATATGCCAAACATACAGACCCGTAGCCTGTTAGCTCAAATCTTTCAACGGAAGAAATTATTTACATTCAAATATCAACTTTCTATTTAAATTTTGATACTTCTCGAATAATTAACACCAGAAGGAGAGAGTTTAGGTGAATTAGAGAAATACTATTTGTAGAGAGTTGAAATTCAAATATATAACTCTTGTGAAAAATTTAGAAAAAATCAAGTGTTTTGTCACGACTTTTTATGTTTTCAGATTTATGCGATAACATTTTTGTGGCTTAAACTCAAATCACCTTTTTTTTTTTTAACCTTTGGCTAGTCTGTTTGTATGGTATAACTCTGAAATCTGAAACTTCAATGTTTGTGAGATGAATCCAAAGGCTAAGTACGTTGTAGAATTTTAAATTTTTTTTTTCTAAAGTTTGCCTAATGTTCACATTAAAATAAAGGGTCAATGAGACAAATAGTTTAATTATATTTATTAAATTAAAATTTGATTACACTTATAAATATTTGACATATTCTCAAAATAAAATTATTAAAATAATTACTATGTAATTATTAGCATCGAAAGAATTACTATGTAGCTAGCATGACGATAATTTGGTTTCTAAAATAAAACTGGAGAATAAGTAGACTTTGCAGAAGCCTAATTTACACAAGAGCTGGCCAGAAATGGGCCACCTTGAGCCACAATTTAACAAGCTTGGAACTCAATTGGATTGGGCTTGAGTTCATGCATGGATCGAGACAGCCAGCCCCGAACCACAGATAAAACAATTTAATGCCACTTAACTTAAAAATATATATATATATCTTTTTGGTACCTTATATTTTTTTTAAATAATTACATTAATGTCTTGTTATTTAGAAAATATCAAAACGATGCCTTGTAGCTTTTAAAAATATTATTTTGATGCTCAGAGTTTATGTTTTTTAATGTAAATTTGCTTTTATACCCTTTTACTAATGAACTCGAATTTAATTTTGCAGAACTACAATAAAAAATAAAAAACTGATAAAAATATATATACATAAATATATATTCTTTTTTCGGTATTATCTGTATTTATTTTCATATATATTTTTTTAAAATAAATTAAGGTTCATTAATAAAAGGTAATTTGAAAACAGAACTCGGAGTACCAAAATAATATTTTTGCAAACTATGAAGTACTATTTTAATATATTTTTTTAAAAAAATACCAACGTGATGTGACACAGCGTACCAAAAATATAATATTTGAGTAATTTACACAGGAACTGGCTAAAAATGAGCCACCTAAACCCACTACTTAAACAAGCTTAGTACCCAATTCAGTTTGGGCTTGAGTTCATGCGTGGCAATAGACAGCCAGCCTAGACCCACAGAAAAAACAATTTCATGTCATCTAACTTAAAAAATAAAAAAAAAGGACAAAAATAAAACCAAAAGGATTTTTGCACCATTAGCTCTTGAATATATTGCACATTTGTAATTTACTCTCTCAACTTCTAATTTTAGCAAATTATTTTATAAACTTGTAAATATTTAGCAAACCATATCTATCAATAAGATAGTTTTTGGACAGATTTTTATATGTGATTTTTACATAAAACATTGATTAAGAGCATGAAAAGTTTTTTTTATTAATATCAACTCAAATTTACATTTAAAACAAACCTAATTCAAATTTTTTTATTTTAATAAACACTTATTTAAAATATTAGGCACAGTAAAATTAGGTTAGGATAGATACAAATGACCAGTCATGTCGATAAAAAAAATCTTTATGGATTATGAT
The DNA here is from genome assembly GCA_025403435.1 of Artocarpus heterophyllus. Lineage (NCBI taxonomy): Eukaryota > Viridiplantae > Streptophyta > Magnoliopsida > Rosales > Moraceae > Artocarpus > Artocarpus heterophyllus. Next base: position 6,255,566 of record CM046340.1, read on the forward strand.
TTAGTGATTTGTTACATATTTTTAAGTTTAGTGGACAAATAAAAAAAATGTAGGATAAGTTAAAGGCAAAAAAACTCAAACCAAAAAGTCTAACCAGGAGCAGAAACTATAAATCAATCCCATCTTAAACGTCGTATCCACCTTCCCATCTCCTCGTTTGTATTAAGCTCAATCCAAACTCTGCAACTGATTAATCTCTCAACCACAAGCCAAAAAGCAAAAAAAAAAAAAAATGGTGATTCTGTGTAACTTATCTTCTTCATCATCCACATTTCTCTTCCCTCCTCTCAGCCTAAACCTCCATTATCATTCCCCACCAAAGAGAGCCACTTCTCTCAACTTCAACACCAGACCTCCCTCAGTAGTCTCGTCTCTCCACTCGCCGGATTCTGATCGGTCAATCTCTCCGGAGGTCAGAAGCTTCTGGAAGTGGCTCCAAGACGAGGGCGTGTGGTGTCGTCGAAGACGGCGGCGAGGCCGGCCGTGGTGCCGGAGGGGCTGGGGCTGGTGGCTCAGAGGGACATTGCGAGAAACGAGGTCGTTTTGGAGGTGCCCAAGAGGCTCTGGATAAACCCCGACGCCGTCGCCACCTCGGAGATTGGGAGCGTGTGTAGTGGGCTGAAGCCATGGATTGCAGTTGCCCTGTTTTGGTTGAGAGAGAAGTCTACGGAGGATTCTAAGTGGAGGCTTTACTTTGATGTTCTTCCCAAGACTACTAACTCTACTGTGTTTTGGTTGGTTTGGCTTTGTTTTGAATAATTCAGGGTGTGCATATATATGTATTATATATGTAGTGGTGGTTTTGTGTATATATATGTATGTATATGTTATGTATATGCAGTGGTGGTTTTGTGTTTGAATGGTGGGGTTGATAAGTTTCTGGTTTTGTGGTTCCAGCGCAGGTCAGAAGAGGAGCTTTCTGAGCTTCAAGGTTGGTTTGTCTTGTACGTTGTTCCTTTTTTTTTTTTTCTTTTTTCTTTTTTCCATTTAGTTTGCCCATTTTTTTAATTATATAATCAAATTTGCAGATTGTTAAGTGTCATTTGGCCCGTGGTAAACTTGTTATTTCTCAAATTTTGTCTTCTTCTCCTTGTATTTCCAATACTGTTGAGCTTCGTGTGCTTCTATGCAGGCAAATATATCACATAAAGAAATAGAGGGCAATATATCGGTTGTTGTAACAATCACGTATAATAATATTTTTCCAAAAAAAAACAAAACTTACAACAATAAGAAATTTATTAAATGGCATGTTCTAATTCCTTAATTGAGTGTAGGACCTTTCCTTTAGACAACATCAATATACATTAGAAAAATCTTTTTTAGGTTAAAATCTCGCTACTTACAAAACTGTAGGTCTCAGTTTAACATGTAATGTACTTTTTATACTGACACTCATAATTTTATTAAGAGCAGGTTGTAACCTCAGGTAAATAGGATTGCTTTATACATTATACATATGATTTGGTGGCCTAGAAAACGGTCATTATGGACAGTTTAAGACTGACATATATCATTATATCTTTCATTGTTATGTGAATAGTGGTCTTGACTGCAACTTAAACGAGACAGAAAGAAAGGACCTTTTGAAGGAGCTCGAACGCCTTGAACACATTTCTTGTTGTATTTCAAATAAAATTAGTACGAAATTCTCCTTGCTATGGCGTTTTGGTTGTTAAACGAGGCGTGTAAATGGTATAAATAGAAGAATAAATCACATCACACCATGAAGTATGCAATTTGGAGAATTCCTTTACACATTTCCTTGACATCGTATTTCCTCTCATGACTAGGAGTGAGAGTATGTTGAGAATGAGTTTAGAAAGGTGGAAGAAGAAGTTATTCTCCCAAACAAGAGGCTTTTCCCTTCTCCTATAACAATGGATGATTTCTTTTGGGCATTTGGGATACTTAGATCGAGGGCATTTTCTCGCCTCCGAAACCAAAATCTTGTTCTGATCCCCAGAGTAGACCTGGTAAGATCTAAGAAATCAATCACTTGTGCTTGTCACAAAAAATAAAAATAAAAATAAAAAAAGAAAAAAAAATCTCTTGTTGTTGCTGGTTTTTGTTTGAAGTCAGTGAATTTTGTTAATCAGATCAACCACAGCTCCAAAGTAACCACACAAGATCATGCACATGAGGTCAAAGGACCAGCAGGTCTTTTCACTTGGGATTATTTGTTCTCTCTTAGAAGCCCACTTCCTCTCAAGGCTGGTGAGCAGGTAAAAACTTTTTTTTCCTGATGAGTAGAAAATGATCTTTCTAATATTGTGTAAAACCTTATGATCTTAATATAAGATGTGTGCTCGTCTCAAACTTTGGGAGGATTTGCAAACAGGTTTTCATACAATATGATATAAACAAGAGCAATGCCGAGTTTGCATCGGAATCAGACCCTTTTTTTTATGACAAACTGGACATTGCCAAGACAAATGGTTGGGTGAGACGGCATACCTCAATATCTTCTTGGACCGTCCACTTCCTCCTGGAATGCTTGCTGATCTAAGACTAGTAGCTCTTGGAGTTACAGATTCTTTTCACTTGGGAAACAGTCTTCAGAAACTCTGTATGGGGCCATCTTGAGCTGCCAGTGGGCCGTGCCAATGAAGAGCTCATATGCCGAGTGGTCAGAGACGCCTGCAAATCTGCTCTCACTGGTTACAGCACCACCATTAAAGAAGTACAAAAAAAAAAGTTGGCTTCACATCTTAGTAGAAAATTCTTCTTTGCAGTGAAATTTCAACCTCAAAGCAATTTGGATGACAGGATGAGAAGCTAAAAGAAGAAGAATTGGATCCAAGGCTTGAGATTGCTGTTGGAGTAAGACAATGGGAGAAAAAGGTGCTGCAGCACATTGATGGGATTTTCAAGGAGAGAGAGTTGGAGCTGGAATTATTGGAGTATTATCAAGAGAGGAGGCTCAAGGAACTTGGTCTTTGTGGAGAACAAGGAGAGATCATCTTCTGGGGGCCCAAATCGGGCAAATTTTTTATTTATGAATGGGAAGGAAGGAGAACAACTTGACCCTTCAAAACGCCTCTTCTGCAGAAAATAAGAGCTTCACTGAGATTTATGGTCTATCCATCCGCTTTTTTGTGTCGTTTTCCGTACAACGAGAGCAAGATCTGTAACGTGGCGCTACATTTTTAAACATGCGAGAGCCGACCGTATCGTTGATTTGTACAACAAGTGTATGCGCCGACGATAACTGACTTCAGCATTTCTATGACCTTGAATTGCGCTCCATGCAAAACACTTATAGCTCATAAATCTTATGGTTCATTATGCACAAAACAGTACGTTCACTAACGCCGCCGGACTTTCTTAGAGGCCACGGCTGGACCTGAACCTCGATCGAAATTAGAATTCTTGATTCTCTACTATGACTAGGGGATGAATTACTTTCAAGAATAATCAAATAATAATGATTTTTGTCTCTATTTTCAGTCATCTTTTACTGTTTTGGAATGAATTCATCGAAATTTTTTGTACCAACAAGGACTTTTTCTCGGGACCTGCTGCAGCCTTCAAGTTTTTCACTTTTCTTGCACCATTTGCCGGGAAAATTTTATTTATGTACAGATCTTTATTTATGTACACAAAAAGATCTGTCTGCTTAGTCGTTTGATTTTACATTTCTCGTACTGTCCCAATGCAAGGCCAGCAGGGAAGAACCAGCGGTAAACCTTTTGTGCTTCATTTTATGCTTGGTGGGACAACTGAAAAGGGGTCCAAGTGAACAGTCACTGCTTGGTAAAAGCAGAGTATGTAATCCCGTTAAACAACATTTGTTGACATGAAGGTGGAAACTAGTCGCGAATTATTTTAATCTAAATCATGCTGTATAATGATTAATGGCACTGAACACTTGTGAACGAATAAACATATATATAAACACTAAAAAGAAAAAAAAAATTAACAGCATAACTTAGATGCCCAAAATACCGTTTCCTACAAAACTCTTGGGCGTGGGGCGTATACAAGGTAATCAATGGCTCTGTTATGAAGGCCGTTGTTATTAACCTTACTACGTTGGAGCGCTTCCCTGCAAAACACTTCAGAAGATAAATTAAATGTGACTTTTTGCAGTCACCCGGACTTTCGTTGAGTTAACAGGGCTAAACAAGTCGTCACAGCTCGTTCCCTCGCAGAGGCACTCTTGAGGATTTGAATAGAAATAATCTTCCTCCTTTGGCCTGTCTGGAATAACTCTCCGTCGACTTAGCTGTCCCATCCTTTTCTCGTGAGCCGCTTTAACAGCAGCCACAAACTCATTCCATGGAAGCGTCCCGTTTTGATGCAGATCTAATAACTTGACAAGTTTTTTCCGATCCAGTAAGATGGTTCTTTTGAACCCAAGATACCTGTATAGAACAATTTATTGAGCCTTAGGAGCTTCCGAAAATTTGAAAATTAAAATAGCAGTTTTGTTTTTCTTCCTTGTTTGATCAACTAAAGACCGTTTTTTGCAAGAGGATCTACATACCTACGATGACCTTCAACAACTTTTGCCATGTTTCCATCATAGGTGGGAATAAATGTGTTGCTGGCTACAGAAACCATAAAATCTAAAGCAGCCATTTGAGACGAGTGATTCTGAAATTGTTGCAACTCCTCTGTTGCAAGCAACATTTCTTTTTTAACCTGGAACGATAAATAATAATATGAAGTATGAGATCCTACATACAAGCAAACACACGGTAAGAAAAACAAACTGATGTGAAGGAGATGGATAGTGTCCTTGAGCAAATAAGGAAAAACAATAACCATTCATATAGAAGGAGATGGATATTCTAGAGTCGGTCCAACCATGTAAATATTCAGATGGGACCTTAGCGAGGCCACTGGCTTAAATGGTTAATAAGAATTTGTTTCAACCCAATTAGTTTTTGTTGATGCTTAAACCTACCATGTTACTTTCCGTAGTATTTAATATATTGTTTTGATCAATAATTAGCTGATAATACTTCTCTAGGCAAACCACATTATTGGCATATTTGACCTACAGCATAAGCCTCCATCATCAAATTACAAAGTTGCCTCCTGATAGCCAGTATTTCAACAAGGACAAATGTCTTTGGCAATAATTAAACCTACAAGATATAACTGGTCTACCACATGCCCAGAATGAAATTACATGGTGCAAAACAGTGAATAAACTCACTATTCGAGGAAATGCAGTTCTTAGTGCCGCAAGTCTCCGTTCACTGCCATAAATCTCACCAGCTGCTATATAAATCTGTGTGTTCTTATCAAACCCCAACGCTTGCAAAACTAATGTTGCCTCCTCTGGAGTCAGAGGGCATAAGCCTTGTGACCTTCTCAATTCAGAATCTATTTCTTTATCTCTCCACCAAATGTATGCATATCTGAATGAAATGAGTCAATCCAATGAACAATCCACGAGAGTAGCAACATATGCTTGATACATACTTCTATAAACCAAAGGAAAAACGACAAACACGCTGATCACTAAGACCATACTAACTACTTCACCCCTTTTTATGAATATCTCCTTGCAATAGTTTTGTAGAAAGCATATCGCTTCCACAAGAAGATAATCTAAGCACAAATATATTAAAAAAAAAAAAAAAGAGCGAATATCATTTGTTCAATTCTTAACTGAACATCAAACAGCAATGTATTTCCTTTTCAGTGTCACAAACCTCATTCTTTTAAGCTCTTCAGCTTCTATATCAGTACAGCCACGAGTGCAACCCGAGAAAGACAACATGTCCATCTCATATCTTAAATGCAAAGCCACAAAAGGTCCCTTTTCCTGAAGTATGCGAACCAGTTTGTGTCCCAAAGTCTCAATCTGGGGAGTACATCTCAAAGCCTGGAAATTAACACGACATCTAAGTTTCTGAAGATAAAGAGGAATCCCATTGTTTGCCAACCGTGCATCTGTCTTATTGAAATGCAGCACCCTATACTTGTTGAAAAGTGGCAGAATCTGCATAATCAGATTCAAGGCCATCATAAATAAGAGTGCGTATTTACTGAAAGATGGGTTCTGAATCATTGGTGTCCGGCTTCGTAAACCATAAATTTTCAGAAAAATGCTAAACCAGTGTTTTTTGTCATGGATTTTTTTTTTTTCCAAAATTTTTATGTCCAACTAATGAACAATTTTCTTTCCTGAAAAATACGATAGAAACTAAAAATTACAACCTGTTGCATGTAGTAAGTCTCGTTCGACCAACTAACAGGAGGCATTTCAAGGGGTTTGTGACCTAATCTCCTGGTAAACTTTTTAGGCAGTCTTCTGACAATTCGGACTTCATCTCTCAGCAAATTAATGAAATGCCTCACATCAAAGATATCTTCAAAGTTACTGAAAAAGAAAAGTAAGAGTTTACAACTGCGACAAGCCATTGGTGAAAGTGGTTAAGCGAACATAAATCAATCAACAAATATACCTAGGATCAGCCCAGAAAGATGTTTTATCAAGCTCTGGAACAACCAATGTAAGATTTAAAAGCCGAGCAACAGCCACCATATCGCAGATCTGAAATGCCAGTTTTGCTGTCAAGAACTAGAGTGCAGGGGTAGCAGCAGGGAAAGATATGGAAGAGAAAAAACAAAAACAAAAACAGAAAGGAGATGAAATAACTAATACAAACCGCTGCACGCATTTGATTCAAGCCCCCATTGCAGGAAACTCTAAGAAAACCATTACTTTTATATTTTCCTGCAAAATTCAGGACACAAACTTCATTTTTCACCCCCCCAAAAAAAAAAAACTAGTAGAAATAGCTCAAAAAATTCCAAGTAAATCTAAAATATACAATTTGACATAGCTTCAAAAAAAAATTACGCACACAAAAGAAATGTTCTGCTATCACTGTTGTAATCACAGAGCAAAAGTTGCTTGTGAGTTTGAATATGTACCATGATCTTCCTCTAGTACGTAAAGAAAATGGTTTGCCTTCAAAAATTAAAAGGCATAAACTTGAGGTAAGCTACAGTGTAAAAGGTTTTAAAATAAATAAATAAATTTGCATCTGCTTCCAAGATTATGGATATAAATCGCGAGATAGCGTAACATCAACGACTACGATCAAAATTTCATTGTCTCATCACATGTCTATACTAGCCAACTTATATTATCCATAAAAAATTGGAACTTTTAAGCTAATATTCCACAATGACAATCACTCGAAGGGGCAAAAACTGTTGGGTGAGTTTTGACAATTTTATAATTAGCAAGAATAATTTACAAGCCATCCCCACATCTCTAGACATTGCAAGGTCTTAGCTTTAAAACAAAGTCATCAATCCACTAAATTAAAGAAGGAAAAAAAAAAAAGAAAAAGCAAAAAATCATTGAAGGACATGTAAATATAAAACAAAACTATTTCGATAACCCTAAACTTACCATCTTTAAGATTGCCATTAGTCATTCTTAACTTGTTTTTTTTTTTTTTTTTGTTTTTTTTTTTTTTGTAACACTCGAAATTCCATTAATCATATGCATTATGTTTTACCAAAATCCCAGCTTACTATTTTCCCTAATTGCTGAATTTTATTCATTGAATAGACGAATTGAGCTCGGGATTGGGGGAAAAACTCACTCGTCGGAACAAGAGGTGGCGGCGACGGAACGGCCTCTTCGACTCGAAGAGGAAGCAGCTTCGTCTGTGAAATCCGATTGGTGACATTGGAGAACAAATGCGGATGCCATAGCTCGCCGACGGCCACGAGCTGAACCAGACACGTCCACACCAAAATGCTGGAGCACACGCGAATGAACCAGACCTGCAATCGCGTCCGCGGGATCAACGGAGCCGGAATCTTCTCGCAGCGGACCGGTACGCCGTCAGATCTAACCTCCATTTCTCTTTTATGACACACCACATCGCCGTCTCATCGGCAAATTCCGGTTTTCCCGATCATCCAATTCAAACGCACCTGATCAATTCCTCAGCTTTTTCGAAATCAAAACCAACCAAATGGAAGCCCTGGCTCCACTTAGCCCCAAATTCTGAAACCAGAACGAATTGTAAAAAGGAAGAAGAAAACCTTTAAAATTCCCAAAGCACAAAAATTTCAGATTTTCTGAAACCATGAACAGAAACTGCGGATAGATAGCAAGTCCGATGTAATTTTTTTTTTTTTTTTTGGAGAATCTGAACAATGCAACGGAGCAAAATCCGATGTTTTTTTTTTCTTTCTTTCTTTCTTTTCGATTTTCTTTTCCGGGGAAATCTTTCTGTTTTTCTCGGCCTTTCTTTGTTTCTTTCTCCTTCTCTTCTCTTTCTCGAGCACACCCGCCAAGTAATAGCTATAATTTCTTCATTTTCGTTTTTCGTATTAAATTTTTCCTTGTAAAAAAATAAATAAAGAAAAAAACTCTCCTTCGGTCTCTCTTTCTCTCTCTCTACTCTCTCTCTCTATGCAACTTGTAGAATATTGGCGTTTTGTTAATCACGGATAAAGAGATCTCTTTTCTTCTTCAGCTTATTTATATGATTTTTCCAAATTTATTTGAAATTTTGATACATGATTTTGAAATTTTGATCTTCTGAAATTGTAATTTTTTTTTCCTCCGGAGAGAACTCTGATAAATAAGAAATATTCACAATGACATTCCTAACCTTAGTTATAATAATGCTTTTTTAATGTTGTTTTGTGCTAGTCTCATGTTTCTAGATTTCTACTGTGGCGAAGTACGTGTACTTCTGTCCCAAAACTAACTGCTGTAAAACAGTCAATTGAGATTAAAATCGCTTTACCCAAAAAAAAAAAAAAAGAAGCAATTTCTCTGGTATTCCTCGCAAATTATACCCATTAATAGATATTTATCTTTTAAATTATATTTATAAAAAAATAATAATAATTAGGATTAGATTTAACAATTTTAATACATACACCACTTATTAGAGTTCCTAACAGAAAAGTCCTTTAAAAAAATTAATAATAAACGGTATATGGGAAAATAATAAAATCTCAAGCTACTCATTGTGTATAAGTAGAATATTTTCTTAGTACTTTAATAACAATCAATTACATTTCAATCACGATTCTAATGCATATTTATGGCATAATTTTGTTTTGTTTTGTGGAATAATTCTATGTACTTTTGATTTTTCTAGTTTATATAAATCCCTAATTATCTTTCTTCCAAGCTTATTCATGAATAGAACTTTTACTTGACAAACCAAATACATGGTGGAAGCTTACACATTTTTGGGATTTCATTTTTATCAACAAAATTTGACCATAAATAAAAAATGGAAAGCAAGAAGAAACATACAAATGTTTTTGGTTGAGCTCTTATCAGGTTAAAAACCCAATTCTTTTATTTGCTAGAGTCTTAGAAGAAATAGAACTTATCAAGCAAATCTCAATGAGGAATCCAAATTTGTTTTTTTAGTATCTTTTGCTGGAAAACCTTATTTTCAGTATGGCCCTATGTGGCTTGAAGAGTGTATATAGGAATTTAGGACAACTTCCATTTGATAGTGGTTTTTCACATGCTCAAATTATAAAATAACCTTGTCTTTTGCTCATGAAATTCCAATTTTTCACCTTCATATGCTCATCCCAAACTTCCCTTTCACGAAAAGTTTGCCTTTGTTTTTTTAGTGTGTGGAAGAAGAACAAACAAAAGTAGTGAGGCAATTATGTTGAGGAACGTAGGTTAAGGGCAAAGATGTTATGTTGGGAGAGAGAAAATGTATTAACTATGAAGTATATTATCATAACTAAAAAAACCCAGTTGCAGTTTTTTTTTTTGTTTACAATGAAGAGTTCATTTGAAAAACATGTTGAAACTTAAACACTATAACATATGAGAGCTTTACATTGTATTAAATTTTTTTTTAACATATCATGTGAGAACTTTACATATTATAATTAAAACTTATTATTTTTAACGTGTTTATCAACCAAAAGTCAAAAACCCACTTCTTCATCCAGTTAGATTTTTGTCATTCTACTCTACAAGTTACGGCATTAATCATTTGGATAAGTATTTTTTTAGTGGGTTTGACTTCTACGAATACTTTGGCACGTGAGGAATGAGGGTAAAACATTGTAGCAAATTACACTAAGCTTTAATATATACTCAAATGATATTTCAAATGAAAGCCACCACTTTTACACCCTTGCAAGTCATTGCATAAGGGTCCATATCATAATATGTAGAGAGAGAAATTATAATAGTTTGGTAACTTTTCTTTTCTCTATTGGTTACATTAAACTATTGTTCTCCACTTTTGTCAACATCAAAATAAAAGCAAAAAGGTTGTCCCTAATTAGCGTCTAATTAATTGAGAAACTTTCTTTTAATTCTTACTAAATTTTTATGAGAAAACAATCGCACAGGCTACATGTAAACTTCTTTCAAAAATAATATCCAAGACGTAAACTATTTGAAATAATATTGTATACTTCTTATTGATGAATTGATGATCACCATTCACCATTGTTATAAATAACAATTTCAAGTGTGTTGTGACCAATAGACTTCTACTTCCAAAGGTAAAAGGATGAATTAGGTCTCTTTCTCTTCTTCTTTTTTTTTTTCGAATGTTCGGCATGCTAAACTCAAATTCTTACTCTACCTTATGCCTAAACTTTTAAAAATTAAATTTTAGTCCCAAAATTGTTATAAAACACTAATAGTGCCCCGTTCAAATTTGAATAAAGATAAATTTTGGCCCTAAAAGTCTTGTAAAATCAAATTGAGTTTTACCCTTAAATTCTCATGAAAAACAATTTGTGCCTGTATTGCATAAAAAAAAAAGAAGTTAAAATTATACTTGGACTAAGCAATTAAAATATATAACGTTTTCATATTCAGCAAAAGTCTCCAATTTTTTTTATTGTCATATTTAACAAATTTAGTTCTAATTCAAAGAATATAAAACATTATATACTATAATATATAATATAAAACAAAAATATGTTACAATATAAATCTCTTATACGTTTACGGTACTTTCATCATATAGCGCCCTATTGGTGACCTTATGCCATGTCATTTGACGGGTTGGTAGGTAAGAAAGGCCTAACTTCTTGTCCTAATACTAAGAGGAGAAAAAAAGAAGATATAAATGTTATTTTATCATGCATTAATTAATGTTATTCACCATGCTTCTTGTGACCGGACTTTTTAAGTATCAAAAGTTCCATGCCTCTGCCTATAGCCACTTGTCTCTGAACTGGATTGCAGCCATCAATATCATGCAACTGATGTCACTGCTGATGCCCATTGACTGTCGAAATGCGTTATTCACATTGACATTGCTGTAAATACAGAGTTTCTACTTTGGAAGCTCACCAACCTTATTCGGGATTTATTTGACAATATTGTTAATAAAATATTGTTTTTAATTATTATAATATAAAAATTTTATATATTATAATGTCAAAAAAAAATTGTGTAAAACTTTTATATAATAAAAGAAAATTTTTTAACTTTTAGTTTTAACTGTGTTACTAAACACATTCTATATTACAAAAATAATTTTATATTGTATTTGAGAAAAGAGTTCAAAACAATTATTTGAACGATTTTTAATTAAAAATATCGTAATACGTGAAAATTTTATATTATAGTTATTTTTTATATTGTAGCTATTTTTTCTTTTGTATTGTATCTGCTAAAAATTTTATATTATAAACCCTAATAAATTCAAACCATGGAGCCAAACAAAGAGGGATTTATATTATTTTTTCTTTTGCTTTTTTTATTCTCTCTCAAAGTCGGTCAGAAAAACTTGTGAAATACTACTACCAAAGCTTGTCAAACCGTTTGAGTTATCTTGATCAGCTGTTTCACTTCACTTAATTTGGTGTGAGTCTAGGGGTGGCAAAACAGGTTAGCGGATTGAGTTAGTGTCAGATTAGAGTTAATTTTTATAAAAATTAGGTCAATACTAACCCGACCCGTGACACGAACAGGTTAAAAATTCCCAACCTTAACACGACCCGTTTTGATACAGGTTGACACGAACACGACCCGTGTCAACCCGTTCCTTATGCACAGTGTCAAAAAATAATGACCCGTTTCTCCTTTTTGACCTGTAACCTGATTGTGACTCGCAACCCACTTCTAACCCGCCTACATTAATATATATAATATTAAAAAAAACATAAAATTAGACGAGTTCCATACCACTTCAATAAGAATATGAGTGATAAAAGAGGTAGGGTTTGATCTTTTAAGGGCTTATATTATATATGAAATAATATTAATTTTTTTAAAGTTAATTAATTAAATACAAGTCAGAAACGGGTCATTTTAGTGTCGACGGGTTGATCCGAACACGGCCCGTTTTTTGATGGGTCAGTTTCGGGTCGACACTAAAATGACCCGTGGTTAAATTTTCCGACACTAACCTGCAAAATAACGTGTCGGATTCGTGTCGTATCGTCGTGTCGCAACCTGTATTACCGGCCCTAGGTGTGACCAATTCCCATTGATGTGGCATTGGAGGACACATAAAACTTTCTAGAAACAAATACTTCTTTTTTTTGGAGGAAAAATACACATCTTGGTTTTGGTTGCCATGGTTTATTTGCTAATTTTGGTGTTAAAGTTGTACGAGGAAGGCAATTCATATTAAGTTATATTTGTCTGCTTTAACTTCTTATTAATTTCTGCGACTGTAATTGACCTCATAAGTTCTTCCACCAAAAAATAAAAGGCTTTTTATCCTATTGCAAATAATAATAATAATAATAATAATAATAACCCACACACATTCTCTCTCTCTTTTTTGTTTGATGCATGTGAAGTATATGAATGCGTCCTCTTCCAACAGATTGCTGTTTGGCATCAATAAATATAATGAACATTTATTGCGAAACCCACCAATTTCCTTGGTAGTTCTTCTTCTTTGAGAAATGGCAATTAAACCATAACAAAATATATATATTACGTTGTAATTCTTACAGTAATTTTCTTCTTTCATGTGATAAAATTAAATAAAATTAGTTGTAAAATATTTATTTATTTTATATTTCAAAATGACTACCAGTCCTTTATGGGGACAAGTTGAAAAACATCATTTATGTGATATTGTTTTTCAATTTTTCCTCTTTTACGTGAAAAGTTTGAAATACATCGCTTTTATGTTTCATTTGGTAAGAAGGAAAGAAACTGTATAGAAATGAAAGATTTTAATTTTCTCTTTACTTGTTTAGTATATAAAGGTGAAAAGAAAATAATTGTATCTTCTCTTATTTGATATTACAAGAAAAACTAAAGAAATGAAAAAACTACTATTAATACAATTATTATTTTGCTCAAATATTATTTAGCTATTTCCCTAATTTGACACTCAAATTTTTTGTTGAAATTTTAATAGAAAAGAATGACTAATTGGTAACTTTACTTTCTTTGCATTGTTGTCAAACTTTTTTATTTTTTATTTTTATAAAATCCACCTATTTAGAGTGATCAATTTTGATGAGACCCATATGTCATTTCTTCCATTTATTTTTCCTTTCCATTCTAATTTATTTCTAACAAAGATCCCATCATATCAATTTTCATACCCAAATCCTTCTAATGTTTTCTTTCCTTTCACTTTTTATGCATACCAATCAAAGCATTAGTCAATATAAAGACACTTATGCTCTTTAAGTATTTTAGGTTAGTGTTAAATAAATTTGTATTATCTAAGAATTTATAGGAGGAGAAAAGATATGGACAAAAAGGAGGAAAAAAGCGGTAGACCTTATGGTAAAAAGTAGTATGCTATCTAGTTTGAGATATTTAGACACCATGCAAGGTGGTAGATCTAAACATCACCACCACAGTCGTCTTGATCTTGTCGTGTAGTAGCTCATCGATCTCTTATCACAGCTTCGTACCGAACAGATCTTGTCGTGTAGTAGCTCATCGACGTCCAAAATGAGTTGAATAACTCAATAAAGCTTGACGATCATTTTCGTTAAGAATTAAAGTTCTGGCAGGAAACTTAGAGTAATTTTATTGAATCTAAACGCATCTGAGAAAAAAGCATGGATGCTTTTGCAATGTGATGGACAATTCCTGCTGGTGACTTGGCTTTGGGATATAATACATGGACTCGGAGAATTAACCAATACATCGTTTTGATAAGGTCTGCTTTAGATTAAGGACTTGTAGCAGATTTTGACTCTTCGTATTGCTGGACCTGTTGCAGATTTTGACTTTACATATTGAACAGATCTGTGAATTCAACGACAGTGTGGGATTTTGTTTCTCACCACTTCTTTGTTCTTCCATCAGATAAATTTGATGGTGCTATGAATTCTTTGTAATACTCTGGTTCTGGAATTTGTCCGTGTGTGTATGTGTTTTTTTTTTTTTTTTTGGTAATTTATTATTGAGATTTGTTTTTGAATGTAATTTGGTTGGTTTGTAGATCTTGATTTTTAAACGGTTTATTACAAAGATTAGTTTTGTTTTTGGTTGAAATGAACAGGATTTTCATTTGCCAAGGTTCCCGTACAGAATCTAGCAGGTTTCGTAATAGAATCTAGCAGGTTTTAAGACGAAATCTAACTAGCTCCAAGGCAGAATCTGGTAGGTTAAAAAAATATGTTAGAATTTAGTAGGTTTCAAGTTGGAACCTGATAGGTTACAAATCGGCACCCTTCGGTCGTCAGCGCTTCTTTGTTTCAAAAAAAAATAGTCAAAATGTGGTAAATTCCAAGTTAGAACCTGACAGGTTATAACTTGATGCTCACGTCAGCGACAATCCAATCACCACTTATTTGTTTCAAAAAAATGTTGGAATCCGGTCGTTGGTTCTTTGTTTTTTTTTTTTTTTATTTTAGAATCTAGCAAATTATAACTCAATACCTGCACCGTCAATCGAAGACGGTCGCTGATGGCAGGTTATAACCTAGCACCCGCGTCATCGATGGAGGCGGTCGCCACTTCTTTGTTTTCAAAAAAAGTTAGAATCTTGTAGGTTTCAAGTTGAAACCTAGTAGGCTACAACTTGCTTCGACAACCGGAGGCGGGTTTCAGTGAGTTCTAAGACAAAACCTAACAAGTATTTTTCAAAACCACAAGTTTGATATGCTATATGCATAATTAGCCAGATCTTACTAACCTTGTTTATTGAAGCGCTCCTGCAATCAATGAAGAGAAGAACATTCTAGAAGAGCTTCAACTAACTAATCTTCTTTGCTATTCTCTAGCCACGATCAGAGTGCATGTGGGTGCACGTCATACAACTCTTTCCCGTTGACTTTCCTTCGAACCAATTGAGGAAACTCATAACTAAGGTTCATGATTTCTGAACATTAGCTCTTAGAGAGTTTCAGAGACTCATAGACTAAAGTGTTCACTCTTAATTCCTCAACTAATCTAAATAACATACGAGTTTTACTTTTTATTTATAAATGTCGGATCGGGGGTCAATCATTATCGATAAGGTCTCAAAATTCGAGTTTGAATCAGTTTCAGAATTTGATCCACGTAATCAGATTCTATGTCAAGCTGCCGCGGTCGACCCCGCCCAATATACCGTAGTCGATCGCACTGTCGTTGATCCAAGTTCGAATTTAATTCGATCTCTACAAGTTAATCTAATAGATACTATCTCAACTAATTGGATAATTCCTATCTTATTTGTTCCAGGTGGCTCTGATAAAACCTCAATTTTAATTCAAATAACCTAATATAGAAGTTATATGATTAAAATAGTCATATCCAGATAAACCCATACAAATAAGATATTATCCACAATAATTCAACATATTTATCTTAAATTAATTCACCAAATTAATTCAATCAATAAACCAGCATGTTTTATCTTGAATTAATTACAAAATTGATTCAACAGATAAATTAACATGAATTATTTAAATTCAATTAACTCAAATTTTAGCCAATCTAATAATTTGACATAAGTCATTAATTTATTGGAAAAGCACTACGTATCGTTACAGGATTTATTATAAGCTAGCAAATGAGATCTGATGGACCGATATAGTTTAAGCTCCCGATAATTATGAAACCCAATATCTCAGATATGTATTTCATAATTATCAACTTTAATGCTTCTCCATTAAAAGCTTAGAGCTATACTCTCGAACTATATAGTATTACGAAGCCTGAATAGTTAAGTTTCCATGGCATATCATAATGTATCATATCCCCATATGATTATCCATAATCGGCTTAAAGATAAATTTTGTCTTACCTTCCTGATTATTTTTCTCTTATGTTCCATTATCTTACCATCGAAAAACTTACCATCCAAAGACAGTATACCATTCGATTATACCTATGTATCCAAATAGTCGAGTGCTTCAGTTTTTCAATTATAGGATAACGCATATAAGAGGATATCAACGACTCCTAAAGAGGAGTTATGGATTCCATATCTATGAATAACAAGTCTACATTATCAAAAGTCATGTCTCTAATGTACCGGTATGCGTACAATCATAAAATATGGATGTCACCTTGTAGTATATCAAAAGACATAAGTCAAGATAATGGGCCTATTATTCATCTTATGATTAAGATACAATACATATGATTGTCTAAAGTGAATTGATTTGTCGAGACAGAATTATTAATCCAAATTAATTACACTTTATGTCCCGATCCAATACATCATCATCAATAACAATGCATCAATGTTTTTATTCACGGAGTCCACCTCCAATGGCCAAGATAAACTATCTTTCGTTAGGGATATAGACAACATAACAATCTTTGCATGAATAAAGAGCATAACTTTAGACCGTCACCTTTAGAATCATGCTTTCCGCATAATCTATCTATCATATGCCTGATTTTAAAGGCTTATACAAACAGTCTTAGACTTTTATTTGCTTATCATACATTCAACAAATATAAATGTAAAGAGGACAACAATTTAGTATATCAAGAAATTATAGACTCTTTATTGATAAAAATGTCTTAAAAAACATATTACATGTTTACTACTTAGGGCATACATGTCTAACACCAAAGGGTACCAAGACAAAACCTAACAGGTTTGATCTCAAGATTAATAGTAACTTAAACTTTTAATAAATCACATTTTTTTATTAAATGGGTAATTTTAAAAAGAGCCTTTTAGAAGGGTAACCTTGAAAAGGTGCTCCTTTAAAAGGGTCTTCTTGTAAGTTGTCAAAACTTAGTCTTTCACAAATTTTGTTAACCCATGTAGTTATGTTAGAAAGTTTTATTTATTATATATTATATATTATTATATAAAAACTATATAGTACATATACATATTAAATTTATGGATTGTACGAATTAGGATATAATCAATTCGTATATATCAGGTTAGAAAAATCTCAATTCAAAACCAATCAGATTGGATTAAATTAAACAGATTACACGAATTAACAGATCGGTGAACACCCCTAACTCATAGAACCCTGTTGGGATATATAAGAATACTTATATATATTTTTGTGGCATGTTAATCCAAGCTTTTTTTTTGAAATCAAGATCTATTATTTTATTTTTTATGTTCTCTTAACTGTCCTTTAATTAAATTTTAATATATAAGTGAATCGTTCAATTATTTTTAACATACAGATTCTATTTATATGCTTAAATTGTTGAATTTAAATCATACGTCTAATAAATAAAAGAGGAAACACCGAAACAGCGGGACAAGAATGGGCCATTTGTGTAAAGAGCCCTCCACACTCTCCTTGATGGGCGCACATTGTGCCCAACTAGACCACCTATTTCGGCCCACAATTCTCAAGCATGATAGCCCGCTTTTTTAGCCCAGAAATACAAACCAGCAAACTACACGTATCTTACCCAACCAAAAATACCCACGTGGCTTCATAAACTCACCGTTACCATCTCAAATAAATCGTGACAGCCCTCTCTAATTGGTTACTACCCCAAGAACGTGAATCTCTCTGTGCGACTCGGATCAAATCCTCTCTCTCCGTCATTTTCTTCCCTTGTAGATTCGTCTTTCGTCTCCGAGATCAACGAAAACAGAAGAGAGAACCAAAAAAAAAATCCCGAAAACTTTTCCCTAGGTTTCTGGGATTTTTCTCCCTCTTATTTTTTTCTACTATGATTCAATCAAGTCTCGTGATTTCTTTTCTAGTCCTCCTAGGGTTTTTGTTCTCCACATCCGATTCTCTCCAATTCGAGCTCCAATCGGGTCACAGCAAATGCATCTCCGAGGACATCAAGAGCAATTCCATGACGGTCGGAAAGTACACCGTCGTTAACCCTAACGAGGGCCACCCCCTTCCCGACACCCACAAGGTCACTGTCCGGGTATGGAAAAAGCGACGGAATTTCTGAAAAGATTTGATTTTGAAATTCAGAAAACAAAAACAAAAATTGGGTCTTGATTTGATTTAGGTTTTTTTTTTTTTTTTTTGGGGGGGGTGATCACAGGTGACTTCGCATTATGGGAATAGCTATCACTACTCGGAGAACGTGGCGACGGGGCAGTTCGCGTTTGTGGCGGCGGAGGCCGGAGATTACATGGCCTGCTTCTTTGCTCCTGATCACAAGCCCCAGACCAAGTTGACCGTTGACTTCGATTGGAGGACTGGCATTGCGGCGAAGGACTGGTCCAATGTCGCCAAAAAAGGCTCTGTTGATGTAGGTTTTTTATTGATTTAGTATGAAACGTTTTTATGCTTGGTCTTAGGTCGTTTATGCATGAAAATCTATCTCGATTAATGTTCATGAGAAAGGGGAAAAAAATTAGAAATTGAATTAATTTAAATATATTTTTTAGCTCAGGCCTTTAATTTTGCCTCCTTGTCTTTGTGGGTAATGTTGGGGCTTTAGGTAGAATTGATTGCGTCTGTGGTTGACGAAGGTTTTCTAAATTCCTTTTTGGGGTAATTGGCTTTTGGGAATCGCATTTTTGTCGATGTTCTGTGTGTGAAAATGTGGATTGTATATAAGAAAAAGGTCAGAGGAACGCTTGGTTAATGATTGGGTTAGTGAGAAATCAGAACAATGGGATGTTGTAAGCATAGATAAAGGGTTAGTCCCTGACTTATGAATTAGGTGAAGTGCTTCATTAATCAAGGAATGAGACGTAATCTCTTGCCGCGAAGTTAGAAGGGGTTCTTGAAAAGGGCAAATTGTTTATATGCAGGGTAGTGTAGTTGAGCTATGAACTATCTAACGTGTCAAAAATCTAACTATAGGTTAATGTTCACTTGGCTCATAGCCTACTCACCTGGATTGAATTCTGAATACCGAACGATCATTTATACAACTTACAAAATAAACTAGTTAGAACTTTTGATATCATTATTTGTTTTAAGGTCTATTAGATGGTTTTGAGTACAATGCTTTTGAATCCTTTGAGAAGATCAGTAAAAGTGATGATTCAAATAGCACAATTTCTTGAAGTCGATTTGTTCTGCATAACTATTATTTACTCCCACTCAGAATCTCTCTGAAACCTTATCATCTTTCATATTTTTGAGGATTTAATTCCCTAAATTATAATTCCTTCTATGAAGATGTAAACGTTTTTTTTATTTTTTTTATTTTTTATCTGAGCTAATTAATCAACACTTGTAATTTTCTTTCTATAGTAATGAAGATTTTTTTTTTTGTTCCTTTGGAAAATATTTACTGAGAGATATCTTAGGTTGAACTAGACCACAGGGCACATAGAATTTTCTTCCTGTTTTCTCATTTTAATGTTGGCTTCTCCCTGGATGTTTGATAACTTGGGAGCTAAGAATGAATCTGAAGTAGTTAATCTTCTTATACACCATTGTTTCCTTCTTAGTGTAATTATCAAAACATATTTATTGAAATTCTGACGTATGATAGAGAATAAAGTAATTAGGGGGAAAATATAATTACTGGCTCCACGTCTCACTTCATGCCAAGCAGCGTCGTTCCATTTCTATTTTATCAATGTCGTACGTGTAAGGATTGGGAGGTTCTTTGCTTAAGGTGTTGATATGGTTTTGAATCCCAGGTCATGGAGTTGGAGCTCAAGAAACTACAAGATACTGTTACTTCCATCCATGAAGAGATGTTTTATCTCCGTGAAAGGTAAGTAATTATGTCTGTTATCATTTCTCTGTTCTTTGTGGAGCAATAAATGAAGCATAGATCATTTATTTATCCTTGTTGCTTATGCTGCTCCATTTTGTTTATTTGATTCAGAGAAGAGGAAATGCAGGAGCTTAACGAAACAACAAACACCCGGATGGCCTGGTTGAGTTTTCTCTCGCTTTTTATTACCTTATCAGTCGCAGGTTTGCAATTATGGCACTTGAAGACCTTTTTTGAGAAAAAGAAGCTAATTTAATTTTATTTTGTTCTCATGTAAATTATTTCAGAAGCATTGTACTCCTGAAATGGAACAATTTTCAGATCAACATTGTTGAGTTACGCTGAAAATTTTAAAACCATATTTGAATTACAGAGATTGTAATTCTTTTGAGTCCATTAGATAGTCATTTGACTCTTTACAGGGAACGTATGGTTGATATCTGATGTAGGAATACAATGGGACCAGACTATTGAGGATTGAATACAAACTTTAAGTATTTTCTCTCCTAATTGAGGGTTTTTCCCTATGAGGGGTTTTTCTTAGGTGGGCTTTCGAATTCTCCGTCTAAGTTTGACCGGTAAAATCCTTATTTTTTTAATTCCGCTGCATGAATATCTAATTTCCATAAGCTCTAGTTATTTCCATGAGTCTTCAGTTGGTGTATGTTTCAGTCTTTCAATCAAGAACACGAGCAAAATCACCAACTAGTTCAAAGAATTGTAAAGTGTCACCTTACGTATCTTTTCAAGGCGGATACTTTAAAGTTCAAAGCAAAAGCCTCCCTTCTACAAGAGATATTCGTTTGTTCGCTATAAATTAAGTTGTTTCTGCTTTATTTATTTTGCTAAGACTGATTTTTCTACAATTGTGTCATTATGAAGAGGCTCAAATTTTCTGCAATAAGATACCAGAAATCTTCCTTTTTAAGAACGACATTCAAAGGGCAGAGGGCCTTTCGTCTAGTATTCAAAGAAAACAAATAAAAAAAGTAAACAGATAAGATATAAAAAAAGTATTCATGGTTTAGTCAGGCGCTCAGGCCTAGATATGCCGAGGTATAAAAAAAAAAATTATTCTTTTTCCTCCTCGTTATCAATTCAAGGCCACAAATAAATTACACTTGATATATAGAAAAGGGGAAAAAAATCCAATCACAGGATGAAGGTTCACGGATATGGTAAACCAATTTGAAATAGAAAGAGATACAAGCGACCAAGGTCTGCAGAAAAAGACCAGCTAATGAAGATCATCTATGCCGTTCATGGTTAAGAATTTGAATCAGGAGGAAACTACAAGTCACAAAGCAAGCTTTCCCAATCAGGAATATTCACAATCCCATCAGCAGAATGTGGTGCAGGAGAAAAGGCAAAGATGACATTGGCAATTATGTCGCCCTTGATTCTAAAAATGTGTCTGCCTTTTAAACTTACGTATTGAATATGTTCCAGTGATGATCTGTGGGTAGGATTTCCTTTATCTTCTCAAGCCTCTTGAGAATGTCCAAAAATGGAGGCCTTTGGTTCATGTCCACAGCCCAGCACCGCTCTGTCAACCTAATCATATCATCAGAAGTCAGTAACCCAAATCCCAAATTCAGAAATAAATGGATATTAACCTAAGGGCGTAATATTGGGTTTGGCTTTGATAAAATTTCAGATCTAAAACAGATGTAACCGAGACTCATATTGCAAACAAACAAAAATGTAAAACCCAACAAACATATTAATGCTAACAAGGAGGAAATAAAATGATAAAACTTGATGAATTTTTGAGGCACGTAGAATGACTTATTATGTTTCTGTGGGCAGGCAAGAGATTCTAACAAGTTAGACTGCCAAGATAAGTTTAGTTGATTTTAAAAATCTGAGACTTACTCTCTCAGCTCAGGGATGTATCCTTTTGAGCGAAATGAGGGTCTGTGTCCTTCTGCCACATATTTGGCTGCCTCATACGGCTCATAATTTGCAAGCGGGGGGTCTCCTTCAAGCATCTGCATCGGTTGAGAATAAATTAACCAGGACTAATCTCAAACTTACCCTTGTTTTAGTTTTACGCAAAGAGCTGCTACATTACCTCATAAAGTATCATCGCAAAAGAGAACACATCAACCTTTTTGTCATATTTCCGGTGCTTAAAAACTTCAGGAGCCATATACCGGTCTGTTGTTATTGTTTTCCATGCAAAACACAAGGGTAAGGAAAAAGTAAGTAAAGAAACATTTTAAGTACTGTTATCTTGTTTCTTCAACAAAAAACATTGGGATACTCACAACTTCCAGTCTCGCCAGTCATTTTGTACACATCATGAGAATTCTGGACCTTGATGAGCTTACTCAGCCCAAAATCCCCAACTTTTAAATGATCTGCACTGGAATTGACTAAAAGGACATTCCTGAAATCAAGAGGCAAATTTGGGTAGTTAAAATTATTATAATGATGTCAAGGATGGAAGTAAAACTACAATTTGAAGAAATCTCCTCAATAAATGCAAATAGTGCAGTTGCTAGACAACACATTCTCACGCATAAGCAACTCACCTAGGTTTTAAGTCTCGGTGAATTATCACATTTGGTTCGTTATGAAGATAAGCCATGCCCCTGGTGACAAAATTCACAAAAGTCACTTTAGTACAGCTACTGGGTTTACGAAGTCAAAGATAATGAATTTAGAGTATTTATTATCTTGCATGTTTGGCTTTTTAACAATACCCAAACTACAGCACAAGTCCAAGTATGAGAAACCTATAGAATCAGCCGTTGTCCTTGGAAAAGCTACCAAAAATCTTGGACGAAACTAATTTCCCTAAATTATGAAAGTTTTGGTTTTCAACCTTGACCTTTATCTGGGGGGAAAATGGACCAGACTTAAAGGAGTACCAGACTTTAGTCTTCTTCATTCAGTTGTTTCAAACGTTGGAATTCAAGTACCTTGCAATGTCCAGTGCAAAGTTTACAGCTGTTGAAGGACTAAGTGAACCTTTTTCCTTTAGGTACTGATGAAGATCACCCTACAACAACAGAGGATGCATGAGGTAATGAACAGTGGCTTTAAAAATTCTTTTTAGAAATAACGTTCGGTTCTTAGTTTGCATGAAAATACCCCTCGTAAATATTCTGTAATTAACATAAGTGGCTTCTTATCAGTGACCGCTCCAAGAAATTGAACAATATTAGGGTGGCGGAGCTTCACTAGCAAATTGACTTCATGCCGAAAGTCCTGACTGAATCAGGAAATTAAAAAAGTTAGGAATCTACCTTTTTTGTAAGTAGGGATGGAATAAAATTTAGCTATATAATGTTTTCATGAGGAACGCATCTCAGCATGGAATTAAGGTCTTAACGTGTGAAGAGTAAGACCCTTTTAATCTTGGACACGTCACATATAGAATATCGTAATTCAATGTTGCATAAATTACCTCAAAGAACATGAGTAAATCAAAATTTGAATCTTATTCAGTGATTATGCTGTTGCTTTTTAGGCAATGTCATCAAAATTCAGAATAAATCATAGAAATGGAAAAAAAACAAAAAGGAGATTTCATAATTACTAAGTTGCAAACAGATGATGTAAAAACATTGTATATAAATGAGGAAGCTTACATGACCAATCTATCATCTGAAAGAGATGGAAGAATACGTTTGACGGCAACTGGTGTTCCACGCCAATAGGCTTTCAAAATCTCACCAAAAGAGCCCTACAAGCATCACCCATCATAAGTCAAATCACAAATTGAGTATTGCTTATGAAAGTACAACATGTACATGTATGCTAATAAATAATACTTCAAAACAGAACGGGAAAGAAATTAAAAGGTAAACAGGAAGGGAATTTGGGATTAGATTTAGGTTCTTTGATCATTTTCTTGATAACTTTTTTTTTTTTAAGTATTCCTTTTTCTCTGATTCTAGAGGTCTCATCTAGAAAGTGGATCGTGGGCTAATATACCATCTCTGAGGGAAAGGAGGAAAAAAAATTCATCTCCTAAAACATCAATTTTGAAGAATTTTACACTCTTTGATGTTAGGAGCCATCGTTTCCCAATAAAAGAGAGAATAGCTAAAAGAAGCAATGAAAATTTCAAAATAAGAAATAGCCAATTTCAGTTCAACTTTATTCAGCATTTTGAATAACTTTCCCAACTTTATAGATATTCCATTGTTACAAATAACAACAAAGATAAATTCACACCTTCCCTATGATATTTGAGTTTGAGAAGTCCAGCTCAGAAGGGTCGATTTCCCAGTCGCACTTGTTAGGAAGAGGAGGTGGAACCGGCTTTGGTTCAAAATGGCTTCCAGTTTGGCCCTGCAGAACAGAGACTGAACCTTAAAACCTCAATAATGAATAAATAACAAGAGGTAGATAGTATAAAAGGGTCCCCATGAAGTCTAGAGAACGTCTGATTGATGAATGCGGAAACTAAGAGATTTCTTCTATAAGAATTCTTTGTTGCACTTGAGAACTTTTAAGTTGTAAACGTCTCATAAAATTGATGACCATATTTTACAAGTCCTAGACAATGACCATTAAGTGAGTATAAAGTCAACCCAATCTCTGACTATTTGATCCGGATGTTGACGCAGAATTTAGCCCCCAAAATTACGTTCCCCGCAATTCAATTAATCTTAATGTCAGCTTGCTTAGGTGGTTGAAAATAATGAAGCAATTTCATGGTTTATTCTTACCACTAAATTTTTGAAAGATCCACATTCAAACTTGTCCTTAATTTGGGAAATAAATTAAAAGGTACTATAACATGAGCACAATTGTTAACAACCCATCTCTACCGCGCAATTAAAAGAGCAAATCCTCCCAAAAGCTAAAGCTTTAATTGAACAATTAACTTCAAAAATATTTCAAATCCTATGACTATGAGAGGCTCAGACGAGTAAACTAAGAAAACCCAGAAATACATTCACGCAGTTCATCAAGTGGAAATCCAAAGAAGGAGATAAAACACCAACATAATTAAAGACTAACACACACAGGGAGAAACAGGGACGTAGAGAGAGAGAGCTAAGGACTTACAAAAGACAAGCCACCATACGATTTCAACAGCTCAATCATGGCGTGTTTCTTCGCTCCCTCTGCATCCGCCAGAGGCTGCCATTACACAACAAACAAACAAAATATCATTTAATTCAAAATATATATATATATATATATATATCTATATAACAACGAAAATTATCACTAAAGATAACAAAAAATTTCAGAAATTGGATTGAAAAAGCAGTAGAATTGGGAAAAAAACTACTGTGTTCTTCCAGCGATCCTGGGCGTTGACGTCGGCGCCATATATGATTAGGGACTTGGCGACTTCGGTCCAGCCGTGGAGGGAGGCGACGTGGAGGGGAGTTCGGTTGTCGTAGTCCCTGGCGTGGACGAGCGACCGATCCTCCTCCAGGAGCTTCCGCACTGCGGCGGTGTCGTTCTGGTGGGCGTGCCACAGAATCAGCGACGTACGGCTCACCCTCGCCTTCTCCTTCTGCTTCCCCTTCTCCCCCGTCGCCGACGGCCCGCACGCCGACCCTCCCTTCCCGGCGTTCCCCCCCGATTCCAGCGTCGACTCCGAGCTCATCACCAAAGACCGGATCCAATGGAGATCTCTTTCACAATTTCTCTCTCTGCTTTTTTGTTTTTTCCCCTTCCTCCTTAGGAAATAGGAGCTGACTTTTTTTTGGAGTACATTATTAATATTTATTTAATTTACGTTTAGGGGAGTGTGAGAACTGAGATTATGGTTTAAAGCCTTTTATACTGTGTCGTTTCTTACTCTCTCTCTTCTTCACTGTCTGTTTCCGTGAGCTTTTACTTTTCCAACGGAATGTGGTTCCCCTTTCGGCTTTCCTTTCACGATCTTTTCATCTATTTTTATTTTTTATTTCATAAAAACAATTAAAATATTTATAGAAAATTAGGTTGGGTGGTCTCCCACCAACAATAAAATTGGTGCTCTTAATTTTTTTTTAATTAAGGATATTTATATACCATTTTTTGTTCTTCTAATTTCGCCCCCACTTGCAACCATACTTAAGGAAGAAGATCATAGATTTGGCTTCGTCGGATTTCGACGACCGTCGAGGAAAAAGATGCTCACAGGTCGAGCTCCTTCATGCAACTCTAGTAGCAACCTTCGTCGACTAGCTCCTGAAGACCAAATCGTCTTCTTCGACGTGATTTTGTTGACCTCCGATGATGATAAGCAACGGTTCTCTCTTTCCACTCATCCTTCGTCGACACTCTAGGTAGCCGACCTTTGGAGATGTTGCGCAAAGAGAAAAGAAGGAGAGAGAAGAGAGAGAAAGTTAAGGCTTCGGGTGTTTTTTAGGATATATTATTTATAGTTTATCAGTGATGTATTAAGATTTATCACTGATATACTATATTTTTTTAATTTTATCACTTATGTATTATGTTTATTGATATACTCAAATACATCACTAATATACTATACCTGATTCATAATTAATGAAGATTATTTTTATCATTTTAACTTTATAAATAAAAGAGTGAACATTTATCTAATTTAATAAAAAACAGTCAATTTTTAAAAACTATCTTTTAAAAAATCATTCATATTTAAAAAGACCATTTGTTTCTATATTATCTATATATTATTTTAATTGACAGTTTCCTTACTTTATTGTTAGATGACTTTTTCAATGAGAATCTTACAAATATTATATATTTTGAAACGGTTAGACCAATAAAAATCATTTTCTTTTTGTTCTTGTAGATGTGATTTTTTCGGTCGCACCAAAAAAATTGCTTTATTTTGTGTGGCTTAAGTTTTTCTAAACTAATCTCAAAAATAGTTTTTTTCTAAAATAAATCCTAAAATAATTCGAAAAAAATAATTATGTATGGCTGAAAACAGTAGTATATGTTGTCCAACTAAAATAAATATAGAAGCTATTTCCGAATTTTCGTTTATTTTATTATTATTATCAGTAATACTTGGGTTTGGATCGGTGGGTCCCATTTAAAGGTTGCTAAAAAGGCCACGCGTGAGGGCCCATCCTTATGGGGGCTGATCAGCTGGGGAATATGGCAAAAAACGAGTCCTATCACTCAGATTGGCACCACCTGGGAATTGGGAAGGCGCTAAAGATTCGTCGACTCAAACAATGATAAAAGAATATCTGCTTTGGTAAATGGGCCTGTCCACTTCTTCTAAGAAACTCAGAATCCGTACGGTGCCAATTATGGCCTGCAAATTGGCTATTAAACAAGACAGTTCAAATTGGAAAGAGGTTAAACGAGGCAATGTACTGGAACTTTCTTGAAATAGGATTCCACACATAATTTTGACTTGACGTGTAATGGCATAAGGGTTTATGTCATGTGGAATCTATGAAACGTGGAAAATAGGACTATCTTTCTAGAAAGAAAACCTGGCTTTGTAATTTGTAGAAGATCATTGGTTTTCAATACCTCCCAAATCCAATAAGAAAAAACAGTATGATTCATGTTTCACATTTAGCTTTGAAATTTAGACTGTTGAACGTAAGCAGTTACTTCGTTACTTTTCTGTTCTTTTCCATTCACAAGGTGAATATATCACAGATTTAGGTATAATTAGTATATTGCAGTATCCACTATAGCCACCGCCTTGAATAACACAGGTTCTTGTACATTTCTTAATTTGAACCACGAAAGCTTCATATCAAGTCCTCTTGGTCTTCTAGAGATCGCTTGCGGGCCCTCAGATTTAGTTCGAGGCTTTGAGGTAGAGGAGGCGTTCTCCCCCGGCGGAACAGGACTGCAAGAGCTCTCATTTTCTGGCAAAGATGAAATACCTGCAAAAGAATATGAAAAGAATTCTTTTAACAAGGAATCAATCAAGGATTCAAATTCGGAGAAACATTTTAAGACTAATTTGTTTTGTACCGATGAGGCCTCTATTTCTGCAACACCTTCACAACCTTTGCCTCCTCCCTCCAACAAGTCGCAGTATTTTACAGCTTCGTTCTCGTCTTCAAATACCTATGAAACCAACAAACTTGTCATCAGAGTAACCAACGATGAAAGAAATTGTAAAACATGGCTTTGTTATCAAAGCTATAGTCAAGGGGAATTGAAATTTTTGTGCCAATATTTTGATAATCAGTTAGCAAATGTTGATACCTGATAGAAATTAACAGAAGTGATTCAGTATGGTAGTAAATACTATTAATTGCTTTATGCACATAGAATGAAAGATTATAACTAAAACAAATTAAGGCTCTGTCTTACACATTTACTTGCACGATTTATGTAGCGACACAACCACTATTACAGGATCAAACCTTTGGAAACAACTAACATATTCGAATACTTACAAGCACTCCCTCCCTAACATCCTCCACAAGCATCTGAAACTTCGATCCATTTCTTGATTGTTTAGTCTGATTTCCGATTCCAGATCTCAATTTTCCTCCTTGTGAAAACAACATTCCAAGCTCCCTTTCAACTTCACTGTTACAAATACGAAAGCTTAGTCGGGAAAGAATAACACTTGGTGAATCGTAGTTTAAGAAAAGTGCATGAGATTATATTAGACCTGCGATTTCTTCGAGTTTTCATCGTACACAACAGGTTTTCCCTCTGGGTTAGTACATATACAGGCTTCGAGGTTTCTCTCCATGGGTTAGCCTCCAATACTGGTAAGAATAACAAAGTCAAACATCTGGATGATTCGCATAAGAACGCACAATGCAGCAAAAAAGTAAAGGTTTCTTCAATCACAACCAATGACACTACCAAATGATTGAAACACTACACAATAACATATCATGAGCAGCACCAAAACAACTCTGGAAAGAAGAGCAGCTAATTGCAGGAAATAACAGAATGCAATCCACATTCTAAAAAAAACATGTTTCTAGAATTCTCTATCTAAGATATAAAAATCAACCATTTTTTTTACAAATCAAAGATGATCGAAGGATGTAATGACTGAATACTCAGCAGCTCCATATCTGTACCATACATTTTGCAAATCAACAAAACCTCAGAACATTAGCAATTATTTAAGTTAATTCCATACATAAATAACTGTGAAAGACAAAAGTGTCTCAATTATTAAGTTGTTATAGAAACATTCTCAGCCATTGTAAAAGCCATGTTTTATTTGCATCCAATTCTAAATTTTTTCGCAACTACAAGCTCTTTCAAGCTCAATCAACTGCTCCTTTTGGATAACAGGTATTGTAGCTGGTATTCTTGAGATCGGTCTAATTGGTATTTTCTTTTACGATTCATATTCTACACTTGATTGACACAAAAAAATAAAAATAAAAAAAATCCATTGAAGCCCAAAACTTCATTTCCAGTGACATTCCAAAGAAATCGGACCAGAAATTTCAACAAAAACGCAGAATTCCCAAAAAATAAGCTCATCAAAGAAGAAAAACACGCACCATCATAGCTGCTGCTATCAAACGACTGCTGGAGATGTCGGCGCATGTCGTATGCGCGTGACGAGACTCTCTTCACGAACTCGTTCGAAGTCCCCGGAATCGTTCCGTCCAGGTGAAGCGCCCTTTCCACCTCCTCGCTTCCGTCGTTGTCGTCATTTTCCTCCTCATCCTCCGCCGCTCCACCGCCGCCCAAATTGCCAGAAGCAGCTCGACTCCACCGTCTTCTAGAAGCCTCCGGCGAGCTGCAGAGCGAATAAAGCCTTGGGCAACGACTGCTGCGAGTCTGCAAACCACCACCATGCGAGAAAAAGAGCTGACACCGCCGCGGACGGAGGGAGTTGCTCGGTGGTAGGGCTAAAGAAGGAGAGACACAAGAAAGCGAATCCATGGTAGCGAGGAAGAGTAAATATTAAGGAAGATAATATGAAACTTGTAGAACAGTTTGGTGGGTTATTATTACATGTGAGTGAGAGAAAAAGGGACGGCTTCTCTGCCGTGAAAGACTCTGTAAACACAGGAAAAACGTAATGGAGAGGAAGAAAAGTTGAAGAAGTAAAGTTGGGTTTGCGAAATCTAGCGAGCAGCAGCTGTGGATCTATCCGCCGTCTGCTGATATTTATTTTTTTCCCTCTCGTGGCCGTGGTGGGTCCCGGAAAACTGGTCCAGTGAAACCGACGGGTCAAATTAGAAAATTTTTGAAAAATAATGGGTTCTTCTTCATTTGAGGATCATCCGGTCGAAAGCCTTGCTGGTAGGCATGTTTTAAAACGGTTAGATTTAGTCAATTTTTTCTAAGAATTTAACAGCCAAAAAACATGTATGGCTATCATTTTCAGTTTTCATTTTTGCACTGTGATAATTTGTTATAATCTGATCTTAGACAACGTCCCCACTTGTGAGGATTTAATCCTTTAATTTCTTGCTGAAGAACATTTAATCCTTAAATTATGCTACATAATTGTAAAGAGTGATGAAATCTCCTAAATATTTATTTGTTTTTGATAAGTGTACTAAGATCTCCTCCAACAAATTGCTTCGTACTAAACATGTTAAATTTTGCTAAAAGAAATGATATATTTTCGTTTTGCTAGTTGAAAAATTTTTATTGATAAAAGCGTCTTTAGGACATAAAACTTTATTCACGTGTCGCATATATTTCAGCACTCAAACAAAACACCAATAATCCAGAGTTGAGAGTTGAGAGTTTGGTCAATCATTTTCAGTAATTCAAAAATGGAATCAACGCAAAGAGAACACCAGAAACACGAATATTGACCTCCCCAACTTTCATAGTTAAATCACAAAATACTGAAGTTGGGACGCTCCACGGAAGCGTATAAATAAATCTACCAAGTTCTTGCGATACAAGAGAGACACATCGGCCGCAAACAGGGCACTGATCGAGCGACAATTGTACAATCGAGATTGTAAGTACAGTCCGTGGTGTACTATGACAAATTGTATACTTACAAATTGTGAAAAATGTATAGAGAAGTACACGTACAATGGGGTGATGTGACACATAGAGGTCCATAACTCTCTTAAGCAATAAGCAAAGGAGCACTAGAACACATACAACAGGATCACCTGCAACTCAAGCAATGTTGGGTAGTCATTAGCTATGAAAGACCTTAAAGTACAGAATAAAGATTATTGCAACAACAAGGGCTCCAATGATTGAGCCAACGATCCATTTGTGCTTGGTCATTCTCCGTGACATAGCAGTTAAGACTTTTTTACTCTTGTCAATGGCATCGTCTACTCCGTGAAGCTGCAAGAGAAAGGTTAACAAGTTCAGCATCACATAGAGGCATCGTCCAAATGTTAACTATGGTCCATCACTAAGGCTCCAAATAGTTTTACTCAAGACAAGAGAAAGCTAAGACCAAGCCCAAGTGAGAATGAATCGTTAGCTTAAGACAACATCTAGCAAAAACATACTTTCTTGTGGGAGTGTAGAAGAGTTTCACGTTGTTGATGCAAATCTTGGAGAATTGAGATGCCAAGCTCTTCAGTCTCCAATATGGTCCTTCTGCTCTCTGTAATTCTCTCACTCGACTCATTTAATCTCTCTACCGACATTGCCAGTCTCTCTCTTTGTCCAGCAGAAGCCTGCATAATCGTTCATGATGGGTAAGCAATATCTTTTAAACAAATTAAGATCGAAATTTCTGCCTTTAACATGTTGTGAGGTCAGAAAGAGAGTTGGAATTTTCAGTCCAGTCCAGCACAGACAAGAAAATCATCAGAGCAGCTAATACTCTATATGAGAAAGAAGGTTCCATTTATGAAAGATACTTTTGCCCTAGCCATAGCCGTGACAACCAAAATGTTAACAAAAGTGCCAAAAACTAACTAAAAAAAATCAGGTTGCCAAGAAAACATCTTGAACCAGATGGAAGCTTATTAAGACGAATTCAAAAGTCCAACCATGAATGAAGATAGCATAGAAGGAAAAGTTGCTTTGAGTAAAAGGATTCTATGAGAGGGACATAGTTTGGCAAGAAAAAATACTTGGGCAATTTTCATTCACCATCCGCATGTAAAAAATAACAAAGAGAAAGCCATTTGCAACAATAGTCCAATGGATACCTTAACCCTAGGAGCTTAATTGCACTTTATCACGCCCACATACAGAAAATCCAGAAACTACACAACTACAACAGATAAGAAGTGATCCTGATTGAGTAGACAAGGCATGAATGGGGAATTTAAAATTTGGATAACTAGTTTCAGCTCTCAACCTTTTAAGCCCTCAGCTTAATATAGTTCTTTCTTCAAATTGTGTCCATAATTCCTCAAAAGACATCTAGGACTAATATTCAGAAGCAGAGGCTTCAATAGAAAACACATCAAAACAAGCACAAAACTCGTTGACCAAGATAGCATCACAAACAATTCATATATCAAATACCACCAAATCACAAGTTTGAAGAACAATGAAAAAGAGAATTCGTTGATCGAAGACATACTGAAAGACCATCAGCATTTCCAGATTCCAACAACTCCTCACGGGCAGCTTGATTAGCATCAGGCGAACTCACTCTCTTGAACTCCTTCTTCAACTGGTTCAGATCAGATTTATACTCTCTTAATTTAGCAAGAAGCACAGCCTTCACGCTTGGCTGCAAACTTCTTGCTTCCAGGTCCATTTTCCGAATCTGTCAAACCACCAAGAAAAAAAAATAAAAAAGCTCACATCACAAAAGCAGAAAATAATTTTAGAAATGACATGGAAAAGATCAATTGTTTTTCCGAATATTACCAGAACATCAGCTTCATCTATTCCAGTTTTAATCTCGGAAAGCTTCTGCTGCTTCTGCTCTGCCATCAACTCATATTCACTAAATAAGAGTAAAATTCAACAGAGCTAACAGAAAAAAAAAATAGTAAAAACCCTAAATTGAGATATTCAACACCTCAACATGCTGTCTTCAGAGACTAATCGGAAAAATCAACATCAAAATCGAACGAAATCAACAGAAAAACTGACTGAAACAAACAAAAGGAAGACGAATTATGAATAAGAAATACCTTGATCAGAGAGTACGGCGGCGGAATTGCATTTCCGGGAGAGATTAGCGGAGAGCTCGCAGTACTGACGCTCGTAGCCTTCGAAGACCTCGCTCATCTTTGCCCTATGAACTCGTTTTCTTGCTCAGTTGACGCCTGAAAACCCTAAACTCTGCACAGATCAGAAGGACAAAGAAGGATCTAATCCGGGCTCGTTTCCCAACTTCCTGCAGAACTGTAAACTCGAGAGCCGGAGGAGATTCACGTCCAGGGTCTGAATTCTGATTTGGTTGCGCGCGTGGCAGTGCTTTTCAGAGTTGAGCAAGTCATTGTGAAAGCACTGTTGTTTCGAAACTAAGGTTGTTTCCCGACGATTTCCACCACAAATATAATTATAAATAATATAAAATTTTTATATATTATAATAAAAATAATTTTAATCAACAGTTTTACCGTTTTTTTTAACACTCTAATTGTGAAGCTTTCTAGACACAATATTTAAACTTAAAATTTTGGTATTAACTAAAATTTCAAATGGTCTATTAAATCTCAATCTTACTGATCACTAATCTTTTTTTCCCATATTTTCAATGGTGTTTAATTAATTACGTGCAAAAATGCCTCATTTGACTTTAATCTTATTATTTATTTATTTTTTTTTTAGTATCTTAAATAATGTTTAATTTTGTTAAAACAATAATGTATAACTAATTAGATTTTGGCATGTCATTTAATAAATTAAAATGAATAGGTCATTAAAAAAATGAGGACTTCCTTTCAAAAAAGAAAAAGCATGATGACTTCTCTGAACCCATCCTAGTGGAGTAAGTTTAAAACCATTCAATTTGGTTAAAATTATTTTTCTAGTAGATTTAACGACAGAAAACAGATACCTATAAATAGGTATAGTTTTCAATTTCTATTAGAGAATTGCTAAAAAAAATATTTTAAATGATGTCGCATGAGATTAGTTATACATCATTTTAGACATGAAGATAAGATAAACGATTTGTATACAAATTTGAGTATTGAAAACAAATTTGGCATTTATTTATTTTAATAGAGAATTAATACAGAATGATGTAAGGATTGACGTTTTATTTTTTCAATCCAATTGGGGTTAACAAATCTCAAACGATTGATTATATATATATATATATATATATATATATATATATTCATTATTAAATGGAAAAAAAAAAATTTTGACCACCCTTCTTCCATATATTTTATCCGCCGGCAACAGAAAGGCAATTTAAGTGTTTGGATGTTCAACTGAAATAGAAGAAAAACTCAACCGTGTGCCCCAGCGTAGATGAATGCGACGCCTTTTAAACTCAGTGTCGTTTTTTTTTTTCCTTCATACATTAAAAAGAACGTTTCACTGGCATTTTGAAATTCAAGGGCTGCGTAGACCACTTATAAACATTTGCAAGCAGATGGGTGCTAAATACAGACCCTCAATTTTTAGTCACTAATTCAGACTCAAGTTCAAGTCCACTTTCCCATTTGTCTATCTAATTAGTTTTTGACACCTCACTTAATTGCTTAAATATTTTTATTATTTAGTTTCTGGTTATGTGGTCATGATATTAAATTTAAGTATGGCACAACCATATCTTATGCTTTCACATGTTCCAATTAATTTTTATCATATATTTGTTGTTCGAGATATTATTAATGAACTTCATGTCTTTTTATCCATATTTTGTTCTGACATGTTATCTTTTTATTACACATATAAACTCTGACCGAGTTTTTTTTTTCATAATTAGAAAGTATGTCAGTAGCTAATGAGTCCTCATTAATCATTATCACTAATATTGATTCCACAATTTTATTTGTGCCCTGTATCGTGAAGAATAGATGTCATGGCTTGCTTGGAAGGGCTTTTTTAAAACTACTTTCAGCTTTTAAATTTAAAAATTGTTTTTAAAAGTATTTAGATAAACTGTTAAAATAGTTTTTACTTTTCAAAAATGTTTCATGTCAAAGTCATAAAATGTAGCTTCTAAAAAAAAAACTTTCGAAATAGATTTAAAACTTATACCAGAGGATCAATAATACATTATAAGCTTAATATAACAATTTTCTAACTTTTAAAAATAATTGAAACTATTTTTACTCATTAAAATTTTTTTAAAATATGGTTTCAAATACTTACTAAAAACTTACAATTTCTGTTTTTTTTATTCTACTAACTAAAATCACTAGCAGGAACTATACCAAATGGGCCTATGTATACTACTTTAACAAGTTTTTAATGGTCATGTCTTCTGCGATCTAAAGGAGCATTGTTGGGAAAATAATTACACTGAACCTAAGTGATACAACGAAAAACAAAAGATCATTTAGAAATGCATTCAAGTTTTATCGTAACATTTTAAAATCTTTTCCATTAAGAAATAATCCTAGAAAGACTGAAGAGCCCAAACTACAATGGCCAATCAGTCTATGAAAACAAACCCTAGTTTTATATTTTGTCCTAAAATCATTACAGTATGTCAGTATCACCATGTAACCAAACAAGCAATATATTAAAATTTTGAAGCTTAATGCTCAAGAAATCGTAATAAAGTTTAAACCTTTAAGGGAAGAAAAAAATTCCAGTTCAAGTTATGGACTTTAACCGATATGACCCTAAACAAAAAAGCTTCAAAATCATCCTATTTCCAGATCACAATAAAGAAAAAAGGGGGAAAAAAAAACCCCACGAAATTAGCAGAACACGTGAAAAAAATGCAAGCTTTTTTGGTTATTTGTTATCCACCACCAAGGTCTTAACTTTCGAAGAACCCACATAAGTTATAAAAAACGACACCTCCATCTAAAAACGACTGAATATAAACTATTTGGAATATACATCTAAATATCTAATCATGTACTAGTTGAAGCCACTGTGCTTATTTAATTTGTTAATTTTTTAGGGGGAATTTTAAAAACATTGAATGATCAATATAATATGTTTTTGAAGTAACTATTTAGATTGAATAAAATTTATAGAAATTTAAGTAAAGAATAATACACACAAAAAGGAAAAACTGATATTTAAATAAGACACATTTTAAGAGATTATATTCTAATGGAGAAGTTAAAAGGACAAAGATCCCATTCAAGAAAACTTTTAGCCAGATATATATCTATCTTAAAAAAAAAACACTTACATAATATAGATGAATGAGAAGAAAGAAGTATTTCGTTGTGTATATTAAAATCACAAGAAATCCTTTAAAAAACAAAAATGAGGTGTAAAAAAGCCAAAAAGTAAAAGATGTACCTTTCAAAACAAAACAAATGAAATTGTAGAGGACGAAAAAAGGCAGAACAAATAAAAAAATGAATGTATATATGGAAAGAAAAAAAAAAAGAGAGAAAAGGGTTGAAAATGGGGGAAAGGAAGAGTGAAAGATGGGAAACAATTTTGGAAAAAACCAAAAGAAGTGGTGCGGATATGTGTTTATGTCGAAACAATTAAGCAAAAGAAGGTAAAAAAATTAAAAAATTAAAAAAATGTTTTGTGCCTCTTTATAAAGGTCTACACATTTCATAAAACGCAAAAAAAAAAAAAAAAAAAAAAACCAAAACATTTTACGGGAGAAACAAAAAAAAGGAAATGAAATGTTTCGGTTTTAGACAAAACGTTTCATCGCTTCTTAAGGTTTCAAAACAGGTCTGTTTGATAGTTTTTTTAAAATAGATGAAAATAATTTTATTTTAAAAAATAAATTTTTTTAAAAAATTATATTAAAAGTATTTTAAAATTTTTATTTTTAAAAACATGTAAAAATATTTTTAAAAGTTCACGAAACAAAACTAAACAAAGCGGGTGTTTAGCACCGTAGGATTTTGCACTTAGCCACTTTTAATCCGGTAAGATAAGATACTGTTTCAAAGGAGACACGTCTAACTTTCGTTTTCCTTTTTGCTCTTTTGTTTTACTGCCGTTTGCTATTTTATTTCTTCTTTTTGTCGTCTGCTAATTTAGTCAGACGTTGCTTAATTAATGAAGTGGGACC
Organism: Artocarpus heterophyllus; assembly: GCA_025403435.1. NCBI lineage: Eukaryota > Viridiplantae > Streptophyta > Magnoliopsida > Rosales > Moraceae > Artocarpus > Artocarpus heterophyllus. The sequence continues at coordinate 6,292,495 of CM046340.1, forward strand.
CTATATGTACTATCTGTACGTGATACTTTTTATTATTTTTGGCCTAAAACTTACGGGTTCTTTTTTTTTTTTTTTTTTCTTTAGCAAACTTGTTTTGCATTTTTCTATTTCCAAAGAATACAATAATATAATCCTAATAAAGTTAAAAATAAGCAATATTGATTTATTATATATATTAACATATATAAGGAACTACTGCGTTCTGACCTAGCTTCATTAGCATGCAAGCGTTGAGAAGATATTGAAAATCCAAAGCAAGTACTCCACAAAATACAATAAAATAAACGACTCCGTAATTGCTTGAAGTAAGAAGCTGTTTTGAATAGTTTCTCAACACATAAATCTCTTTCTTATTATTGTTATTATTATTTTTATATATTGATTAGATTCATTCCTCAATTTACAAAATTATGCGTCTTTTCTCGGTGCTTATCTCCTATTGGGTAAATTTGTAATCATCTTTTTTTTTGTTCCTTAAAGAGATTCCGTTGAGACTAGGGATTCCTTTTGATTTTAATAAGCCACTAATTTTTTCAATACAATATTTTTCTATACATAGTAGCCTCACATTGCTAGCAAAATCATGAATAATAATACTAAAAAAAACTAGTTGATAATATTGGAGGGGAAAATTCTTAATTGACGAATATTAGTTTGAGAAATTAGATATTTTGATTCGTTTTAATTTTAAAAGTACCTTTAATAATAACGATTAAGTAAATTAAATATAAGAAATACTTAATTCACAAATATTTAACATATTTGTAAGAAAGAAATGTTAACAATTTGAATACTTCAATTTATTTTTCTACTTTATTGTTATTAAGCTTTTTAACATTCCAAAAGCAAAAAAGAATTCTCCCAATCTAACTATGTCGCAATTATAAATTTTCACCTTAAGTAGTAAAGCTTTTATTAGGGTGTTTGAAAATATAGCTCAAAAGTTCGATAAGTCAAAACATTATAGCAATTCAAATTTTACAAGAGAAAAACTAATAGTAAAATTAGTTTAAACCAAAACTTTTTGTTTTAAACGGTATTTTCAAACATACTCTTAGAGTGTTTGGGAGCATTAATTAAAACCAATAGTTAGAACTAATTTTGATTAAAAACACCGTGACATATGAGAGTTTTATAATATAAAATATTTTTTTTTGATACTATAATATGTGAAAGCTTCATATTATAATGACTAAAAATTTTGATTTTAATTTATATTATCAAACACCATGTAAGTGTGTTTGGTAGGATGAAAAGAGGGAGGGAGGTAAGTGTGTTTGGTAGGATGAAAAGAGGGAGGGAGGGAGGGAAAGGGGTGGAGGTGGGTAGGTGGGTGGAGGGCCTCAAACCAGAGGAGAGGCGAGAGTGTCTCTGTCTGGGCCCACTACTTTAGATTCTTACATTTATTTTAACAAATCTATTCAACTCATGTTAAAAGGACCGTGTTACCCTTCATAAGAAATTATTATGTATACAACTATCATCCGTCTTTCTCTCATGCAGTCCTCTAAACAACATAAAGAATTAGGTTAGTCCCACGAATGATTTTTGAGACTTACTCACAATCCCACTTTAAAGATTTGATTGCCAAGAAAAAAAAAAGAAGTTAAAAAAAGAAAGAGGAAGCAATATGTCAAAAACTGATTTTTATATTAATAATTGCAAAAATATACACTGTTTGGTAAGTCTAGATCCGTTGTCATATTTTCTTGTCCCCTTAAGTATCTCTTTTATTATTTATTTGACATATTACTTAAACTTAATAACTTAAACACATAAATAAAACATAAATATTAAAAGTAATTAAATATACACTTTTTGTGTGTTTTTCTAGTTTGATTAGTGTTTTTCCAGTTTTTTTGTCAAAAACTGATTTTTGCCGGTTGCTTCTTAATAAATTTACATTCTCCAAGAATTTTGGAGTATGTTGTATCTGGAATTAGTTTTCTTTGTATTACGAGTCACAAGATCCATATGAAACTTTAAGCGCAATACTGACTTTTGAGCATTGTGACAAGACTTGAACCATATTATAGTATACCACTATCATCTACTACCTAGTCCTGAGGCTTCCGGGATCAGAAATACTTCTTCTCTGTAATCGTAAGTAGGTCAAACACTAATAGCTTAACTACAAATATTAAGCCAAAAATCCTACGCTCGTATTGATTTATCATTGTACAGAAATATTAACTACAAGAACAATAAAAGTATACTGACTTTGGAGAAACAACCTTATGTGGTATGGTAGAACATGATACAAACAAACGCCTATGAATTTTGCGGTAGAAAGTAGAAAGAGAGCCGTCACCTACATCCTGTATCGGCACTCAACTAACTCGGAGCACCAGAACTCGGCGTCGCCCCGATAACGCCTCGTTCATCTCGGCAATCTGAACCAGCAGCTGGCTTATCTTCTGCACGCCAATTCCAATTCCAATTGTTCATGTTCATTGACAATCAAATTAGCTCAACTCTGCTTTAGAATTTTCACAAAAATTCCAGAGTCTAAATCTAGTTTTGGAAAACAACCAAGCACTAACCTCGTCTTTCTCTTTCAGGAGAAGAATTAAACGCTCCTTGTCATCGCGAAGCACTCTCCGAGTTCTCCATCGCGGCCTCAATTTCACGTACAAAAGAGACAACAGCACCGCCGTCAAAACTCCGGCGACCGACGTGATCCACCAAAATCTTCCGGCGATCATCCGGTAATTACAGACCTTGGAAGCCGCTCGAAGGACCTCGGCGCTCAGAATCCTCAATCGCAGCCTCAATCGCTTCACAATTTCTCTCGCCGTCACCAATCGGGAGTCCGATCGCCTCCGAAGGGCCTCCTCGTCCCTGTTCGTATTCGTCGTCGTCGACGACCAAGACGGCGGCGATTCCGGCGGAGGCGTCGGCGACGAGGAGGACGACGACGGATACGGAGAATTAGGTTCGTTAGGAGGAGGAGCATGAGAGAGAGGCGGTTCGGGTACTTGCGGAGGAGGAGGAGAGAGAGGCAAGACTTCGTCGTCGTTGATTTGCCATTGAGATGCTGACTGGGGATGTGAAGGAAATGGAGATTGGATTTGCTCCCACTCACTGAGGTCGTCAGAAAGGTCGGTTTCCGCCATTGATTTGGGTCTGAAGCTCTCTCCTTGTTTGTACGATTTCTGTGTCTTTCTCAGTTAGACTACTGGTGACACTGAAAGTGGAAAATCCAGTGAATGGCCATGAAGAAAGGCTACAAAAATGGATAATTAGTTCGTTAGTTATTGATTAAAAAGAAAAGGAACTGGATGTTTATGCGCACTTCAAAGGTTGGGATTGTTTTTCATTTTTTTCAATTTCCGGAGATGGTAATATATATCTGGTTATGCTCGGAGACAAGGAAAAATTCGGCAACTTGTGAATTGGTAGGAATATCTCAGACGATTTTTTTTTTTTTGGATAATGAAACGACAGGAATTTGTTTGTGTGGATTAGACAAATGTAGCCCATTAGTTCTTAGTAATATCACATGCGCACAGAGCTTTATCATATAATAATCAAATTAAAAGTATTAATTATAATTAATTTTATTAAATATTTTTTAAAAAATTGTATTAGTTATAATTAATTTTATCAAACATTTTTTAAAAAGTTGAGACAGCTGAGTTGAGGGGTAAAAGGCCCCCTTATAGAATGGGACCCCCTTACAGAAAGTGGGTGCCATTCAAAAGGCTAGGCCCTTATCTTATTGGATTAAATAAAATAGCTCTTGTAAATTAGAAAAAAATAAGAAATAATAGATTTTTAAAATATTTAAAATAAATAGTATATTTTAAAAATATTTATAGTAAGTAACAAATTTGTAATATAAGTAGTTTATTTACTATATACGTGAGAATTATTTATATTATAAACAGAGCGGTTAAAAAATCATTACATCTTAAATCTATTTAATGTTTAAATAAAAATATTTTCACTTAAATAAAAGTGTAAATAAATTATTTTCAACATAATTTGCTATTTACTATCATGTTATCTAATAAAATTAGTTTTGAAAAATTACTATAATTTTTGTTGTAAAATTTAACATGCTAATTCTTAATTATTAATTTTTTGAAGAATCTTGTAAAAAAAGAATTAATGAAACAGTTTTTAACAATCAAATCACATTAGAACTAATTTAAATTTAAAATAAAATTTAATAATTTAATTAGAGTCTTAATAGAAATTTATTGATTAAAATTTGTGCTGTAACGTTTATAAATTATAAAAAAAATTGTATTCACTCTTTTATTTTCCCTGAATATTTATAAATTGTTCAAGAGAATTCAATTTCTCATCATAAATAGAGCCATTTGTTCAACGTTAGGTGGTAGCCTCCTTTTACCATTGCAACTTTTGAGCTGAATAAACTAAAAGCAACATATTTTAAACCATTCCAAACAGGGTCTTAACAATTTAGGTACTTGTTTAATCCCTAAATATCAATAATAACAAGGTTCTAAATTAACACAATCCAAATCCATGTATTAAATGGGTCCTATAACTTTGTTATTTGGTATTCCTAGCAATAGCACACATGATTTTATTGACTTTTTTTTTGGAAGATGAGAGGGTTTGATCTCTATACTTTGTAGTGGATTGAGGTATTGAATTGCTAGTTGCTATTATGTCTTCGTTACTGTATTGATTTTAGTTTTCAAATCCACCTTATAAGTTCAATGTTTTACGAAGGAATTTAAAAAAAAAAAAAGAAAAGAAAAAACAAAGTCATGAACTTAGAACGAGAGTGTCTGGAAATAAAATTAAAACTTAAATACTGTAGTATATGAGGACTTTACATCATAATAAAGTTTTATTTGTCATTATAACATATAAAAGCTTTATTTTATAGGAAGTTAAAACTTAAAGTCTCAACTAATTTGTTAAACTAAGCTTATAAATTATACACCAATAAGATGCGCTTTCCATTTCACATTTTAGTCAAATTGAGAGCAAAAATGTGCATCACGTTGTGGAAAAACGTTAAAAAAATAAATGGATTTTAAGTGATCTAAATCGAAAGTGCCATGTCATGTGAGGTAAGCTTTGAGCTCAGAATCTGCTAAAACATGCACAGAGTTAGATGGAATGAAAGAGATTCACTTGCTAACGAAACAAATTTAAAAGAATCAAGCGGTGTGTTTTAAAAAATGAGAATGGCATGATCCAACTAACTTTAAACAATATAAAAATAATCATTAAAAAAAAGGACAATGAAAAACACGTGCTTCCGCCAAAAGCAGAACAGAAAAGAGACGTAAAGCATCGGTTCCTAAGAAATTTCGTACCATTCATCACCATTAATCTTTTCGTACCATCCCCTTTTTTGCTGTAATCTTTTCGTACCATTTCTCACGTCTTGTAATTGCCTTCCTCTCTTGCCTAGAAAGAAAAAGGACGAAAACGACATGGGCATTTCCGGAACTTCAAAAATACCTGGGAAACCATCCACGTTAGCTTACCTGCCAAAACAATTCGCTTCAGATTCGAAAAAAAAAAAAACACAAAATAAAAATAAAAATAAAAAAAACCTTTCTACGGGTATTATACGATTACACACAGTCGATGAACTCCAAAAAATTCTCAGTATTCTTCCAGTAGGAAACCAATCATCATCCAATTGGATCTCTCGCTGTTGAAAATCTTCTTCTTTCTCTGCTCAAGTGTCGATTTTTTTTTCTTTAATTATCGGAGAAGAATGCTTGTTTCTGCGCTTTTGACGTCGGTGGGGATAAACTCGGGGCTGTGTGTTTTGTTCTTCGGTTTGTACTCTATATTGAGGAAACAGCCTCTGAATTACGAGGTTTATGTGCCTCGTCTGTTGGCGGAGGGGAAATCCAAGCGGACTAGCCATTTCAACCTCGAAAGGCTGATTCCTTCCACTGGCTGGCTCAGAAACGCCTGGAGCCTCTCCGAAGATGACCTCTTGGCCTCCTCCGGCTTGGACGCTGTCGTCTTCATGCGCCTTATAACTTTCAGGTACCTTTTTTTTTTTTTTTTTTTTTTTCTGTTTTGTTTGTTTTCTTAGGTTTGGTTTGTAGAATATGTCAATTTCTTGTTTGGATTTCTGGGTATTGTAAAGTAAGTGAGAGAGGATTGATGTGTTGAATGACAGATTATATTGGAAGGTAATGTTTTAATTTAATTTAATTTAATTTTTATTTTATTTTTTTGGTGATGTGTTGTAATGTGACTAGTAGTGTTATTTTTTGATGTTGGTTAGACTATAAAGTTAAATGGGTGGGTATAGAAATCGATAGTTATTACCGTTACCGTTGAGTTGGGTGGCCTGGCTGGAATGGACTATTGTGATGGGTGTATGGTTAATGGTTGGAGTGTTGGCTGATAAGAAGGGTCTTAAATGTGAGTGTTTGGGATTACGCCATATCTATTGTTACAGTTAGCATATTCGATGGGGTTGTGGTGATGCTTTCCGTGCCGAAGGGTAGGGTCTTTAGCAAGCATCCCTATGGGAGCTCCTTTGGAAACTCCTATAGGTGGGTCTGCTAACACAGGTCCCCTCTTTCATGAATTTTTTCCCCAGTAAGAAGAATGATGGTTATAACGATTGCTGATGGTGGCATAGCGGCTAAAGCATGATCCCTCCACGGATCTCTCTCCTATCCATAAGAGATGTTTGGTTCTTTGTGTTCGCACTTAGTCCTTTAAAATAGTGTTATTGTGTGTTTGAAGTGCATGGACCTTGCTGATTGTTGATGGGAGTGTGTTACCTTTATGTTTCACCTATAGTCCCAATAGATTCTGAAAGCGGTGTTGGGTGATCCCCGCCTTATCATTTAGCAAGAAACATGTAGTTACTTATTTCTGTGTGTGGTGATAATTCAAGTGTTTACCTTCATTTCTTTGAATTTCTTTGGTTTACAGTCAATAGTTATTAATTTCTATTTTTGTGCTACGTGATTGCTGCAGTTTGAAAATATTCTTGTTTGCCGGTGTTATTGGGATCTTTGTTCTTCTTCCAGTGAACTGCTCTGGAGATAAGCTCGACAATATTGACTTGGATAACCTGTCAAATAACTCATTGGATGTGTTTACAATTTCAAATGTAAACAACGGTTCGAAAGGGTAAAACTCTGAGCTTCGATAGCTGTGAAGAATAATGAGTGAAGTTAATATTTTTGATGATATACTGCATAGGGATGGAAATTTCTCAAAAATAATGGTGGAAAGATTGCGGAAATGAGAAACTTGTTGTCTTCTATAATTTGTTCTGATAACCTATGTATCCTGTTTTAGTAGCTAGGATCATAATTTGGAATCATGTCTCTTTGTGTTAAAGAGTTCTAACAAGTTATTAAACTTCCTTGCATCCACCGAATTGAATTTTGCATGGAACCTAGGAATTAATGTTGCTGTTTGATTTTTGCAGCCTGTGGATTCACTTTTCTGCTGTTTATGTGGTCACAATTTTTGTCTGCTACCTACTTTATTATGTAAGTAACTTTGTGCCATTTTGGCTTGTTGATGTATGTAAACAGAAGAATTTGATTACCTCGACAGCTCTTTGCTTCTTTTATGCTATTCTTTGATCATATTGCTACCATGATAATATCTTACAGGGTGTGTGTGTGTATAATACATAGTTGAGATGCTCATGAACTGCCTTTGCAGCCTAAGAGAAGAGCCAAAAGTTGAACTGGGTACTGAATATTGATTTTTCTGCAGGAGTATAGTTATATTTCTTTGAAAAGATTGGCTTATTTTAATTCATCCAAACCACAACCACATCAGTTCACGATCTTAGTTCGCAGTATCCCTGTTTCCCGTGGGAGCAGTGTCAGTGATAGTGTTGACAGCTTCTTTAAAGAGTATCACCCTTCAACGTATCTGTCACATGTCGTCGTTCATCGAACAAACAAGCTTCGAACTCTTGTTGTAAGCATTTTGCTGCTGTATTAAAATAACACCAATGTCCTTATGTATTGTGCTTCTCTCTATTCTCGTTTTCATTTCAGTTATATAATTGAGTTGTTGGGCAGGAACGCATTTGGCTTTTAGAACATAACCACAATAGCTAGTGTTTGTTTTAAGTTGATATCACTTTTGATGTTTATATCAGCTAGCTGTTTTTATATCACTCTTTTTAATAGAAAGAGAGAAAGCCATAACATGCTCTTAGCATTTCTCAGTTAGCATATGTTTTGAGAAGAGATACTGGAGTGACGAGCAATGTCAGGATACAACCTAGTCGGTATCGTAGACTAGTTTATGGTGGGGAGAAGACTTGGAATCGAATTGAAAAGTTTGTGAGATGATAGGAAAATTCAAGAAAAGTTCATGTGAGATTTTATGTGACTTGTTTTTGAGTGATAAGGTGTGACAGTTTGTTGCCGCAGAAAGATAAGAAAACTTTGAAAGATCGAGACGTAAAGGGGTACCCCAGTCCATTCTTATTCCTTTCCATTTTTGTGTATTTCCTTTTATATCTCAATAGAAACACCAAGATCTTCTCTATTTCTTGTTTCATACAAATGTTTTTAATCTTTCTTTGCTTTTTTTTTTTTTAATCTAGAATGATGCCAAGAAATTATACAAAACAATCCTTCATTTGCGGTCCGATCCCAGTCATCGGAAACATCATCGTAGCTGCTGTTTTGGATTGTGCGGCCGCGAGGTTGATCTTGTGGACCATTATGGAAAGAGGCTAGAAGATATAGAGGCAAACGTGAGAATGGAGCAATCAGGGGTTACATTCACAGGACAAGTAAGTCTTAAAGTTCCTTTTCCTATACCGGAAAAATCTTACATTTTATTCTAACCTTTTCAGGACTGTAATTGCATACAATCCTACGTGATATGTAAGTTTCTTTGATTTTTGTGTATATGTCAAGTGTTCTTAGGAATATCGACTTCTAGCTTAATGTGATGAACATTCTGGTGCTCCTTTTGTCATTCTTTACCATAGAGTTTAAGAAAAAAGTCCATGAATAACTAATCAAGGCATGGTTTCATTATTCTCCTCGGGGAAAAAAAACTGTCCACGTCATAAGTGCGAAGACTACAAGGAGATAAACTAGAATTTGACTTTTGCAATTGCTTTGAATAATTGACCTTCTCGACAACGCAAATCTGTTGTAGAGAGTATCGCACTACAAAATGAAGCTTATAGAAACTGAATAGTTCTGTCTTTGTTTAATTCAATTTAATTGCTTTACTATTTAGTTAACTAGGTTCTGGTATATTTTGCTACGTCTTGCATTCCAATGATTTGCATTCTATTTCCAATTTACAAGGAAGTTCAAGCTGCATTTGTGTCATTCAAGTCTCGGTATGGTGCTGCAGTGGCTTTTCACTTGAGACAATCAGACAATCCCACACACTGGCTCGCAGAACAAGCTCCTGAGCCGCATGATGTTTACTGGCCTTTCTTTTCTTCTTCATTCATGAAAAGATGGATATCAAAGCTGGTGGTTGTAGTTGCATGTATTCTTCTAACAATCTTATTCCTCATTCCTGTTCTCCTTGTGCAAGGTCTTGCTAACCTGAATCAGTTGGAAATTTGGTTTCCTTTCCTCAAAAGCATTTTAACCATGTAAGTGGCACAAAAATTTTGGTTTCTATTTAAACTCATCCTTTTATGGGGAGCGGGTCTTCCACCACTCGGATTGTTCTGAAAGAGAACTGATTTTAGCCTGTGAAGTATCCGAGATCTTGGAATTTAGTTTTTTGACTGGGAAAAAAATGTCATGGACAGATTGAATTATGATATAAGATCTAAGCAACCAATTGGGAAAAAGAAGGGGACAGTAAATTTTAGCCAGATTGACCGGCTATGATGGAAAACCAGAATCACCATTGACATTTTCAAGATTTCATGCCAAGACTCACAATCATTCACTTTTAAAATTTTCTGATGCCACATGAAACTAACACATGAGTCTCTTTATACAGATCCTTCGTTAGTCAAGTTATCACAGGATACCTTCCCAATCTCATCCTCCTGTTATTTCTGAAATCGGTGCCCCCAACCATGGAGTTCCTTTCGTCTATTCAAGGATATATTTCCCGCAGCGACATAGAAAAAAGCGCATGTGATAAAGTACTCTGGTTCACAATATGGAACGTATTTTTTGCGACTATATTTTCTGGTTCAGTTCTATCTCAGCTTAACATCTTCCTTGAGCCCAAGAATATAACTACAAAGCTAGCTGTTGCTGTCCCAGCACAGGTGAGTTCATATTTTTAAGACGTGATGAAAAAATAGTTTCTTGACAAGTCATGAATATGAAATATAAGTTTTCAAGGGTAAAAAGAGTCGGGACAAAGTAATCATTCGATTTTGCAGAACCAACAAAATTTTGACACGTGTGCATTCATGATGTTGATGATAAAATCTTTCACAATGTGTGTCATTGCTCATTTTAAAATGCTGCGTCTTCTTCGGCACAAGGGAGTATCATATGTTCACGATTTGCATTTCATCATGCTAAAATAATGCCAGAATAATCTAAACAGGAAAACTTGAAGATGATCTTGTTTACTTTTGGTTGAGGCACATGATTCTAAAATACTTATATAGGTAGCGCACATGAGTCTAAAATACTTATATATGTAGGATTCAATAGAAACGTTTTGAATGAATATTATAGGCTTCGCTTCTTTGTCGTTATAACAACATTTAGTTTGGCTGCAGGCATCGTTTTTCATTGCATATGTTGTCACTTCAGGATGGACAAGCACTTCATCAGAACTGTTTCGTGTCATTCCTCTGTTTTTAAGTCTGATAAAGAGACCGTTCACTGGGGATCCAGATGATGATCTTGAAGTTCCAGCTATGGATTACCACAAGGACATTCCAAGAATTCTTTTCTTTGGACTCCTTGGAATCACTTACTTCTTCTTAGCTCCACTAATTTTGCCCTTCCTCTTGGTCTACTTCTGTTTTGGATACTTCGTCTTCCGTAATCAGGTTAATTCTCTCTCTCTCCCTCTCATTTTTTTTTGAGGTCTTATGTTCATTGTATGATTTTGATCCATTTACATAAATGTATTCTTATTTATTTATCTATTTTGTGCTGTCTACTGTTTATCCAGTTCCAAAAATCTTTTTGCAATCTTCTGTTAATCTAGATGCCACTATGCCACTGCATTTTGTCTAGTGTTGATTCTCTAAAAATTTTGTTTCTCAGTTTATTAATGTTTATGCACCGAGATACGAAACTGCGGGGAGGTTTTGGCCTATTGTGCACAATTCAACAATATTTTCTTTGGTGCTCATGCATGCCATTGCAGTGGGAATCTTTACCTTGAAGAAGCTCTCTCTAGCTTCATCCTTAGTTGTTCCTCTTCCAATCCTCACACTTCTATTCAACGAGTACTGCCGAAAACGCTTCCTGCCCATTTTTGTTGCTTACTCTACCGAGGTATGTCCAGAAAACATGACAATTTTTTTTTACAGTATTTTTAAAGGATGAGGAGTTATATCACCCATCTTTTAGTTGTTTCATCACTTTCTCTGCTCATGTTCTTTTTTTTTTTTTCTTCTTCTTTGTGTTCTCAGTGTTTGATCAAAAGGGATAGGATGGATGAGAATGACCCAGCAATGCCTGAATTCTTTGACAAATTGGTCACTGCATATCAGGACCCAGCTTTGATGCCAATCCATTACTCTTGCGACAATAACATTACCGCTCCGCTTATTAACAACCGTGGTCGAGTTTGAGATTTTTGTTTTCTTTTTTCTTTTTTTCTTTTTTGTTCCTGCTCTCTATATAATAACTACATGTATTTTCTATGTAGAAGTCAATTCTTTCCATGCACAGAATATAGAGTTAGTCGGAAGAAAAAAAAACCAGTGAATTTGTTCTTGTCTAATGTACATTAGCCTGCCTGCCTGTAACTTCAACCTGTCGTGTATAAATGTTTGAGAGATTCAGCAAACATATCTTTTTTTCTTAAGCAATAGACTTGTCATATTTCTGTTTGATAGATATGGTATGAAGTGACGTACAAGATCACAAATATTTTATCTTCATCTCTTAAGAATGTGAAGGATGCGATATGATAATTACCGTTCACAAAGCACTAGTACATGTTTTCTTGATTTCGTTTCACACTTGCCATTTTGGTGGTTGATGTCGTTTTCTAGTTATTTTTGTGGCTGCTTCTTTAGTTTTTCTCATTTTCATTTCATGTCACTAGCATGGTTGTTGCCGTTTTCTCGTTTAATACCATCAGTTTTTAGTTTTTAAGGTTAATGCCTTTAGTGTCGTTTTTTATGTAGCTGCCATTTCACGACTATTGTCGTTTTCACATTGCCTTTATGTTTGTCAGGTTCCAATTGATGTCGTTTTTCACTGGCTTGGTATCTTATTAAGGGAATGGCGTTTACGTTTTGATGTTGTTTCCATCATTTTTTGTCGCTTTATTAAGATGCAAGTTTCCGCTTGCCTATGCACGCTTTTTTTGTTTCTTCATTTTCTCCTTCGACATGAAGTCCAAATCTGTTGTTTTAATTTCCAATCTCATTCTCCTACAGTGGTTGCTTTTATAACTCTTCTCCAGTTTATGTGTGATTTTGTTGTCGTCATATGCGATTTGTAATAAATGTTGTCGTTTTCTTTGGATTGTGTTGATTGGTTTATTATTATTTTTTTAAGAATGTGTGCTGATTTCAAGGGTGTTTGGTGGTCTGGATCAATTTTTTAGTTATAAATAGTATAAAGCTCTCACATATTATAGTAATAATAAAAAAATTGCTATAGTGTAAAATAGTAAAAATAATTCTAACTAACGGTTCTAACCACCCTGTCAAATATCATGTTCATTCTTTTACCAATTTAAGCTTGGGAGAAGGTGGAAATAGTGTTTTTTAAAGAATAAAAATAACTGTAGAATATTTGGATAATTAAGCTGTTGGATAGCAATAACTATTCAGAATTTAGCGGATTTCCATAATTAAATCTGATAAATTTGAAATTTACCAAAAAAATTTTACATTTAACAATACCCATGTCCAGATTCGATTAATGTGATATTTAACTTGATTTATCCTATCATTAATTTTAGTAATTTTGAGATTTATTGGATTTACTCTAATGAAACTCCAAAATATAAATATTTTATTTACTAATATATACATTTCTATTTACTTAATATTTTCTAATTTTTAGTCAATAAACTCATTTTTTTACACTTAAAATCTCCTTTTTTAAATAAAAATTACTATTTATTTAAAGTTGTAATATTTTCTTTATTTTAGAAAAACTGTAGTAAATAGCTATATGCTGCCGTAGAAAATAAAAACCAGAGGCTATTACAATTTCCTTTTCGTTCTCATATTTCTCAAACTTGTGTTGTTTCTATGACCTTGTCGTTTCCTTATTTTTGTCGTTTGTTATGGATGCTGTTGATCCAAATTACTCTTGTTTTTCAAGTGGTTGTCGTTTGTGAAAAAGAAGCTGCGTTGCGTTTACACGATATCGACTTTTTTATTGCACATCGTGGTTTCCAAAATGATTGTCGTTTTCCTCGTATTTGTTGCTGCCGCCTGCCCCTTTTTGCCAAGGCAAGCCCAATCACACCGCCGGTTACTATAATATCATCACCCATGGCGCTAATCTCAATGAGAAAAACAGACGGCAACAATTAGTAATATTGCATGCATTTCGGCTTCTTGATTTGTCTCTTCCTCTGGTTTTTGGCACACCAACAATTTCTTTGATGTAAAACTACAATAGGTAACTATAATGACATGAAACGGCATTAGTTTTTGGGTCGCATTCGCAAATCTTGCTTCTGTTTTCTTTGTTACCGATGGATGATATGAAAATACTAAAAAAATGTCTCTTTCACAAATGTTTTCTACAATGTTTTTAGTTACACTAACAGGGTTTTATTAATTATTCTACAGCTTAAACATATATGTGAATATCATCAACCGTCCTTATGAATATATATAAATATATATATGTATATATGTTTGCATATATATATTTGTTTGAGATCGGACGTTAAAATATGCAATCCGCAGAAGAAAACAAGAGCAAGGAATGTTAAACCCCAGGATTCAGTTTAAAAATAAAAAGTTTGATCTTAGAGGAACTGCTACGATTGACTTGGTCACTGGATATTTTAATATTGTGAATCTGATCACTAGAAAGTGAGATTTCATAGAGCACACTTTTATGCATATTGCCGAACTAAACAAAGTACAACGAGGTAGTTACAAGCAGTACAAACATACACTTCTAGTTAGAACAATATTTAGTAAAATTTTTAATTACAACAAAATAATATTATGAGTAATATGTAATTAGTCACAAGCTTTAGTTTAATTTTTGTTGTGACTAGAACTTTTAGCTACGGGTTTTTTAGTCAAGAAATGCTTTCGTGATTAAAAATACCATGGCTAAAAGTTTTAGTCATAACAAAAATTAAACTAAAATTTGTGATTAAATATACATTTGTTATGACTAAAAATTTTGCTAAAAATTATTATGACTAAAAGTCTAGCTTTTTGCAGTAATAATCAATCTTCAACTATAATAAACAAAAACACCAATATAACATCTGCTCGCACTTATAAATACTTGCCTTATTTAGTATGACAAAGTATAGAAAGCAAGTAAAAATAAAGCTTCTTCGTACAATATTTGTGGCTTATAAGAATTCAACTCAAGTTAGCGTTGTAATATATACACACACACTATGCAATATTAGAGTAGATGATAAAAAAAAAATCAGTGCAAAAAACATGGGTAGAAAGAGAAAAGGAAGTGATGATCAAGAGCAAGAAGAGAGAGAAATTGGACGCAATGTGGGGTTGAGCCAGATGACATTGGAGGAACCTTCAGCAGCTGATCTAAGTGGAGTTCTGAGAGCTCGAAAGCGCTACGTCGGGGTTCGCCAGAGGCCCTCGGGGAGGTGGGTGGCTGAGATCAAAGACACCATACAGAAGATAAGATTGTGGCTGGGGACTTATGACACAGCTGAGGAGGCCGCAAGAGCTTATGATGAAGCTGCTCTCTTGCTCCGCGGGGCTAATACTCGCACCAACTTTTGGCCTAATTCTTCTCCATCTTCTCTCAATTATTCAAAGCCTGCTCTTCCCTCCCGAATCGCCAATCTGCTTCTTCTCCGCCTCAAAGCAAGGAACAACCCTCGCACTTCGACGCCTAATTTCTCCTCGCCCGTTGGCCAGCAACAACACCAAGCACTAGATGTACTAGAAGATACCCTTTTTGAAGATTTCTTCAATGTGCAAGAATTTTGCAAAGATAGTAGTGAAAATGTGAGTAACAACACTATTAGTGATAGTTATGTGACAAGTACTGCTGATCACACGAGTGAGAATTTTGCACGGAGTACTTGTCTAGAGACCGATAATAGGAGTGTGGGAACTAGTTTTGAAGCAAGAAAAGAAAAAGAGCTTGAGAATATGGAGGTTGCGGATCTTCGGTTTGTGGATACAGTACTTGGATCATCATTTACTAATTTTAGTTATAACTTCTGCCCATTTGAGATTGCGGAAGAGATGGTGAAGCCATTGATGGATGATGATCATCAGAAGGAGAACCATGCTGAGGATCAGCAGTCAATTATTGAAGAGGCCATGAAGAGAATGAAATATGAACGCAACTTCTCGGCTTCTTTGCATGCCTTTAATGGGATATCTGAGTGTTTGATGCAAAATCTTGGTTCAAAGGTTGAAATATTGGGAGGAGAAAGAGTATTTGAACGAGTATCTGAAATTGACTCCATTAATAATGTTATTAATGTGGAAAATGGGAACAAAGATGAGAAAGAACCGTCTCAAGAGGTGCAAGGGCAAGCAAGGAATGTGCAATCATCAACAGAACTGGAATCATTTTCTTCTTTTTCTTCTTCTTCAAATTCATTATCTTCTATGAGCTCAGAAGGTTGTGACCTGCATCTTTGGAGCTCGCTCAATCTTTCTCCTAGACATTTCTGTTCTGAGTAATTTGATTTTTTTTTATCATGTTTTTGGTGTCGTTGACAGATAGAACATTGATTTGTATCTAGCAATAAGGAAAGTCTGAGAGTTAGTTCTTCGGCTGATCAGTAACATTACATTTATGGATTACATAATGTCGGCTAAAGTAAAATTTTATTAGCTAAAGGTCCCTTTTTTTAGTGAATTATATGAAATCTGCTGCTTAAGTAGAAGTCACTGAAGAGCTATGTCTTGCACATTTCATTGTAGGCAAAGAATACGATCCTTCAGAATCAGTGCTACATGTGTAGCATGTAAAATTAGTTAAGGAGTAACAAAATAGTTATTTATGGAACAAATTTCGATACCTGCAATAATAAGAATTCAGTTTTTCCACCTAAAGATGAAAAGCTTAAATCTCCACTTTCAGGGGAAAAAAGAAAAGAAAAGAAAAGAATTTAGAGTGTGTTTGGCAGTTATGGTCTAAACTACTTTCATAACTATGAACAATATAAAGCTTTCACATGTTACAGTTACAAAAAAAAAAAAAATCGTTACAGTATAAAGCTCTCACATGCTATAGTAAAAATAGTTCTAATCAACGGTTTCAACCACCCTACATAACACCCTGTTAGTTATTCTACTAATATTATCTTTATAAAATTATTATTAAATAAAATAAATATTTTCTATTATACTCTTATTTTTATATGTTATATTTGTCAGAAGTTGAGTTTGTACCATGTTATATAGTGATTATATGTGGATTGGACATCTTTCCGTCTTGAGCTTGTTTTTGGAATGAGTTATACCCAAATCCATTTATCATCGTATCAAAGTCGCAATTCCACACACAATGATGGATTTAGACCCCGACCCATTTGCATGTCATGTTACCAAGATTGGACAACCACTCCTATTTAGGTAACGGTGAATTCTTGCTAAATTTTTTTATCAATATGTGTAGGGTTATTTCTGAATTCCTGCTGAAAGTGCACATAAAAAAGAACACTTATTCTACGTAAAGGTGAAGAGTTCAGAATCTTTCTACTCCCATGTTAAAAAAAATCAATTATTTCATTAATATTATCTTTATAAAATTTGTAAATAAAATAAATATTTTCGATTATATTCCTATTTTTACATGTTATATTTGCTAGAAGCTGAATTTGTACCATGTTATAAACTAATTCTATGTAGACTGGGCATCCTTCCCTCTTAAGATAGTTTTTGAAATGGGTTCTACTCAAATTCAATTATCATCGTATCAGAGTCATAACTCCACACACAATGATAGATTTAGAGTCCGTTTAGTTCGAGTATTTGAATAGAGCATTTGAATGAATATTTAAATTTTTGTGAGAGAAAATACTGTAGCAAAATGATTCGAACCACGAAACAACGCACCCTTAGATCCTGACCCAATTGCATGTCACGCTAGGTAGATTGGACAACCACTTCTATTTACGTTAGCTATTGAGGGTGAATTTTTGCTAAATTTATTTATCAATATGTGTAGGGTTGTTTCTGAAACCCTGCTGAAAGTCCGCATAAAAAAGAACCATTCGAAGAAAACTGATTTGGAAGCATACTGGTTACTTGCCTAAGGACCAAGTTTTGAACCTTTATATTTTTTTTAGTGCGAGTACATGATAAAAATTGGTTGATTTCATCGTACAAGTGTCCGGTGTTTGAAGTTTAGATATAATAATGAAGAGTTTTCTACCTTCATAGTCATATGGAAAGAGGTATAAAGCATGAATGAATTTAATTTTGAGACATTAATATGGGATAATGACAAAAAAAAAAATATAATAACAAACTTGATGTGTTTAATCGAAATGTAAGAATTTATAACTTACCTTGTCACTTAGAACAAAAAATACTTGTTATACGCACCTTAACTATCCTTTATGTCGTGAAATGAGTCAGTTGTTCTTCTTTCATCCCGCGAAATCGCATAACTCGATATCCTTAGAAATGTGGGTGATGCTTGACAACATTGGTGTTGAAAGATGGTTTTACTTTTTGGACCAAGCATCTTATGATTGAGCAAAAAGAGTACATCGATTTCCATTTACATTGTTACTAATGAAGCCATATGCTGGTTTATGTTAAGGTGTGGAGTCTAATTTATTGCTATGATGCGTTATTGCTTTATGCAGAGGAGTACGGGGAACGATATTGTAAAATTTGGCTGCCCTAACTAGTATATTTAAAAAAAAATAAAAAATAAAAGGGGCATCAATTAAAATGAACACATCAATTGTTAAGAAGACATTAAAAGACCAAAAATCATCCAAATGACGATTAAGTTAAAGATAACAAAATTGAAGACAGCACTACTAAGAAACGAGATCACACTACAAATAACTGGATTTTTAGTCATAACAGTTTTTAATAAAAATTTTGAATCACAACATGCAATTAAAAGTCCAGCTTTTAGCAAATATTGTAACTAAAAGTTTTGCTAAAAATTATTGTAACTAAAAGTTTGGTTTTTTGTAGCGTCATCTAGCAAAGGACAACATGATGCCACGATATCGATTGGAGAAACGACAACAGTTAGATAAACGACAGCAACTGACAAAACGTACAACAATATCATAGACGACAAATGACGAGAGACAACGATATCAGAAACGTCAACATAATCATAAGGGATATCAATTGCAAAACGACAATAGTCTGGTGAAAAAAGACATCTATCGAGGGAGCAAGCATCCAGGTACACAATAATACGGAGATAGATCGCAAAGGACAATGAGATAAAAGAAAATTGATTAAAAAAATAACGTTAAAAACGACATCAAGTATAATCCATGACAATCTGGCCTCTTAAAACGACAATAATACGAAAGTCGATATGTGTTCAGGAGACGACAGTAACTGAGAAACCAGCAACAACAACGGACGTAATAGGCAATTGACCTAAAAAGAACATAACGACAGACGACAATATTATTGGAAAACGACACCAACAGGAAAAGGACCAATTCGGAAACTAAAACAATGTTAGAAACGACAAAATAATGTATTAAGGACAATTCAATAATTAATTGTGTTAATATTAACAATAATGATCTGGAAGTTAAAAATGTGATCATTAAGCGAGGAAAATGAGAAAAAAAAAAGATAGAAAAGTCATTGGATGTTAAGAATGACTGTTAAATCATAAAAGTATTATACTATATGTATACAGGCACGCACTTAAATAAAGGATGAGCTTGTAGGAACTTGTGACATTTAAAACAAAGGTAAATTGCTCGAGGGGTCTTCAATTGTTTTTAAAAAAGTACGATTTGGTTTCTTTCTTTTGTAGCTAAACTGGGTCTAACCTATCAATTTAAGTGCAAAAGAAATGATCAACATACCATTAAATTTTGTACAAAATTGATCAAGCGTCAAGCACATGCAACTAAAATTTAAGGGCATTTTGATAAAATAGTTAATAACTTGTTAAAAATTAAAATTAGAAACATAAAAAAGGAAAAAAAATACGTGACCCTCCTTATGTCACCCCCTTTCTTCCTCTCTCTTTCTCTATCTCTCCCGGGCCTCTACCCATCACCCACCAACCAAACCTGGGACGACGTTGTTCTGCTGCTCTGTCACTGACGAGAATGTCCTGTTAGAATAAAATTGTGATGAAAACCATCATCACCCAAGATCGTTCATATCAAATCATCAAGAATATTAACAAAATACGGAAGCTAACCTGAATCCATTGATTGAATGTGATTCTTGAGTCTTTTGGTTGAGGATCTTCCAAGTCTGGTACGTAAATCCTCATTCTCAGAATGCTCTGTAACTTTTCTGTAGATGGGGAACAGAAAAATAATATACTTACTAACTTGGGGACCACAACCCCTTTATATAATTGCTAAACCTTAGCAATTATCTTTAATTACTAATTTAGCCCATCATAAAATTAGTAATTATATTTTTAGTCTCTACACATAGGAGGCTCACACTTAATGACGCATTAAAAGCTCAAAACCTAAATTGATCACTTTTAATTGGGCAACCTTATTGATAGCCTTTAATTCACATTTATTTAATATATTAGCCCATATATATTGGATTTTGATCCAACATGTCAGCCATGAGAACAACAGCGCCACCCTTCACGATCTCGCCACCCGTTGCAATCACAAATTCCTTTTTCCTTCCACTGCCCTGGAATGGTCCGTTGCGAGCTTAGGCAAACTCTCCCATAGCTGTGCAAGCGAAACTTCTCTTGTTGCCATGCAAGCAAGACCTCCACGTCGCCGTGCGTGGTAGACCTCTCTTGTTGTCGTATGAGCTAGCTTTCTCCCATCCTCATGCGAACTAGACCTCCTCGTTACCGTGTGAACTAGACCTCCTCGTCGCTTTGCGAACTAGACCTCTCCATCATCGTGCAAGCTAAAACTTTCCCATCATTGTGTGAGCCAGCCTTCCCATCACGTTGTGATATTGAGCTCACCCTAGTTCATTCCCGACAAAGGAAAGGTAGCTTGGTAGGATCTGGTTTTTTTTTTTTTTTTTAACACGATTTTGATTTGTATTGAGAGAAAAAAGACATGAAAAAACAATTGTATTGTCTTTATTTTGGACTTTTGAACTTTAATATTTGATTTGGCATTTTTAGGTTTTGGTCTCCAATTGTGGAAGGCAAGAGGAAGAAGTAGACTCATTTTTATTTAGGTCTCGCTACGCTTTGTGGTGGCGATGGTTCGTTCTTCTTAGTGAAGGTCGCGCAGTCCTAAGCTCACATGGGTGTACTCCTCCTCTCTCTTTGATGGCATCGCACGGCGAAACCCTCCCCTTTTCCGGCAGTGACAAGCACCTTGTCTTTGTGCACCCAGTCTTTCCCTGTTCTTTTTTTCCCCGAAGGCTACGTTTTTGTTTTAATATTGTATTTTTATTCTTTTTATTTATTTGTTTTAATTTTTTCATTTATATTGAGGATTATAGATAAATTAAATAAATTATTTTGAAAGGTAGTTTATTAATTTTGACTAAAAAAATAATGTCCAAAAATTCTTTCCATCCAAAATTAAACATTTGACTATTAAATCAGTCCTTTTGTATCTAAATCGAAAAAAGTAGAGCCAATTTAACTAAAAAAAAAAGATAAATCGTACTTTGTTTAAAAAAGATTAATACTTTTCGAGCAATTAACAATAAGAAAATCTAGATTCATACTTGTAGGTGATGGGTGGAGCGATAAGTAAACCGCATATTTACGTGAGAAGGTTGTATTTGTTTACATTAAATTTCAAATATTACCGAGGGCCAATAACTGTAAAAAAGAAAGTTCAAACGGATTTGCGAGAAAAAAATGTTGAAATGACCAGGCCGGTAATTTAGATCACGACATGATGATACGACACAAACTCGACATGAAAAATACAGGTTAGGGTTGGGAAAATAGGCATCGGGTTGGAATTGTGTTGAACCCGTTTGACCCACACAAAGAACGGGTTGGGTTTGGGTTAACCCGAATCAACACGAAATCAACCCGAAATAACCCGTAAAAAATGTGTCAAAATAAGGTTGACCTGAAAATTAACCTGAAAATTGTTAATCAACCCGTGTAATACAAATTGAACTCGTGTGACCTTAATGTAACCCATATAACCTGAAATTAATTTTAATGTGTCAAATTAGTTTAACATTTGTTGTATATCCAACTTTACATGATTTTAATTTCTAGCATATTTGTTTTTCTTAAACTTATATAAAGTTTTGTTAACTTTTTTGATGGTTTTGTTTTGTTGGGTTATTGTTTATTTTATAGGCTTATTGTTGGGTCTATGGTGTTGCAGGTCTATTGAGTTTAACAGGTAAGTGTGTCGTGTCAACACGAACATGCATAAAGTAGCATATTGACGGGTTATACAGGTCGAGTCGAGTCAACTCGTCTACACATCAGGTTGTGTCCGGGTTGAGTTTTTTTGACCCGTCAGGTCACGGGGTGAGTCTGAGTTGACGTATTAACGATTTATATAAGAATCCAAACCCGACCCGAATCTAACCTGTGGACCCGAATTAGCAAAATCTTCCCCTTAATTCTAGACTCAAACTTTAGGCTCTAATGTACAGCCAATTGTCCAAAAAACGCACTTCCGCCCTTTTCCAAGTACTGCCTATTTGATCTAGTTCTCTCTCGGCGCTCTCCCGCCCGTCGCCGTGCTTCTCCGTCTCCCAACTGTCAATTTTCCAGGCGAGGTTTTCGTTTCTTTTCCCTTTCGGTAAGCACTCAAATCTTTCCCGGGAAAAAAAACGAAAGAAAGAAAGAAAGAAAAAGTACATAAACTCACACTCATATTTATCTGTTGCTATAATCTGCGTTTCTATATAAGAGGCGTAAGGGATTCTGAAAAATTAGAATAGAGTAGCTTTATTGTTTAATTCAAAAAATTTCGCAAAATTATTGATGATTACTTTGTTATGATCCCAAGTTTTAGCTTCGTTCACGTTTAATTTCAAAAATAATTGCGTAATTTCACATGAGTGAATGGTTGAAGTTGCTTTGAGGCTGGATTTTGCGAAATTTTGTTGTAGTTTTCTTTACCATATCCAGTACTTTTAACACATTGGACTCAATATAGTTAGTGTTTTTTGTTTCTTATTAATTTTATATATAAATAAATTTGATATTGGAGCACTTATTTATTTAATTTTTCAAAGCTATGAGAAATGAACAATTTTAGTGCCAAAGAAGTAAATTTAGTCAGTGTTTTTGAAGCTGAGAAAAATGAAGAGAAGTATTTGCTATATGCCGGAAGAAGTAGTAGAGCAAATTCTGTTGAGGTTGCCACCTAAGTCTCTAATGAGATTTAAATGCGTTTGTAAGTCTTGGTACGCTCTGATCAGTGACCCATTATTCGCTGACAAGCACCTTCACTTTGGTATCGACAACTGCAAGAAATCGTCCTCCTTATCCATATTCTTGGGTTGGACTCGCCAGGAACTGTCCTTGGACCATATCTTCAATAATCGTAGCTACGCGGATCTTGATAAAGTTTTGTCTTTGGTCACATTTTGCGATGGGGATGATAGTACTAGTAGTATCAATTTACCACCTACTTTGGAAGAAGAAGTGAATCAACTAGAGACTTTTGTAAGTCTTCATTGTAATGGCATCATTTGCCTGTTTGATCGTTTCGCCTTGCATGAAAAGTCAATTGTTTTGTGCAATCCATTGCTTCAAGATTTCAAGCTTCTTCGCACGCCAAGCCTTGACCCTGACTTCAAAGTTTTGGGACGTGGATTTGGTTATGATGCCAAAGCTAATTATTACAAGTATATTAAGCTTTGTTGCTTTATGAGTGATCTTAATTTATCTAGAGCTTTGGTATATTACTTTGGGAATTGATTCTTGGAAGGAGATCGAGATTGATCTAGAAGGTAAGTTCTGTCTCCCTTGTGCCATGGGGGGGCATTGTAGAGGTGTTTATTATTGGGTTAATATGAGTTTACCACATTCGGAGTATATGATTCTTTCTTTTGATATGTCTGATGAGGTATTTGAACACATACCGTTACCGGATCACATAAAAAGGGTAGATAGGAAATCGGCAAAGAGACTTGCGGTGTGGAATGAATCACTTGTCCTCCTTTTCTGCCCCGAAAACTTATGGTTTTCAACATCTTTTGAAATATGGGTTATGGCAGACTTGCGGTTGAAGGCTTTCCTTCTTGGAAAAAAAACGTTACGATGAGGCCACAAGCGTGCATTAATTTCAGTTCCCTGCTGACGTTTTGGAAGAATGACGAGATTTTGTTCGAAACTAGAGATGGACATCTTGTTTCATGCAACCTTTATAGCCAAAAGATTAGGAAACTTCCCATTCATGGAGCTGTGTTGCCAGGACGAACTTGTGCTGATGTATTTTTTAAGAGTATAGTCTCAGTCAGGAGAGGAACACATGCAAGACACTGGCAAAATTAATTTGTAAGTTCGCTGCAGATACCCTGTTATGACTTTTGCTAGAATTATGCTGTGACTTAGATTATTAAAAGATGCATCCTTTATGGATACAATTGCACTGAAAGTTGTAAAAAAAGATGGTCAATTCCTCTGTTACTCTGAGGAGATTGGAGTCCAATCACTTAAACTCTAAGTTTGTGCTTTTATATTGCTTCTTGATCAGTCATGTTTCTTGTAGTTAATGGAACGCATTGCTCGCTCCCTTAGAGCAAGAATCGAGTCTTATTTATATATATTACACGATACAATCATAATATATATGTTACACCAGTTTAAAGTGACAGGTGAGCACGGAAGATACGGGGTTAGCTGTAGTACCAAGTGCGAAAACTACTTTGGGGGTGCCCATTTTATATTTAAACTTACGAAGGTATACGCTAGTTTAAGGTGGTATTTAGTTTACTATTCTTGGGAAGATAAGAGGTGTTGTTTTACATTTACTATATAGGAGTAATATTTGGAACTAGGCGGTAGAAGACTGTCTTCCATACGCTCAGAAGCACTAATAATGCACACACAGAGAGAGAGAGAGAGAGAGAGAGAGATCTTGCAGCCATTTGGCATTGTCATATGATAGCGCGAGGTTTTCCTGGTAAGTTGTGTTGAAAACCAATGGAATGAATAGCAATGCTATAGCCTGTCAAAAAAATTGTAATACTATAAGGTAAAAGAGCGTGGTGTGAAACAGACTTTCTGCTAGAGAGTGGCGTGGAATCGATTTCTAAGGACAAATTTCTTGCCAAGTTATGGTATTTTTTGAGCATGTTTGGGAACATAGTTTGGACTGAAAATTTTGACTCTAATCCATCATTTGCTTTTTCTTGAACAAATGCTTCTTCCAAAACTTGAATTTGGAGTTTTGTTGTTTGAACAAAGTAGCCTCTAAAGATTGTTTCTGAAGCTAGTTTGAGTAAACTTTCTATTGATGGATTCCAAATTTACTAGCTGCCAATGAGATGGATAACTTGTTTTGGGGATTTTCCTTTCGAAGTTTTCAATCAAAAGCAAACATCCTTTTATCGTATGATTAGCAATTTACATGCCTTTTGTGACGAATATGCAAACTGAAAAAGAACAGCATGAAACAAATGTAATCCATAACTCTTCAATGATTTCCCTAGAAAGTAACGTTCCAAGACCTGGCACAAATTACAATACCAAGACAGAAGCTAAACAAATAAAGTTGGTACAAGCAGAGAAAAAGGAAGGAAGTAATTGCACTTATCATTTTTTCATTGAAATTGGATTTACAGTGTACAAAAAAGAATCCAATCGGCACTATTAGTTCCAAGCTTTTCCTAAAAGGGAATGAACCACTTTCCCATCTCTAAATTGTTGACATTACAATGAGTTTCACATACCTTTCTGTAATTCCTTATATCTGAGTAAGAACCAATACGCACTCCAATGAAGCATTTAAGGTTTTAGTATTCCTCAAAATCTTCTACTTGGAGATGAGCCAATGTACAACTACCACTGCGCTGTTTCACTAGTGAACCCTCACTGTCATTGAATTTGTATCCTCTTCTCATAAGAAGAGCTTTTTTCAAGGGCAAAACACAATTTACAAATCCCAATTTGGGTGTCATTGAACGCCTGTGGTGGATTCATCAGAAACTATGACGGTCTCCAAAATCGGCCGACTTTCTTCGCCATTCGAACTCTCCAAACTCGAATACCTACAGCTATAATAGAAAACAGCACTCATCATGGAGTCAATAAGCACCACAAACGAGTTCATGAGCACCAAGAGTGGCCCTTCCCATATCCGCGAAGACCCGTCTCCGTAGCTCAGTGTCTTTACTCTGTGCTCGAACAACCCTTCGACAAAAGCCGTCCCGATTGCCGACCCGAGAAATATCAGCAGCCCCACATGAGTCTGTCCCTTGATCAAGACCCCAGACCGGAACAATGCCTCCGGTCCCGACACATCTTCAAGGACAGAAATCACCACTGCGATACTGCACACTATAACGGCATTGGCGTATACAACCGAGAAAACAAGGCCGACCGCAATCGCGGCATACACAACAACATCCACATCCGGCGGAGACCGAATTATCGATAAAACGTTGGAGACGGCGGCGAGGACGATGAAGAACAATGTGATGCATCCAACAATCACCATACAAACCCAGATGTAAGTAGAAACAAGCCGTCTCCAAATCTTCCTTATGATTGCGAAGAATTTGGAAGAATCGAATTGCTTCCTCGAATAGCTACAGTCCACGGAGTAAACCACCGCGGCTTTCGACAACAAAGAGAGAGAAACATACAGCGGGAAGCACACGACCGACGAAATCGCCATCTCCGCGAAACGCTGATACGACTGTTTGACGAAAGGCCTCAATGGAAGTCCACTGGATTTCGCGATCAACAGCAGCCTGATGGTGAGCCTCTTCACGAGCGACTGATCGACGAGGACGTTCGACAAGACGACGGCGGAGACGGGGCAAATGAGCAAGGCGGTGATCGCCATGAAACTCGACGAGTTATAGCGCAGAATCCGTACGGTCTCGCGCAAGATCTCCAGCGCGTTCATCGATCGGAACGAGTGACCATCGGAGCCGTTGGCTTGATCGTACGGCTCCAATTCGAAAGCTCGCGGACGATTATGATGATGATGATTCTGGTGTTGAGTCTCCTCCGATGATCCCTCTTTTCTCGAATGATCCAATCTCATCCTCGGAGAATTATCAGCAGAAATCTCCATTTTCAAAAGTTGGCAAGAACTGAGCTCTGAAACTGGAATCGAAGCTTTATTAAATCAATGTGAAATAGATCTGAGAAGAGAACGAAGAAGAAGAGGAGCTCTGGAATCACGAAATCGACGAGGCTCAAATCACAATCCTCGTTGATGGCGATGGAGGGAAGGCGTTTCGCGATGATTTTCTGGGATTGGAGGGACAGGGGACAGGTCACGTGCAGTGTCGCTGAACAAGGAAGGTGGTGTGTGGAGGTGCTTCCATGACGGTCAAAGTCCTGAGGAATGAGGAAAAAAAAGAAAATAAAATTTTATATTTTTTTTCTGTGGGGTAGTCAATTTTTTTTAATCGGATTTTGAATCTAACGGCTAAAACTGTCAGATTTGGCCAGCCTTGGACGGCGACGATTTCGGCTACTGTCTTCTTCTTCTTCTTTTTTTTCTTTTTTTTTTTTCTTGCGATTTATAATGCAATTTATTTTGCCCAAACTTGGATTTTCAATTGTGTGTTTGGTGACTATTCATGTGGACCCCCGTCGGCCCGGCTAGCTCGTCTTGGTAAAGTCGAGGTTTTCCACGTTGACAATTTTCTGAGCTAACGGGGCTCACCAAAATCAAATTATAAGGAAGCTTGGAGATCTAACCTAAAACTTTTTATTAATATAATATAAAGCTATTAAATACTATAATAATTAAAATAAATAAATTAATTTTTAAACATGTTATTAATTAAACCTAGCTAGTTTAATACTTAACACACCTATTATTGGAACGGTGTGGGTTCAAAACCCACTTAAGACATATTGCAATTTAACTATTGCTATTGTAGTTATGAAACTGAAAGTCTACCCAGAATTGTAAAATCCTTTCACTCTGAACGATTGCGTTGCGGATTGTATTACAATATTTTTTTAATTTAAACCAGTTTATCAAACAGTCTATAATACTTTGTTTGTTTCATGATTCAATTTTAGGGTAATTAAAAGAGTGATTTAAACTTTAGAGTGAAAGCCGTAAACATTTTAAAGCTCTTACATCCTACATTATAAAATAAAAATATGTTATAGTGTAAAACTTTCTCATGCTATATTATGCGTTTTAAACTCTAAAGTTAAAATTTTTCTTCCAAATACCCTATAAATTTTTTATTACAGTATTTTTTATTAAAAAATTGAATTATGTTTAAATTTTTTAGTTCAAATCTATGAACCAGACCTCCATAAATATATATTATAAATATATATTGAGACATCTCGACTTACCCAAATCATAATCCAAAAAAGATTTTCTTTACCAACTCAAGTCGCAACAAAATATATTATATTGTGTCATTTTTTATTTTTCTCTACATCTCAGTTGCCATTCGGGTTGAGTCATCATTTCCATAAACTGTTGCTCAGTCAGAAAGTTCTTCTTTACACCTCTTGTTTTTGTATTTATTGCTTTGAAAAATATTTGAACCTTGGCTTTGTGTACTTTTATTTTTATTTATGAATTAATTTTGTCGTTCTAAAATTTCATTGTAGTTTAATCATTGAACTTTGCTTATTTTCTTTTTAAATTTAATTTATCCTTTTCTAATTATTTTGAGTGATTGTTATATAGTGTGCTTAATACTTTTAAGTGGTTGATTATATATAGATGATTAGGAAATTTAATGAACTTGGGAGAGAGATTTATGTGTTTGTCCAAGCATAAAATGACATGATTGCTGGTGAGATAGGAATATACTTACTAGATTTCTTTAGCCACTAAAGACAACCTAAAGCTTAATGAATCACCATTAACTGATATTTATAGGAATATAGTTATCATTTAATGAAAGGTAATTCTATTTGACTATCGAGAGGCGCTAATGAATATGTTAGAGGTATCCCGATTATCAATTATATGAAATTATATCCCCAAAAGCATTTCTTTTCATTGGTTAGTTTACTATATTTTATTTTCTTAAATTAGTCCTTATATTTTTATTTTAATCAGTTTCAAATAATCCATAGAGTTAACAATTTTAATAATTAACTAAAATTAAAAGCAATTTTCGTGAGATCGATAACCTTGTTTATTAGTTTATTATTTAGATACAATCATGTGTACTTGCGTGTGTAAAATAGCAACAACACCTACACCAAGCATTAATTAAGATTATTTGTGTGCCTATATTTTTTTCGAGCAAAAATTTTTTTTTTTTATGTAGTTGCAAAAGTAGCCTAATTGTAAAATCATATCACTTGACTATAAAATTTAGAGTTCAAATCTTCCCTCCTAAATTATATATATATATATATATATCTTATTATGTATATATTTTTACCAAACATTGGAATATGCATCCTTTAATCACAATAAGGGCATTTTTACCTTCTGCTATTCTTTTTTCAAGTTTTTTTTTTCATCCCTAAATATATTAATCTTTTTTTAATTTTTGCCTTATTGTTAGCATTTTTTTTCTTTTTTTTTTTTGTGTGCTTTTCTTCCCTAAATATTTTATCATTTTTTCATATTTATCTTTCTTTTTAGCATTTCTCTTAAAATTGTATATTTTAAATATATGTCATTGAAGTACCTTCTTTCCATCCAATTTGTCCCTACTAAAACCATTACCCTCCAATATGTCCCCATCTAATTTTTTCGTGCATAATTCTCTAATTTTTTTTTTTATATCAAATGTGATTTTCATAATAATGTGTTTGAAAACACCGTTTTAAACAAAAAAAAAAAATGTTTCAAACCAGTTTTATCATAGTATTTTTTTTTATAAAATTTAAATTATTATAGTGCTTTTAATTCAAACGTTTAGTTTGAACTATATACTCAAACAAATCTTAATTTTTTTTGAATAAAATATTCAACAAATTGGGTACTCATGAACATATGTACGTGCATTTAAACTAGTATATATAGAAGAATTTAACCTTCCATTGAATCATTGGACTCTATTTTTGATCTAATGATTAAAGTTTGGTACACATAGCTTTTTATTCTCTAACACTTCATACATTAAACTTGTCGCCATAAAAAAGAAAACAAAAAACGATGTTTAAAGAACTGAAAGCTAAGTAATTATTTTCATTATAATGCCTTGTCGCCATTGTTGCGGATGAGAAAGTCTCTCTGGTCGGAGGAGAAGAGCACCGACAAGTCGTGTGTGATGCCCTTTGGATTGTAGCTATTGCTTTAGTATTTACAAACTCTGGTCCTTTTTCTCTCACAAAAATACTAGTCCTTTTCCTTCTCGTTAAAAAAAAAAAAAAAAAAAACCCAACAAACCTAGTCCTCCTTATTTCGTATTCCATCTATTTTCAATGATCTCCACGAAAAAAAAAAGGGAAAAAGATCTCTTGATAAGAGAAGAAAGAAATATTTAAGAACCGTCCTAATATCCTTCGTATTCAAGTTTCGTTTTTTTTTAATACCCTTTTTATTCTTTTTCTTTTCTTTATTAGGGAATTCCCTTACTTTTTATTGCCTTTTAGTGATATAACATAGATCCTCTACTATTATGAGTGCATTTTATGCTAATATCCATTTTTTTCACTTGCATGAAATGACTAAATTATCCAACTAATTCTAGTTCTTGATCTTAACATCCAAACAATTAGTTTTTTATCGCACCATACAACCATTAATTTGAATAAAATTTTGTCTTTAGATTACGTGGAAACAATTAAAAAATGTATAAAAAAATCTAAAATGAAAATTGGCTGCACTTAAAAGCAAAATGTCGTTCTTACACATCGAGGATAATGTGCATAAAACGGTACCTTATAGTTTTTTTATAAATATCATTTTTATACCCTTAGCCTGTAGTTTGTAAAGTGAAATACTTTTTATTAATAAATACTAAATTATTTTGTTAAATTATATATAAAAGAAAATAGCTACAACCAATACCAAAAAACGAATTAATCCACATTATGCTTTTCAAATTTTGAATAATCTTTTGTTTTGATTTTCATATATGGTTTTACAAGATTAATTTAGGATTTGTTTATAAAAGAGTAAAATAGAAATCTCATATAAAAAAACATGAACTTAGGATACTAAAATAAATTTTTGAAAACTTCAAAGTATCGTTTGATATTATTTTATCAGTAAGGTATCAATATAATGTTTTTCTAAAACACAGGTATTAAATAATTACCCAAAAAGTTATACATTGGTTTGATAAAAATAAATTAAACCATGTTGGAGTTAAAATCGGCTTTAAATCCCCAAGTCTAGGAACCAAAAGATATAGATCTTATTGGTAAAGATACAATTCTAAAGAGTAAAATCACTTGATCATTCCATTTTTTAAAAAAATCATAATTATTTTAATAAAAGTATTGTCGACTCAAAATCATGTTCTACTGATAAAAGTTTTTTTTTCTTACCATAAATTATCACATTATTTTCTTAAAAATATTATGCATTTATCACGGGATAATTTTTTTTCCCCACAACTAACACCACAAAAGTGACTGCGGTCACATTGACAAATCTCCTCGGATTTCTAAGGAATCAAAGGCCCTTGTCCTTGACTGTAAGGTAGAAATCTAGTGATCTACCAAAAAAGTGGAAGTCTAGTGACATTGAGTTTACTTCTAATTGGAACTTTAGGATTCAAGTCTTATGATGAAAGCATTGGAGACTATTTGTAAACTACCCGCTTAACGTTCATTAGTTTTGGTAGGATTTACAGTTATGGTTTTATTCCAACATTTCACAGTGTCGGAGGCTCATTTATTCATGTTCCGAGGAGTAATTAGGATTTGTCACTCCTCCCAAATCCCAAATTTTCTTTCACCAAAAAAAAAAAAAAACCCTTCATTGTGGGATTGTCTTCGGAACTTCATAAGTCAATACTGCTTTTGCTTTTGAAACAACTACAGACAACCATCACCTTTTAGGACCCCTTGCTTGTAATTATTATTTTTTGAATAAATTATGTTGACATCATATGTGTTTATTCAAATTATAAAGATACCTCGTGGACCAAAACTAATGTTACTAACTATGCTTGGACTTAACTGTGTTATAGTTTTACTTAAAATGACAAAAATATCCCCTTTTAATCTCAACTATTAATCTAAAAACATCAAATCTCAACCATTGATCTAAGTAGAAAGCCCTAACTAATCTAACTTAGCCAAGTAGCACCTTCCCCTATAACCCAGCCAAACAACCCTTCCCCCACAACTCCCTCCCCCGTCGCCTAGTCTAGGCCCCCACCACCCCTTCTTCCATGCCGACGACCCCACTTCCTCTCCCAACCATTCCAATCCCCTGTCGGCGACCCTACCTCCAGGCCCAACTACCCCAACCTGTAACGCCCCTATATGGGGGTTAACAGTTTTTAATGAGATAAAATAAAAATAAATAATAAAAGTAAAACCTTAAAAATAAAATTTGCCCGGGACTTAAATGAAAACTCCCAACTCAAAAATAAAAATATAAACGACAAATAAACCACAGTTTTAATGTAGCACCTTAAATTTAATAATATAAACTGTTGTCATCATCATTTTAACCCTCAACACATTATAATACAGTCACAGAAAGTAACAATTGATGCTTACATTATCATGAAGAACATTCTCAACGATTGAAGCAGTCCCAATGTAATATAGTTACATCACTTCCTCAACTATATTTCTCGTAGCCACCTCACACTTAGTGAGTCCTGAAAAGATATAAACATAAGGGTATGAGCAACACTATGCTCAGTAGAGAAAGCCATTACTCACCTTTAGGTTTTTATCATTACCACATTAAAACCTGCATGGTTAGTAAGTCACATCATATTCCAGATTATGAGGTTTATTATGATCACATCTTATGGATACCGTAGTTAATCATTACCAAGTGTCATAATTACACATTTATACAAATATTACCAATCATCATTGTTCCTAGGTATCCATGTTAAATTGAGTATCACTCAACTCATCGAAACTCAAATGGGCGCACTTGATCACCCTATAAACATTCCAAGGGTGTTCCGGTGAGGGGACATCAAGCCCCGAGTCCTCACCAAGTCGATTCCTGTACAGTGTGTTCTGGGACTTTCAACCCAAGGAAGCGTCATCACCTTCCCCCTATTTTACCTTTTAGGGTATTCATGCCCAAGGACGTAATCGCCGCCCTCTTCATGTCTCACCATTTCTCTATATTAAATCATTATTAATAGAGTCAGTTTTCCTAACCATGCTTCTCAATTTATAACATGTGTCAATTCATTATGTTCCTCGCCGTACAATACAAGACGAGTCCATGTCATAGTTTCATATGTGATACACATATAATATCAGTTCAACATAGATATATATATATTGCGGCAAAACAATCAATTTTAATTCTATAAAAACCTCACAAAAGATGAGTAATAGAATCCCTACCTTTCAAGCTTATCAACAGTCTCTTAATCCTGGAATCAATTAACGTTAGCTCCATACTCCCTTGATCCTAAGGCGTGCATAAGGACAATTAAAACTAAAGCACAACATACAACTACATTCATAAAATTTATTTTAATTTAATCTTAGAATTTCAAGAAATAACCACTGCCCATAGAGGTATTACAAAGTTTAACAATATAAATTTTCTGTCTAGGGCATATACACTTAGACTTCATACATATGCTCCAAAATAGCAACAAACATAAACTTAGGTTTAAGAACGCAAATTTGAATAATCCTTTAGTATAAAAGAAAATTTATAAATGAAAAACTAAATTTGTTCATAAGATTCTAACCTCGGATTATGGTTAGTTGGAAGCTTGAAATGGCTTCAAAACAGGTTCCTTTACTTCGGTATGACTGAAATTCTTGCTCAAATGGAGGTGATGGTGGCTGATTTTTATGGCTGCCTTGAAGAAGTTCTCTAAGTATTTTGCTTCAGCAAAGAAATAAGAAGAAGAGTGTGGGAACCGTGGAAGAGAAAGGAAGAAAAGATGAAGTCTTTGAAGAGAAGTGATAAAAACAATTATAGAGGAGACATGTTGAAGCATGTCACGGAGGAAATAAAGAAAATGAGGGTCAAGAGTAGTTGGAAAAGATATCCTTATGTCTCATCTAAAGACTTTAACACACATAATGCCAATATGACATTTTTGAGATTTATTAGAAGTTCTAAGGCTTTTTAGTAATCATACTAAATAAATATAGGAGAATTTTAGAAAATTTAAAAATAGATAAAAATAAATATTATAAAATAAATTTAAATGAAGCAATTTTTTTTTTATACACTAAAAATTAATTTAATTACCTCAATACCCGTTAGGAGAATAACGGGTGTCACAGCTCTACCCCCCTTAAAGAAATTTCGTCCTCGAAATTTCAATTCTAGCAATACTAGTAAAAATTTTAATTCCATTATGATTCCAATTCCGAGTCTAAACCGTTAATGTTGTTTGTCCTCCAAATTTAAGTTATCGTATCTCCACTTATTTACTTGCATAATAAATCTTACTCCTAAATCCCTCAATGAGAGTATTTCTGACAAGTTTCAACTTATAACACCGTATAATAGTCTAAGAATCTGATCAGGCATACATATTGACCATACCATGATTCCAGTCCTTCATTGTCCATGGACTGTGATTTACAATCACATTTAAGGAGATTGCTAGAGAAATTTTATATACTTCATCTTTAGGTTCCTTTTCCTTTTTGAGTAAGGAAAAGTCAAATATATTTGATTTCATACCTCAACTAATAAACTAAAACATAATCATAAAACATATATCACAAACACTTTTATTCAAAACTATACATTAAACTTACTCATAGAGATATTAAACGGAATCTCAGAGTTGCAAACATACCCGACATATTTTTCATTAAACAGCTATCCTCATGACACAAACATTCAATCCAAATAATATACTCATATTTCATGTGGAATATCCCCATAACTGACTCTGGTACTTCCACATAATATTAACAGAATATTACACATTACAAACATGATACGGATACGTTTCGAGAGTACAAGGCACTCCGTATACCAGCTATCCATATCATGCATGCTTAGAGGATACAAAAACATCGATAAACAAAAGATCGGACCTTAAGAAGGATGCGTTTCGAGAGCATCAAGTACTCCGTATCCAACCATCCCGGCATTAGGCTCAATGAATCTAAAAGATTTAACAACGACGTACCACAAGAAACACATAATACAAGGTAAACGGTTATTCGTAACACACGAAATACGGACACACATGCCTACATGCCAAAGATAAAACAAAAAGATTACAGATGGAGATTCAAATCAATTGGCCGCTCCCGGCTTTCCCTTTCCCATTCAAGCTTGGATGTTGCAGTGTCGGATTCTGGATGTATGATTTGCATTTTATCTATCAATTCCTCAGCTGTTGAAGCAGTAACAAAGATTTGTCTCTCCGATTCTGTAGTGATGTTTTCTTCCACAGCGTAATCTAGAAATTTCAAAAGACCGTCATAAAAACCATTTACGTTCAGCAGACCCAAAGGTTTGGAATAAAAGCCCAACAATTGCCCACAAGCAACTATAAATATTTCCTCAAGAGTACCTAGACCACCAGGTAATGCTATAAAAGCATCAGAATTATAGATTATGTCTTTAAAATTTTTAGGGATACTCCTGACTCCTTCTCCCTTACCTATGGTTTCCTTACAAAGGTTTCCTTCAACTGGAATATGAGGCCAAATTCTTACATCAGTAGCGTCGCTAGACCTAGCTGCTAGTGCCATATTTACCATCATTTTTATACTACCACCCCCATAGATTATGTTAATCTTCTTGCGTGCTAGGACTTGCCCTAAGTGATTTGCAGCTTCTAAATAAGCTTTATCTTTTCCAAGGCTGGAACCACAAAAGACACAGACATTCTTTATTTTCTTCGTGGACTGGGAGGTAGACATATTTGGTTTATAGAAGTGGTTGCTTAATGTCTGCTCCACTTAGACTTCGGTTTCTACATAAGTTTTTAAAGATGAGAAATATACAAAAAGGGCTAAAGAGATAGACGAGTAGGTAATGAAAAGGTAATCCAAAGATTTAAACAAAATCTTGTGCGGATAAGAAAGTAAGATAAGGTGATTGATAGTTTACAGAAAATCTGATTCGCTTTTTGAAAAAGATTAGACTCTAATTGTATAACTTTTGACAATTGAGAACAATTCGACAGAAGACCCTCATGACACAACTGTAGACTTTTTGACAAATATACACCAAGTCTAAAAATTTAATATAAACGACAAATACTGTAGAACTTTTGAAATTTGAGACACAAATCTTGAAATATCTGGATAAGCTTTTCAAAATTCAAACATATTACTGTACCGTATGTAACGTGTCTGATAAGATAATATA
The DNA here is from genome assembly GCA_025403435.1 of Artocarpus heterophyllus. Classification (NCBI taxonomy): domain Eukaryota; kingdom Viridiplantae; phylum Streptophyta; class Magnoliopsida; order Rosales; family Moraceae; genus Artocarpus; species Artocarpus heterophyllus. Next base: position 6,328,450 of record CM046340.1, read on the forward strand.
TTTTATTTAAGAAAATCATAAATTAAATAAGATATTAACACTTACTGTATCAATCTAATAATCACAATTATTTCAAACACAAAAGTAAATATTCTGAGTAAAAGAAAAACACAAACTGTTGAACATCAGCTAAAACTGCTTCAAATAAGTAAAGACTAAATAACCTTTATAGAGCGATGACTTATTCCCCATCCAGTTTTCTTATGGCTTGACAAACAGGATCTAAAAATACCACATTCCTGAGGCGTTGTCTTTCTGTATAAAATTTAGGCCAGAGTTTAAAAATAGCTCCTTGAACATATCCACTAGGGTGACCGTGGAGAGGAGGATGGATGCTATCCAAGTTCTCCTTTAAAAGTCCATTCCTACAAAACCTTATTTTATCCTCTCTATTCGTAGACATATAACCAGGTGAAGTACATTTACCGTTACAATTTTGTCTTCCACATTTGTTACAAGTGACCACGATGGCACGAGCTCTTCTTTTCATTGCACTACGACTGGTACCCGTTCCTGGTAAACCGACATCTTGACTAAAGTCACTCGGACGGATTTTCCCCTCTATCAACATTCTCACATCACAAGGGATACCAAAACGCATAAGAATCCACAACCGAGTAATTCTAGCCTTGTATTTCTTTCTAAGAATCTTTTGGGAGAGTGATGGGAAATACTTTCTCAGGTGTTGGTACTTTGGGTCCATGATGAGATGAAAGAAGAGTAAATAGAAAGGAAAAATTAAGATAGTAAATTGCAGAATCCTAGAATACCTTCTTCTTTTTAGAGGGAAAGAAGAATTTCTAGTGAAAAAGAAGAGGATTTGCGATTTAGAGAGAAAATAACAAATTAAGAGAGAAAAAGTGAACTCAGAGAAATAAGCTCCTAGGCACAGTAAACGTATATGTAAACAATAATTAAACCACTGTATATGACACGTATAGAAACCACGTGGGAGAGACAGTGTGAATCAAACTGATTTAAGATTTAAACTAGGCCCAAATGTTCTAAGTTGAAAATGGTCAGGTTGTTTCGGGCCTTAACACATTTGGAACGAGTTAAATAACAAACATAAAATTGAAAACCAATTTGTATAAATCTTAAACCCAATTCAAAGTCCACTATAGATAAGTTAAGTATGAACAACAAATCTAATTTAACGACAACAAGGATCTTCCTGAATGATCCAGCAACTCAAATAATTTTGTTTTAATCAAAACCTTATTGAACAATGCATACACCTATATGTTATTCATAATACTTAACATCTATCAATGGATTTATCATCATTACTACCAAGGGTTTAGAATGCGACTAACCTTGAAATCAATACGATTTACGTCTTTCAACGTAGACCATATCAACGAACAAAGACACTTGATGTTACTACTTAAGAACATCTACAATCCTCACAATTCTACTTATACAATATATAATTTCCTCATATAACAAAACCTTAGGTAACCAAAAGATTCACTGATACACTTAAATACAATGTACGTAACAAAATATTCCAATTTTGAGATTCATGCATTCTAGACTTTACACAGTCTCAACAGACCAAAAGTCTAACATTTATCTCTCTCATGATTCAATACCATGATTCCCAACTTACATCATATTCCTCAAATATATAGAACTTTTAAGAAAAGACATTGATACTTATGTGCTCCATCGAATCCACACATAATCATTACTTAGGTTTGAATCAATTACGAAAAATTTGGCATATCTATGCCAAACTTTAAAATCAATAAATCAAGCCTTATATTTCTCATTGTTTTTCACGAGACAAAAGGCTTTTAAATCCTCTTATCTATACGAATTTCTCATCGTTTATACGAATTAGATATGCTTATAGATCATAATATTATACGAATCTCTCATAAGCAATCTACTTATAAACTCATTCCATATAATTATCATTCCCTTATAACTATTAATACTTTCCTTCTATAAAATTATTGTACTCATATAACTATTGATATTTTCATTCTATGGCCTTTCCATGTTACATCCTTCTAGACTGTATAAATCAATGTGAAGGTTCATTTTGATGATGACAATAAAATTCAGCTTCAAAACCATCTCAAAAATATATTTTTTTAAAGTGGTGCTACACTCCCTAGGTTAACCGAACCTAGGCTCTGATACCAAAAATTCTGTAACGCCCCTATATGGGGGTTAACAGTTTTTAATGAGATAAAATAAAAATAAATAATAAAAGTAAAACCTTAAAAATAAAATTTGCCCGGGACTTAAATGAAAACTCCCAACTCAAAAATAAAAATATAAACGACAAATAAACCACAGTTTTAATGTAGCACCTTAAATTTAATAATATAAACTGTTGTCATCATCATTTTAACCCTCAACACATTATAATACAGTCACAGAAAGTAACAATTGATGCTTACATTATCATGAAGAACATTCTCAACGATTGAAGCAGTCCCAATGTAATATAGTTACATCACTTCCTCAACTATATTTCTCGTAGCCACCTCACACTTAGTGAGTCCTGAAAAGATATAAACATAAGGGTATGAGCAACACTATGCTCAGTAGAGAAAGCCATTACTCACCTTTAGGTTTTTATCATTACCACATTAAAACCTGCATGGTTAGTAAGTCACATCATATTCCAGATTATGAGGTTTATTATGATCACATCTTATGGATACCGTAGTTAATCATTACCAAGTGTCATAATTACACATTTATACAAATATTACCAATCATCATTGTTCCTAGGTATCCATGTTAAATTGAGTATCACTCAACTCATCGAAACTCAAATGGGCGCACTTGATCACCCTATAAACATTCCAAGGGTGTTCCGGTGAGGGGACATCAAGCCCCGAGTCCTCACCAAGTCGATTCCTGTACAGTGTGTTCTGGGACTTTCAACCCAAGGAAGCGTCATCACCTTCCCCCTATTTTACCTTTTAGGGTATTCATGCCCAAGGACGTAATCGCCGCCCTCTTCATGTCTCACCATTTCTCTATATTAAATCATTATTAATAGAGTCAGTTTTCCTAACCATGCTTCTCAATTTATAACATGTGTCAATTCATTATGTTCCTCGCCGTACAATACAAGACGAGTCCATGTCATAGTTTCATATGTGATACACATATAATATCAGTTCAACATAGATATATATATATTGCGGCAAAACAATCAATTTTAATTCTATAAAAACCTCACAAAAGATGAGTAATAGAATCCCTACCTTTCAAGCTTATCAACAGTCTCTTAATCCTGGAATCAATTAACGTTAGCTCCATACTCCCTTGATCCTAAGGCGTGCATAAGGACAATTAAAACTAAAGCACAACATACAACTACATTCATAAAATTTATTTTAATTTAATCTTAGAATTTCAAGAAATAACCACTGCCCATAGAGGTATTACAAAGTTTAACAATATAAATTTTCTGTCTAGGGCATATACACTTAGACTTCATACATATGCTCCAAAATAGCAACAAACATAAACTTAGGTTTAAGAACGCAAATTTGAATAATCCTTTAGTATAAAAGAAAATTTATAAATGAAAAACTAAATTTGTTCATAAGATTCTAACCTCGGATTATGGTTAGTTGGAAGCTTGAAATGGCTTCAAAACAGGTTCCTTTACTTCGGTATGACTGAAATTCTTGCTCAAATGGAGGTGATGGTGGCTGATTTTTATGGCTGCCTTGAAGAAGTTCTCTAAGTATTTTGCTTCAGCAAAGAAATAAGAAGAAGAGTGTGGGAACCGTGGAAGAGAAAGGAAGAAAAGATGAAGTCTTTGAAGAGAAGTGATAAAAACAATTATAGAGGAGACATGTTGAAGCATGTCACGGAGGAAATAAAGAAAATGAGGGTCAAGAGTAGTTGGAAAAGATATCCTTATGTCTCATCTAAAGACTTTAACACACATAATGCCAATATGACATTTTTGAGATTTATTAGAAGTTCTAAGGCTTTTTAGTAATCATACTAAATAAATATAGGAGAATTTTAGAAAATTTAAAAATAGATAAAAATAAATATTATAAAATAAATTTAAATGAAGCAATTTTTTTTTTTATACACTAAAAATTAATTTAATTACCTCAATACCCGTTAGGAGAATAACGGGTGTCACACAACCCCACCAAACACTAGTCGAACCTCGAATCACCCACAACCAGTCGTAGTCAAGACCCTTCCCCATCAATCCTAGCCCACCCGCCATTGTGTGACCCCGACGAGACCCTTGCCCATGGACCCCCAAAGCCCTCCGTCTACCTCGTTGTCCCCTATCCCTTCTCGTTTCTAGCTACGCCTAGCCCACCCCACCTCCCATCTGCTGCAACCCTAAAGAGACTCCCAACCCAGACCACCGAAGCGCCTCCTCTACCAACCTCATCACGGCACACCACCCTGTTGCCCCTTCCCCGTCACATCCAAAGAGTAGATCATAGTGTTAAAAGGGGTAATGTGCTAGAGTGAAACAACAATAAAAAAAAAAAAAAAAAAACAAATAGAAAATACTTTTGATTATATCATATGTTGTTATGAACACTGAGCTAGGAGAGTTTTGGAGTAGGAAAGCAACAATGGCAAAGTGATTGTCAAATGTGTACCAAAAAATCACATTTCTTAATAGTTTTTAAGTTTTATATATTTTTTCTCAAAAAATATTTGGGCTTTTTATTTTTATTTATAATTTTTAAAGTTTAATGAGAAAATAATTTTTTTTGTACTTGAATTAGGGTTTGTTAGAATTAGTTAATTTTAGTTTTGTTGGAACTAATTTGTTTTGGTTTTGTTCATATTGATGTGTGATTTTGATTATTTTGCGCTAGAGGTGTTCAGGCACGACCCTTTTGATCCTAGGCCCATGAGGGGCTTGTGCCATGCTTGATGGGAAAACCTTAGGCTTAGCCTTGGTTTAGGCCCTGTAGGGCCTAAGTAGGCAAGCCCTACAAGGTTTGCCCTATAATTTTTAATTTTTTAAGTTCTAAATTTTTTTATTTATTTTTAAAATAATTTTTAATAAAAAATTAATGTACAAAATCATGAAACTATTAAGTTTAAAGAAAAACCTTTAAATATTATATAGAGTATTGAAAAATAGAAAGTTTTATTTTTTTTCAATGTAGGATTTCGACAAATTTATATTTAAATTAGTAATATGTGTATATACATCATAAATATAGTTGGAAATAAAAAATCACACAAATAATTGTTTAGTTTAGTAGTTAATAGACTCTTATTTCTTTTAAAAGTTTGAGGTGCAAACCTCAAGTAGCTCAAAATAGGGTTATTTTCTTGAACACTTAAAAGGCCAAACTTGACAGGCTTTTGGCGTGCTTGGGCTGGTCAGGCCTGTGCTGGCCTTATGGACCTGGAGGGTCAGGCCTGGCTCTGGCCCCATTAGGCGTGTTGTGCCAGCTCAGCCAGCTATAGTGTAGGGCTAGGGCCGGCCATGCCTTGCACTATTGTGGGCTAGCCGGGCCATTTATGGTCGGCCTAACTTATTTGACGCTTATAGATATGTCCGATTGTGAATGTTATATATGATTAGTATGTATAACGACTAACTTTTTAAAATTGAAAATGTGGATTGTATGTTATATGTTTGGGACATTAATTGTAGACTTTTGTTGGACTATATAATTTTAATCTTTGCATTTTGTCTTATTTTAGACATAATTGTTATATTTGAAAAAAAAGGAAAAGAAAAAAAATTATCTTCCATTAAAGTGAAATTTATAGTTACAAGTGTGTTCAAATTGTTTATACTCATTTTTAATGTCAAAGAAGGTCAAAATATACTTTCCAGATGCATAGATTAAAAGTGATTTTTGATAAATCAAGGGGCAGTATTGGTATTTAAACAAAATTAACGGTCAATTAATGGTCAAATCTAACAGTCAACTAACAGAGGGGTTTTTTCTGTAACTTTTTAAATAGTCAAAGGGTATAAGTATGATTAGTTTTGATTCAAAGAATGTTTTTATAATTTGAGTAAAATATATAGGGTATTTTCCAAAAAAAAAAAAACATAATTACAACTAAACAACAACAAGTTTTTTGAATTAGAAGGGTGTTAGTTAGGGCTGGCAATACAGGTTGCGACACGACGACACGACACGAATCCGACACGCTTTTTTGCGGGTTAGTGTCGAAAAATTTGACCACGGGTCATTTTAGTGTCGACCCAAAACTGACCCGTCAAAAAACGGGTCGTGTTCGGGTCAACCCGTCTGACACTAAAATGACCCGTTTCTGACCCGTATTTAATTAATTAACTTTTAAAAAATTAATATTATTTCATATATAATATAAGCTCTTAAAATATCAAATCCTACCTCTCTTATCACTCATCTTCTTGTTAAAGTGGTATGAAACTCTTCTAATTTTATTTTTTTTAATATTATATATATTAATGTGGGCGGGTTAGAGGCGGGTTACGGGTCAAAATCGGGTTACGGGTTATTATTTTTTAACACTGTGCATAAGAAACGGGTTGACACGGGTCGGGTTCGTGTCAACCCGTATCAAAACGGGTCGGGTTAGGGTTGAGAATTCTCAACCCGTTCGGGTCACGGGTCGGGTTAGTGTCGACCTAATTTTGTAAAAATTAACTCCAACCCGACACGAACCCGACCCGCAAACCCGTTTTGCCACCCCCAGTGTTAGTGCTTCCCTTCCAATCATATTTTACATATGTTTTTTAACACGGACTTTTTGATTACTAAATGGTATAAAACTCTCATATGCTATAGTAAAAAATAAAAAAAGTGCTATAGTATAAAGCTCTCATATGCTATAGTATTTTAAACTAAAAAGTTAGTTATAACCATGTTTTTTAAACACCTTAAGAGTTTAGACATTAATATGAAGAAATTAAAATTTTTTCAGATAAAAAAAAAGAAGAAAAACTGGTTGAATGCTTAATCATCGCCCGACACGTTTTACTTTCTCTTCCTCCTTTTTTTTTTTTTTTTTTTTTTTGTCACTTCGTTCTTTCGTTTGCTAATGAAAGAACATGTTTACATGCTTATATGGTAGTGATTCATTTTCATTTCTGTTCACGTAGGATCAATCTTATTACTGTGCCACGCGTATGAAATGCACTTGCTATTAAACTAGTTTGCCCTGGCTATACCTGTTATAAAGGACTCTTACAAAGGACATAATATTCTTGTTTCTTATTAAATTTTTAAGTTCTACTTGGGAAATCATGGTGTCACTTTGATTATTAAATTAAGAAAAATCCATATTAAATATGTTTAAAAGTCTTGCCTCTTGTTCACAAGTGATATGTGACGCGTCTAATTAAATGTGATCCAAAAGCCAAAATGTCTATAACTAAAGAAAGTTTCACAATTAAGGATCGTCTCAGCCACGAACAAGAAATGCCTACTTGGGAAAAACTTGGAAACATCAGGGCAACCAAAGAGAGCACACTTGCAAGGAATATTTTCAATCTTACGTGTCCACCTCAAATTTAACTTGACTTTAAATTCATAATTAAAACCAAAAAAAAAATGTAAAATTGATAAGGACAGATGGAGTTTTCTTATTTTTTTAATAATAGATAGATAAATAAATTGAAAAAAATTAAAAAGCACCTCCTAAATATCAACGAAATACCGTATTACCTTTGATCCAATATTTTTATAATTTATAAGGTGTTTAAAAAGTAAATTGAAATTAGAGTTAGAAGTGAAAGTACTGTAATATGCTTTATACTGTATCATACTTTTGCTTTACACTATTTAAGTTAGAACTGATAAATTAAATTGAGTTTACTAAATACCATATTAAAATTTATTTAGAAGATTTCTAATAGAATATTTGACAACCTTATTAAAAAAATGGTTTAAATATTTTGGTTCATATTAAAGTTTTATATTGTTTAAATTCAAACCATTTATTTGAACCAATTTTCCTAAACAACCTATATATTATCTCAAAATTATCACAAAAATTTTAAAAGAAGTAAAAAAAAAAAATGACACCATAGTTAGTTAAAGTTTTTTGCAATACTCAAAACCATTAAATATTTGAAAATTAAACAAATTAATTTTAAACCTAAAACAATCCAAAACCAATGCTTTGATCTTTCTCGTGGATCAATAAGTCCTAGTGAAAGATGTGGCCGAAAAGGTGTTGCTTGGTTGCTTTTCATGTGATATTCAAATTGCTTCAATTTCTATATATATTATGATGCAATTAGGTATAAAACTACCGCTAAATTATACGTGCAATGCAACAATATAAATTAAGTAATGTTATACACCCTAAAACTAAATCTTTGTTTTTTTTTTCTTTGTTTTTTGTTTTTTTTTTTGGAGTGAACAGGGGAATTGGGGCAAGACTCTATTTTTTATTTTATTTTTAAAGAAAAACCTCCTTCTATTATTGATTAAATTTTTAATCATTGACTTGATTTTTTAAAGAGAATTTTTTTGAGGTTGTGAATAAAGAACACATTTAAGTAGAAACACAATTACTTTTAGATCAGCTTGAATTGACAATTTTAACTCAAACCACAGTTCAGTTTGAAATAATTTTATTTTGAACTCTTGAAATCCTGCTTCCCAAGCGCTAGATTATTGGCTTGGTTTCATTTGGTATTTGGGTTTTGGCCGTTTGAATCCATGTGTTCAAGTTAAACTATTGTTTGGTAAACAAAATAACCATGTATTTGACAAAATCAATTAAAACTCGTAAGTTTCAACTCAAATATTTTAAAGCTCTCACATGCTACAGCAAAAGTATGCTACAATAGAAAGCTTCAATAAAGTACCATGCTTTTAGGTCAAACTCTCAGTTTCAACTCACTTTCTAAACACTAAAGGTTCGAAAGGATGAGAATAGATTAAAACAAGACAAGCCTCTAGTTTTGAGAACTTGGTTTCTCTCTTTTAACTGTTTTAAACTATTCTCTCTAATAAAACCTTTTTCTATTCTCGTTTTCTTTCAAGCAATTTTTCTCTGTTGTGGTTGTTTTCTTCAAATTCAGACTTTCGTAATTCCAAATACTAGTTCAGACCATAGCTTAAATTATTAGAACTGTTTTTATTATAGTATATGAGAATTTTACATTATAATACTTTTTCTTGATAGCATATAAAAATTTTATATTATTTATAACTGAAAAAGTAGTCCAAATCACTTCTCGTCAAAACACCCTAATATACGTTCAAAACTACTATTCTAAAATTGTAAAGGTTTAAAACTATACCGATTCAAACACCCGTTACATTACAAAGGGAGTAAAAAAAAAAAAAAAAAGAAGACCAATATCAGAATTGATAAGGAGGCAATTCCAAAATCCAGAGTCCGGGACCCCTCTAATGTCCAAATGCGGGCCTTTCCAGAAGCCAGGTTTTGCGGAGAGAGTCCCGCTTCTAGACGCCATCATCTGATCGCCATCGTCATACCCACAAAAACAGTTTCCTCCATCTCTCTCTCATTATCTCTCTCTCTCTCTCCAATCCAAATCCCCAAACCCTACTCTTAGTAGAAAAAAAAAAAAAAAAAAAAAACCTAATTTCTTCTCTGCTCATCATTCATGGCGACCTCCCCACCACCACAACCACAATCGCCGCCATCGCTGAACCTCTGCGCTATCCTCTCCGAATCGAAGCGCATAATCAACGCCCACTCCCGCCACTTCCTCGCCCTCTCCGTCCTCTTCCTTCTCCCTCTCTCCTTCTCCTTCACCGTCTACCCCACTCTCCAAACCCTCCTCGCCGATCACCTCCCAAGAAACTCCCAAACCTTCCTCTACCCCCACGATCACCACCACTACCCCCAGATTCCGACCAAGACTGTCCTCCTCGCCCTCGCCTACGCCGTCTTCCTCTTGCTTCTCGCCCTCTGCGCCGTCGGATCCATCACCTACAGCGTCTTCCACGGCTTCTACGGCCGCCCCGTCAAGCTCCTCTCGGCCGTCGGATCCGTCCTCGACTCCTTCTTCCCTCTCCTATTCACCGCTCTCATCGTTCAAATCATCATCTCGGTGATCGTCGTCATCTGCGGTCTCTTCGTGTTTCTCGTGATCTTCGCGATTCGATTGCTAGGGTTCCAAATCGTGTACTCCTCGCCGTACTTTCTTGGATTCTCCGGAGCCGTAGGAATTGCTCTTCTCCTGGTTCTGGTCTATCTCCAGGTGAATTGGATTCTGGTGAGCGTGATCGTCGTCGTGGAGAAGAGCTGGGGCTTGGAATCGCTGAGGCGAAGCGCGGGTCTGATCAGAGGGATGAGAGGGACGGCGTTGTCTCTGCTCTTGTTCTTGGGGTTCTTCGCGACTTTTCTGGCGTGGTGTAGCTCGTTCTCGGCGATGGTCTTGGACGACGTCGCCAACGGGTGGAGGAAATTGGAATTCGTCGTGCAAATCGTCGTTACTTCGACATTTTTAACGATTGTTCTGCTCTACAAAGTCGCCGCCAGCGCCGTGCTCTACATGTACTGCAAAGCCTTCCATGGGGAGCTGGCTATGGAGATCGCAGAGGAGTTCGCGAGGGAGTACGTTTGCTTGCCCTTTGACGAAGGGAAAGTTCCTCATGTCGTTTCTGTTGCTTATGCTTGAGAAATGTTACGAGGTTAGTCAATTGTCGTTACCCTTTGTAATTGTAATTTCACTACCTGAAGTTTTGATCTTTTTCACTTGTTTGTTTTGTATTAATGTAAGACTTGGTGTACAAATGGTCATATACAAAATATAGCTAGTTACTCAAAAAAGGGGAGAAAATGAAGCTGCTTCTTCATTTGTTATAGAATCATGTGTTGGTGAAAAAGTTGTGGATCTTTAATTTAAGAAACTGTACTGTAAAAGAGTGCATATATTGTTTTGAAGTCTCAAGATTTTGTTCTTTTTCCTTGCCAAGTAATATTATTAAGAACAACGTTAGAGACCAGTATAAAGAGAGAGAAGAATCCATAAATGTACAAAAAACCAAACGAGACGTTGGGTTTTGAACATATGCTCGTGATAAGCAGGGTTGTCTGTATTAGCATTATTGTCATGGATTGGTGGGGGTGTTTGGTGTGGGCGGAAGACCCACTAAGAAAACCTTGAGATTTCTTTAGCGCCATCTAGTACTTGTTTCCTATTTAGTTTACTCACTAGGAAGACTTTAGGATGAAAGTACGGAAATCAAGGGAATTTGTGAATAATGTGCAGATATAAATGATGTCTATGCGTGATTACGGAGTGTGTTAGAACAAGTAGTTAAAACGGAGTGTGTTAGAACAAGTAGTTAAAACGATTTTACCGGGAGAATGTGAAAGCTTTATACAATAGCTAACTTTGCTTTAGATTGTATTATGTGAGAGCTTTATACTGTAGTAGTTTTAACTATATCGTTGAACAAGATTGTCAAACGCACTCAGAAAAGTCGGTGAAAAGCAGGGGTTAATGAGTTATTCAAGGTGCGTTAGTGCATGACAACGTAGCTTAACATTTAAAAAAGAATAAAAAGAATACTTTTTTACACATTTAAAATGCTCAATCCTTGTTCTTTTCTTGCATGGAAAGCTTCACCAAACCATATAGGAAGCTTTTAATGTCAATATCTCAAAAACCTTTTTCATATTGAGTGGAGCAACACATCTATTTATACTCATCTACGTTTTAAGCAGATTAGAACTCAGGTTCATTTTATCAGAGCTTTATATCGAATCTAAATTAGATGAGATTAAGACCTATCTTATTTCTTCCAATCCATTCATTTTTGTGGTCGTTATCGCATTTCCAAAGACTTTCTTCCTTCGAACAATTCCCCTTTTGAAATTTTTGTAAGTTGTGTGCATCACTGTCGTTCTTCGATCCACGCTGTTTTCAAAATACCACAAATATTTCTCAGGTTTTATCCCGAATTCTTGTCCTCTTTGTCCATTTTAAGCTTGTCGCTCGTAAATATTATTTGTCCTTTCTACGGTTCGTGTTGTTTTTGGCATTTTACCGCTTCTTCTGGTTAATGTTGTTTTTCTGGTCCATTTTTGTTATTGTTGTTTCTGACATTTGTAGTTCGATATCGTTTCCCAGTTTATGTCGTTTACTTATGGTATTGTCGTATTTGAATTATTGTATTTTTTACTTGAATTTCTGTGATTTGGAAGTTTTCATTTTTTTTATTTGCGGTTTCTAAGCTGTTGTTTGTTTGGAGTACTTTTGGTACTCAATATATTCAAATTTGGATTCGCGTATTAAGAATACTTTAGATACGTGTTTGTTTCTTTCAAAATTCAAATATTTTGAGTATCAAGAATTCAAGTTTTTAAAGTTTTGTTTCTCCTTAAATTTTTGATACACGAATGTCTCTAAACTAAAATTCTCTCTCCTATATTTGAGGAAAAAAAAAGTCATAACTTCTTCATTTGATATCCAATTAAGATAATTTTTTTTTTCATTATATTTCTAACGAAGAGAGGAATAAATTAAGATCTATACTGCATATTTTTTAGGACTATTAACATTAAAATTTTATTAGATTTGTGAATAAATCAAAAATTATTTTCACTATTTCTTCAAACAAAAATTTCAAATTTATTTCATATTATGTATATTCAAATCACTAATTTGAATTTCTTTACGAAACGGACTTAAAAAAAAAAGTCAAGTCGCTTTTACTTTATTTTATCGATTGTGCGTTGTCGTTTCTTATGCTTGCCGTCGTTTAAAGTTGTTGTTGTTTTTTCATTTGACGTTGTCTGTAGTTGATGTCGTTTTCTAATATTATCATCGATATAGATTTCGCATCGATCTTTATTTTGGGTGCCGTATCGTTTCTCAAGGCAGGCGGTTGTTTTTCATTGATGTTGTTGCTTTTTATTTGATGTCGTATCCTAATATTATCATCATATATACGTTTAGCGTCGATTGTTTTGTTTTGTTTTGGGTGCCGTCTTATTGTCGTATCTCCTTTTAATATGCTTTTATTTTTTAATTTTTATCTTTTGCCGTTTTCCACTAAATGACGCTTCGTAGTAGTCTTATCGTCTCTACAATTAAAATGTCGTTTTTAATGAGAATTTTGCATTTCAAAAAAAAAAAACACTGAAGATTATTTTAATTTTTTTAATTAAATAAAATTGATTTCTGTGCTTTTTCTTCACACAAAATCCACCATCAACGTTAGTTTAGTTAAAATTAAATATGTGAAAAGACTTTTTCCTCTTCAAAAAGAACTTTTTTTTTTTCTTGTGGTTCGAAGGACAATAATTATGAGTATGGAAATTAAAGTTAGCTTTATGGGGTTTTTCTATGAGAGAACTATAATTTCTTTCTTTACTTACTAATAAAAATGCCATAGTGTAGTTCCAACATCTACACTTCAACTTAAGCTTAAATTCCCCAAAAAAAAAATTTTAATGTTTATACTATAAAATCAAATTAAATCAAACCAATTTGAAATGTAAACCATGTTTGGTACTTTTTGCTTCAACTAAAAATGGTTGTTATAATGTAAAACTCTTATATATTATACTATCAAGGTAAACTATGCTAGAGTGTAAATTTCATATGCTACAGTATTTTTAACGAATTAATTTAAACTAATTAGTTTTAACCAATATTTTCAAACACCTTAGTAATCGGTTTCAGTTCGGTTTGTGTATAGAATTTGGTTTGTTTTGATTTTAAATCATTATAAACCGAATATTTTAGTTCAATCAGAATTTTACCCCGAAAAAAAAAAAGACTGAACAAAACCGTATACACCCTTACTCTTTGCTTTTAACGCAACACCATGTTTGTCGTTTCTACGGTTGGTGTCGCTTCCTTAAGATAACCTCCTGGTATTTTAAAAAAATTTAACCAGGTAAGGATTTATTCTGAATTGTTTTTTTAAAAAATACAAGGGTATTTTTTTTGTATTTCAATAATAAGACAAATGTGAGATTAAATACCGTTTTTAAACTAGGAGATTAGTCTTTATATTTTTGTAATAAGATAAGCATGAGATTTTGAAAGAAAGATGGAGCATTTAAGAAACATTATCCCTTCCTCTTCTTTTTTATTTTTTCGTTCGTAATAAATTTCCCCAACGCTTTTAAATCTAATTCCGCGTTTCATTCAGATCCAGATTCCAAAATTTTACATGCTTACTTTGCATTGTTGACTGAATCTTTTTTATAAGTTATGTTTATTTATCAGTTTGACACTTTTGTTATAATTGAAGTTTTAAGTTTTAAAATTATAGTATGTAAGAGCTTTATAATGTAGTAACTTTTTTTTTTATTGTAACTGTTGAAAGTTTTACATTGATGAATTAAAACTGAAGTACTAAACAGACAATGAGATGCTTAGCTAAACAGACAATGAGATGCTTACTTTTCAAGAGTGGTCCCTTTCTTTATAAACACAAACACCACAAAATTATTAATATTGATGGTGTATACATATCAATTATAGATCAATATACTTGCTCTGGATTAAATTTAGAAGCAAGAGTGGGCCCTTTCTTTATAAACATGGCGACCACAAAATTATTAATATTGATGACGTATACATATCAATTATAGATCAATATACTTGCTCTGCATTAAATTTAGAAGCTTACTTTTCAAACTTGTAGAATTATTCCATGGCCGTAAGTTTCGTTGAAGCTTCCCAATATTTCTCGTTCGGATTTTTGTGATAGCGCGTGGTTGACTTATAATTCGTTCTATCTAGCCCTTCCCCCGATGGATACGAGAAAAAACAATCTAATGTTCACATAGTCAATTAAAATGAATAAAAAGTATTATAGGGTGTAGTCGGTTACGTTTTCAATAAGTAATGTTATTATTAGGTGTTTGATATAAATCTGACGATTGTAATTAAGTGAATAGTTGATAAAAAAAATTTATGTTGATTAATGAGTTGTATTCTTATTATACTATATCATCATCTATTGTTAAAACAATATCCTTGTTGAAAAGGTAACCAATAAAAATAAGTTCATATATATAGAATAACCATTACATTTCTTTGATGACAATTAGTTCAGAAAAAATGACATTTTGAACCCATCAGGTAAAAATTTTAATAAATCTCGACTTTTCTTGCAAAAACAATTGCTTGACTTTAGCCATGCAATTAGTCAGTCAATCGTAACATAGACGGTTGGAAAAAGTCATGCAGCTATCCAATTTTTCTTGCGTAAGAGGCCATCTCGAGTTTTGAAGGCTATAAATTGACCAACCGAACAACAAGTGTGAAACTCATTCTAATCACACCTTTCAAATTACTCTCAATTTTATCCAACAATCTCCCGATCCATGGAAACTTCATCAGCACCAAAACTAAGCAAAATCCTGTCTGAATCTCGGCAAATCATCAAAGCTCAACGCCGCAATTTATTCGCCCTCAGCTTCCTCTTCCTTGTTCCCGCCTCCACCACCACCCTCCTCTACCCAACATTCAGATATTTTCTCTTCAATGGCACCAATAACCAATCCGTATTCGATTCTCCCACCAAGAACCTTATCCTTGTTCTCGGCTACGTACTCCTCAACTTATGCTTCTCTCTCTGTGCTGTCGGATCAATCACCTACACCGCCTTCCACGCCTTGTCTGGAGAAACCGTCAAGCTCAAGTCCGCCATCAAATCCATCTCCTCCTCCTTCTTCCCCCTCCTCGGCACCAATCTTCTTGTCTCAACAACCGTTTTTGTGATTGCTCTTGTTCTTTCTTTCTTCTTTTTCTCGACCATCTTTGGAGCTGTATTATTGATCGGGTTTCGGTTTGATCAGATCTTGACCTCTTCTCCTCATTCTTTAGTCGGAATATGTATCGTTGTTTTGGTCGTTGTAGAGTTGGTGGTGATTTATTTGCTAGTGAATTGGGCTCTGGCGTCTGTAGTTGTAGTGGTGGAATCGGCTTGGGGATTCAAGGCCTTAAAGCGGAGCAAGAGTTTGATCAAGGGAAAAAGAGGGCTTGCTATGTCTCTGTACTTGGTTTTCGGAATTGCGTATGCAATTTTTGTTTGGAGCAACAAATATTACAGTGCTACTTCTCTTGGAGCTGATCATTTGGGTACTGGTGATGAGATGATCAAGTATTTGCCGTTGGTTTTGGCTCTGAGAGTTTTGATCACTTCGGGTTTTCTAACGTTGGTTCAGCTTTACAGCACGACTGCGACGACAGTGTTGTACGCTTATTGCAAGGCCATTGATGATGATCGCAAGGAGTTTGTTGGAGATTATGTTAGCTTGCCTTTTGACGAATATGAGAAAGTTGCTGTTGTTTGAACTTGAATTTTATGGGTAGTTGGGAGCCAGAAAAAATTCAAAATGATGTTTTATTAAATAAAGACGTGTACTTTAATTATTGAGTAAGCTTACGATTCTAATTTTTATTATAAAATAAATATAAAAAGATATATTGCAGTTATTGAACGGAGATAATTATAATTTTTCTTATAAAATAAGAGCATAATTAAAATTTTAGGTTATTAAAACTGGCTTTTAAATTTTAAAGCCTTTGCTATTTTTTCTTTTGAACTTTAAAAATTATCACTTTATTCTTGAACTTTCAAAGCCCCTCACTTTACCTCTTGAATTTTAAAAATTACCATTTTGCCCTCAAACTTTCAAAGCTTTTTATTTTGTCTTCTAAATTTGTGATTTTCCATTCAAATAAACGGAATTAAACCTATATGGTTTGCACACATGTCACATATAAGGACAAAAATGAGATTTTATTGCTCTTAAGTTTATTTCACGTTTACACTCTCACTTAATGCTTTTATTTTTTTATTTAAACTCTCATTTAAAATATATATGCCTGCACATTTCTTCTCATTTTTAAAGCATAACTCATTTTATAAGTCGATATTGTTTGCCGATATCTGAATTGGAATACTAAAGAATATAAGTTATGCATTAAATATGAGAAAATAATGACGAACAATTTCGAGAAGAAATGTACATAAAAACCATTCTTAAATGAGAACAAATAAAAAAAGTTAAATGAGAATGTAAGCATGAAACAAAATCTGAGAGCGTAAGCATAAATCATGTGGGCTTAAATATGTCTATTTGAACAGAAAATCAAAAAATAGGAGACAAAATAAGAAGCTTTGAAATAAGGACAAAATGATGATTTTAAAAATTCAAGGGCAAAGCAAATAATTTTGAAAGTTTAAGGGATAAAGTGGTGATTTTTAAGGTTCAAAAGGCAAAGTGAGAGACCTCAAAATTTAGGGGCTATTAATGTTAATAACCCTAAAATTTAATAGACAAGCCAAGGTGAAAAACCAAATTTTCAAAGTTAAGACCTTATCAACTCAATGTACTTCCGTCATTGATTATAGGGTTTAGACTGGTTTGTAATGACTAAACTTTGTAGTGCATTTCGTGTGAATTAACTCTACTACATTTCTCCTTGGCACTACCATCATTTAGACCATTTTCATTTCAAAAACCAATACTATATTTGGCATCAAAAAGAGTAAAATGGATATGTTATTTCATTTGTATTTTAATATATAATGTCATTTTAAATTTTATATCTATTTTGTTTTCTTAATCATTAAGTTTTCAAAATAAAACATTTTTTTAAATAGGCAATTATCTTCTAAATTAAGGAGGTACATACATTAATAATAACATTAATACACAAAAACACTTGATCCCAATAACAAGCTGGTTCCACCAGTACAACTTACTGATGCACAATGGGTGAGAAAACATACCTAATTCCAACAATGGGGAGACGTAAAGACACCACATATCGAGCTTTTCACTAGCTCTTCTAACAAAACTTTGACAAAAGATGAAAAACTCCAAAAGATTGGAACCAAGAGGCCTCCCATACCGAGGATATTTAAAGCGCTAAAGCAGACATAAACAACAAAACACTAATACTAGCGCAATGAGACTTACTGAACAAATGTAAAATAAACAAAAAAAAACAAACATATCACCACAGTCCGAAGAAGGGAAACACAACCACCCCCAACGAACCTCTTCCTTCTAGTAAACACTCACGATTGGATTGCTGTCAAGACCCATTCCCTTTTCTCGATCCAACAACCCAACTCACGATCTCAGTATAGCGAAATACCCCTGGCCATAGATCTGTCCCCCCAAAGTCAGTTTCCTCCAATCTCCACCTTGATCTATTGCGGCCACCAACCTCCAACCAAGCACTCTGTCTGTCGATATATCTCAAGCTTTGAGGCTGAACAACATCAAGCACTCTTAATGTTCACCTGCTCTAACTTTTAACAGCTATGATCTTGATGCACAGGGGCCGTTCTCCCCCATCCCTAAGGCTTCCTTTCCTTTCCAATGCTCCTCCATCCGTAGATTCCTCCAACCCAAAAAAAACCGAAACCAAAATCCGCACCACGCCCCCGTATATTTTGTTAACCTATTCGATGGAGATGGGTGATATTCTCGGGGTAGGGCCGCGCCTGCAAGGCCTTAAGTGAACAATTTGTCAGTGTGGGAAGGCCTTGTTATTGTCAACACATTTTATGGAGAAGGGTGATGTGCTCTCCGTCGAGGGACAGGGCCCACCTACAGGGTCTTTACTATTGTCAATGTCCTTTGTGTGTGGGCGTGTGTTTGTTGGAATTGAGGGCAGGGGCCGGCCCTTTCGGTAATGCTTGGGGGTTTGCTGATTATTTTAGGCTTCTGTTTGATAATTTAATTTTACTTTATTAGTTTTAACTTTTAATAATATGAAACTCTCGATAGCTACAATTAAAATTAAAAAGCTGTTACAATATAAAACTCTTTTATGCTACAATTTTTAAAACTTAAAATTTCATTTACAACTGAAATAACAAAAAGAAGTTAAGATTCAACATTGACCTATTTTTGTTTTCAAATAAAGGGCATCAGATTTTTCAACTTGACAATAAATTGCCTTTGCGCCTCCTATTTTAATGCCAGCGTTTCATTTAAGATTTAGGCCCCAAAATTTTAAATGCTGACTTTCTGATGGTTGACTGTTGAGCCATTCTCTTCTTCATAAAAAAACAGTTTTCGCACATTTACTACAATGCTTACTTTTTCAAATTGTAGTACTCACCCACGGCTCTTCTTTAGCTGTTCCTTTCATGTCTCATTTAACACCACAAAAATATCAAAGCTTAAAAATCAAATTAGATCCCACATAATAGTGAAATTTCATCCGATGTCCTCTTTAAACATTTGCAAACTACATGTGTGTGTCTATATATATATATATATATATATATATGTTATGGAATTAGGCGTCTCTTAATTTCAAGAACCGCAAGAACGAATAATTACAGAAAAAAAATTGGAGAAAAGAAGAAAAGAGAGACACCAAAATTTTATACAGGTTTATCCAAATTCGAGACTACGTCTTGTTTCTGTTGCTGCAGATTCCACTATGATGAAAGAGATTACAGATTACAAGAGAAGTTTTTCACACTCTTAAACAGTGTTTATCAAATCTCTCTACTACCTAGCACCTTGTGGGAATTTTTTTTTCCTCAAGGATGAAACTTTCACAAAATATGCCTCACAGAAAATAATGTCACTCTTTCTCTGTCACACACACACAAGGTCACACACTCAAGCCTAGCCACCTTATGTTTATTTATACACCAAAGAAGAGAAAAATAGCAACTAATGAGAAACCCTAGTAGTTTCCCTTTTTGGCTTCAAAAACCCGTAAAAAATCGCGCATCACAGTGCCTTGGGGCCAATGAGCGCTACGGCGCCACTGCGCTCTTCTACGGCACCACGACGCTCTTCAACCAGCGCCTAGTCGCCCTTCAACTAGCGCCGTGGCGCTATCTTGCTGCCTTACGGACGCTACGGCGCCCTAAATCTGCCTCCTCTACTTTTTCTTCCTTTTTGTTGAGTTGTTGACTTGATTTGGCTCCACACCTACAATAATCTCCCACTTGGAGACTAATCAATCACCATGTCTCTAACTGCAGCGGCAACAACTTCTCACGCCTCATAGAGAAGTCCAACTGAAGTTGCACACAACTTTAGTTTCTTGATCGTAATTGTCTTGGTGAGCATATTGTTGGATTCTTTTAGCACCAGCCTTGCCTTATACCATTTGTTGCCATTACTTTCATCTTTAATCCTGTATACCCACTTGTTGTGCAAGGCCTTTTTGCCCTGTGGTAACTCTGTTAGTTGCCATGTCTGATTGGACATTAAGAAATCCATCTCATCCTTCATGGCTAACCCCACTTGACCGAATCTTCAGCCTCCACGGCTTCATCATTGCTCTTTGGCTCACTTCTGTTGGTCAACAAAATATAATGCAGAGAATGGGAGTATCTCTGCGGCGGTCTGATAGTTCTGCTAGACCTCTTGACTGATGTGGCAAGAGTCCTCTGGTTTCCTTCTGGAGCAATATTTTCTTGGTCTTGAACCTCTGGATTTTGCACCTCCACTTCAGGAAGATCCTTCAATGGAATCAACTTAGGCTTCTTGTCTTTAGAACCTGAACCTCTAGAGTCAGTGCTGTCTCTGTCCTTGTACAGAACACCTTCATTGAAGATCACATCCTTGCTCTTAATAATCTTTCGATTTTGGTCATCCTAGAGATGATAACCAAACTCAAGTCCACCATAGCCAACTAGAAAACACTTCTTTGACTTGGCATCAAGTTTACTTCTAGCAGTAGGATCAATATGAACATAGAAAACACACCTGAATACTCTCAAGTAAGAGAGGTCAACCTTTTTGTAACTCCATACTTCTTCCGGTAGCTTGAACTTCAATGGTGTGGATGGACTTCTATTGATCAGATGAGCTACTGTGTTAATTGCCTTAGCCTAAAACAACTTTGGCAGCTCCGCATGCAACCTCATGCTTCTGGCACGCTCATTCAGAGTTCTGTTCATCCTCTTTACTACCCCGTTCTATTGTGGTTTCCCTGTAATAGTTTTATTCATCTTTATTTCATTCTCAGCACAGTACCGCCTAAAATCTTCATCTAAGTACTCTCCCCCATTGTCAGACTGTAAGCACTTCACCTTCAAATCTGTCCCGTTCTTCACCATGGCTTTCTATCTCTTGAAAGCATCAAAGACATTAAATTTGTTTTTCAGAAAGTAAACCCATACCTTCCTGCTTGAGCCATCAATAAATGTCACATAGTAGTTAGCGCCACTAAGGGAAGTCACCGACGCAGGCCTCCACACATCAGTATGAACTAGCTCTAATTTCCTAGACTTAGGCTCTCTACCTGTTGTTGAGAAACTAACTCTCTTTTGTTTCCCAAAGATGCAGGCTTCACACAAACTGTGATCAACAATTTTCAATCCTGGTAGTTTTCCTTTACAGTGAAGCACCTTCATTCCCTTCTCACTCATGTGACTGAGCGTATAATGCCATAGCTCGGTATTGGCAGCAAAATCAGCAACTGCTATGGTATCTCTACAACTAGAGTTCATGTAGAGAGTTCCCGCCTTGCATCCCCGAGCAACAACCATCGCTCCTTTAGTGACTTTCCAACCTCCACAACTGAAGGTCACTTTATGTCCTTCGTCATCCAATTGTCCCGCTGAAATCAAGTTGCGCATTAGTTTGGGAACACGTCTCACCTTATGAATCTTCCACATAGACCCATTAGGCATTTTCAAACTGACATCTCCAATGCCAATAACGTCCAAAGGTGCTCCGTCAGCAAGATAAACCTTACCATGATTTTCAGCAACATAATTCTCCAGGACATGACGGTGTGCAGTGGTGTAGAATGATGCTCCTAAATCTATCACCCACGAATCAAAAGAATTGTCAACAGACAAGATTAAGGCATCCTATGCCTCTTCTGTGGCGGCATTTGCAGTGTCATTATTCTTGTCTTCATTCTTCCTTCGAGCCCTGTAATTCTTTTTCAAGTGACTGGTTCTCCCACAATTTCAACACTCGATAGTCCTACCGTTCCTCGACTTGCTTCTCTCATTCCTCGACTTGCCTCTCTTGTCGTTATCCCTGTTAGAATGCCTCTCAAGTTTCCTACCCCTATTATCAACATTAAGGGCCAAGTTTGACGTTGAGGCTTCACCTGAATTCTTCCTGCGAACTTCTTTCGCCAGAATAGAGTTTTTGACATCAACAAACTTCAATTTTGCATTCCTAATCGAATTTGTAATGGCCACCCTCATGGGTTCCCAACTATTCAGTAACAAGGCCAAGAGGATTAGGGCATTGATCTCATCATCAAATTTAATCTCTATCGAGACTAATTGGTTCAGGACGGTATTGAAACTATTCAGATACTCTACAACCGAGGCACCTTCAGGCATTTTTAAATTAAAGAGTTTTTTCATGAGATGTACCTTGTTGTTGGCTGAGGGCTTCTCATACATCTCTGACAGAGTCTTCATCATCCCTGCTGTAGTATTCTCCTTCGCAACGTTGTGGGCAACATTCTTTGACAGAGTCAAACGGATCACACCCAGCACCTGTCTATCAAGGAGATTCCATTCCTCATCCTTTATGCCTTCGAGATACTCAAGGGCAAGTGTAGTTTCTTGCTATAGAGGTAGTCTTCCACTTGCATCCTCCAATAAAAAAAATCTGAACCATCAAATTTGGTGATATCGACAGGCAAACGTTCTTCTCCTGTCATTGTTCTTGATCAAAACCTCCGCTCTGATACCAGTTGTTGGACAATTAGGCGTCTCCTAATTTCAAGGATCGCAAGAACGAATAATTACAGAAAAGAAGAAAAGAGAGACACCAAAATTTTATACAGGTTCGTCCAAATTCGAGACTACATCCTGTTACTGCCACTGCAGATTCTACTATGATGAAGGAGATTACAGATTACAAAAGAAATTTTTCACACTCTCAAATAGTGTTTCTCAAATCTCTCTACTACCTAGCACCCTGTGGGATTTTTTTTTTCCTCATGGATGGAGCTCTCACAAAATATGCCTCACAAAAAATAATGCCACTCTCTCTCTCACACACACAAGTCACACACACACAAGGTCATGCACTCAAGCCTAATCACCTTATGTTTATTTATACACCAAAGAAGAGAAAAATAGCAACTAATGAGAAACCCTAGTAGTTTTCCGTTTTTGGCTTCAAAAACCCATAAAAAATAGCGCATCACAGCGTTGCGGCGCTCTCCTGGTAGCACCATGGCACTGCCTTATGGGCGCTACGGCGCCCAATCTTGGTGCCACGGAGCCCGAATCTACCTCCTCTCCTTTTTCTTCCTTTTTGCTGAGTTATTGACTTGATTTGGCTCCACACGTACAACAATATATATGTGTGTGTGTTTATATATCCTTCTTAATGGAAGCATAACTATACAGAAGTGAAAATCCATATGTAAGAAAACTTTCAAAGTGAAAATCCATATCCCACATAACTGTATATATTCCCACCATCTCCCTTTATTTCCTTTCAGATCACATGGAAGAAACTTCAACTACACTACCATCAAAGCTAAACCTTAGCAAAGTACTCTCAGAATCAAATCGAATCATCAAATTGCAACCCCAAAATTTCATCTTTCTCACTGTCGTCTTCCTCCTCCCTCCCTCCATCGCCACCATCGTCTATCTTATCTTCCAATATCGTTTACTCAATGACGTCTTTCTCCTCCCTCCCTCCATCGCCACCATCGTCTATCTTATCTTCCAATATCGTTTACTCAATGACGCCGTTTCAAGCTACATTCTCAACATTATTGCAAATTCCTTCAGTCTTGATCCAAAACACATTATTCCTAACACAATTCCCACGTCAAGGACCCTTTTGCTTCCTCTCATCGCTTACGCCCTCTTCATCTTTCTTTCTTCTCTCAACTCGGTGGTATCAATCACCTACACCGCCTTCCAAGGCTTCCATGGCCAACCAATCAAGCTCAAATCCAACATCTTGTCCATCACCACATCCTTCTTCCCCCTCTTGGGAACCACTCTTCTTATCCAAGCCATCGTTTTCGCAATAATTGTCATCTTTGCACTAGTCTTATTTTCCGTACTCAATGGAGCTCGGTCGTTAGGGTTTTATATCAAGGTATTTTCGCCTTGTTTTCTCGTATTCTGTGTGGCAATAGCGATTCTTCTCATGTGTGTGCTCGTATATCTGCACGCGTATTGGGCTCTGGCCTTCGTAATTGTGGTGGTAGAATTGACATGGGGGTTCAAGTCCTTGAAGCAGAGTGTGACTCTGATCAAGGGAAGGAGAGGGATTCTCCTCTCACTGTCCTATCTTTTGGGGCTTCCTCAGATTTTATTTGTGTGGAGCAATTTGCTATTCTTCGCTAATCATGGGATTAGATAGCACCACAACTGATAAGTTGAAGCATTTGTTCTTCATTTTGGCCGCACAAGTTTCGATAATATCGGCTAATTATAAATATGTCATTCTATCTCCTCCAACATTATTTCGTTAGCTAAAAAAATCTCCTTCTATGTAACTTTTGTTAGATTTAACCACCTTTGTTGACTTGGTTATATAATTTAAAAGTAGTTAAAAAATAAATTATTTTTTTTTCATACTTCATTACTGGCTAACCTGAAATCCTTCCATCGATGCTTACTTTTAAAACAGTCCACTTATTCTATCAGTTTCTCGAGGAAATTTCACTAACAATTCCCAAAGGCTGAATTAGTTCAGATCCACCTAACTTCTATTATTATAAGCTTAAGAAAAATTTGTTAATATTTTCTCTAGTAAATAAATAAATAAATAATGTACCTACCATTCTCATTAACGAAAAAATTTCATGCATTTTGTATTAATTTATTAATAAAAGATGTGACTACTCAAGCGTTCTTTCTTCTTGCTTAAGGGTTAAGATAAATACATCCTTAACTTAAAGAGTCATGACTTATGTAAAGTGAAATTCCACATTATAATACAAAAAATATTCGTTTGAGGTTGAAACCTGCGACTTACGAAACATATAATAAATAATGAACTTATTAAATTAGAGACCTGCGGTTTTAGAACCCTATAGACTTATAAAGACCTGAGTGCTCAATCTAATTATTTTCTTACCCGTGATCAAAATCCCCAATATTCTTCCTTTCCTTTGGTTTCCAATCTGCAGGCTCAAACCATGGCAACTTCATTAACAAAACTAATAACCATCCGCAGTGTACTCTCCGAGTCAAGACGACTCATCAAATCCCAACGCCGCCACTTCCTCTCCCTCGGCTTCCTCTTCCTCCTTACTCCGATCATCGTCGACGCCGTCATCCAATCTCTTTTATCCGATGCAGTTTCCTCCACTTTCCTCGATCCCATCATCACTGCTTTTGGTTCTCCTGATCTTCATGATCATCAACAGCCCACCTTCACTCCCCGGATCACCCTTTTGTTTCTTCTCGCTTGCCTTCTCTTCAACTCAACCCTCTATCTCTGCGCCACGGGATCGATCACCTACACCGCCTTCCACGGCTTCTACGGTGAATCCATCAAGCCCAAATCTGCTCTCAACTCCATAGCCAATTCCTTCTTGCCGCTTCTTGCCACCACCCTTCTCTCCCTCGCTTTGATTTCCTTGTCAAGTATCGTCTTTGCGCTTTTATTCATGGCAGTGATCGGCGGGGCCTCGCTGCTAGGGTTTCAGACCGAAGTCTCGTCGCCTCTTTTTATTGTGTTCGGCGCCTCCATGGTGGTTGTTTCGGTGTTGGTTGCAGTACATATGCAAGTGAGTTGGTCACTGGCTTCCGTGGTTGTGGTGGCTGAGTCGACTTGGGGTTTTGAGGCCCTGAAACGGAGTCGGAGTTTGATCAAGGGAAGGAGATGGATTTTCTTCTGTTTGTTCTTGATTTTCCGGTTTTTATATGCAGTGTTCGGGTGGAATATTACTTATACCGACTCGGATAAGGAGAATAATCGGAAGTGCTCCGTAATGTTTCTTTTTGTTTTTCAAGTTTTGGTTTCTGCTAGTTTTCGAATGCTCGTCAAGCTCTACGAAATGGCTGCGGTTACCGCCTTGTACGTGTATTGCAAGGCCATTCGTGATGGAAAGGAATCTGGTGGTGAGTGCGTTGGATTATTGACCGTTGACGATGAGAAAGTTTAATAAATTCTAATTGTGTGTTGTTTATGTTAATTACTGTTTTTTTGGTTTAATATATTAGAGTTTGTGTTTGTACGTTGTATTGATATATAAAGATAAAAGTTTTGTGAAAAATGCCAAAAATAAAAAATAAAAAATTGTAGCTGTTCTGTTTAGATGTTGTTCTTTGGTGGTGGTGTGAAATTGAGATACGGCCTATGGAGACTGTGTTTCAAATGGTATGCGATCATGTGACGGTTGAGATATATATATATATATTTGAAAGGGAGATATATTAATTGTTGTCGTATATATATTTGCAGAAGCAGAACTAAAATTAAACCTGTTCTATGTTGGTGGCGGTATGTGTATGTAGACTCATTGGAAGCCTGTAATATATATATATTGAAACTCAAACCTCTAAGGTTTCTACATATTTATGATGACCTTCTTTTGAAGTCGCAAGATTTGTGTCGGCTCCTTGGACAAACATGTGTGCATGCTACATCCATAAATAATATAAACAATATGCTTCTAAATTGCTTAGATTCATGCTATACCTCTTCATCTTTCTTGCATAACTTATTTACTTTATCATTCAAATTTAAATATTGACAAGCAATATCAACTAACTAAATAAGTTCTGTATTAAAGATGAGAAAAAAAGTGCAGACAAACTTATTCTAAATGAGAGTTCAGATGATGATAATAGTAACAACAACAACAACAACCACCACCTTATGTAAGTGTGTACATATGAAACAAAATTTTGAAGTGATAAAATCTCATTTTTACTTTTACAAAGAATCCATGTGCAAATCACGTGGGTTTATTTCCGTCTACTTGAACATAAAATCGGAAATTCAGGGAACAAAATGAAGAACTTTGAAAGTTTATTAGCAAAGTCGTAATTTTAAATTTTAGGAACAAAATGAGAATTTTAAAAGTTCAGAGAACAAAGAGGTGATTTTTAAAGTTTAAAAAATAGAGTAAAAAAGAGCCCAAAATTTAAGGACCAATGCAGTTAATAACCCTATATTTTTGTCCAAATCAAATAGAGTAAAAAAAAAAAGAACCTTTTTTAAACCCTAAAAATTAACTTAGTTGTTTGACCTTGGAGTAATCCTACCACACAATAAAGTCTATATCTTCCTGCATCTGATCAGGCTTGTCACAGGCGGACAAAGAGGGAACAAGAAGATTTGGACAGAGGATATATATAGTCCCTCTTAATAGAATGTCTTTTTTTTTCCCTCCACAGTCCATCTAGCTACCACGAAATTCTTCCTCCAGTTCTTACTTTGCAAATAGTCGACTTATTCTTTTAGTTTCTCGAAGAAATTTCACGAGCGTTTCCTTTGCAATTGGTCGTCATCATCCACGTAATTTCCATTGCTATAAGCGTAAGAGAAATTTGTTCGTATTCTCTCAGTTAAAAAAAAGGTATATTCCCATACTCATATCAAAAAATTCCATGCATTTTTTATTAATTTTTCAATAAAAGATGTGACTAGCTCAAGCGTTATTTCTTCTCGCTCAAGGGTCAAGATAATTGCGCCCTTTAACTTATCAAACGAAAGTAAAAATTAAACAATATAATCTAAACAAAAAATATTTTTTTGAGGTTAAAATCTTACTAACGAAACACTCAGTTTAATAGATAGTCTCTTTACTAAACTAAGACTACTATTTTTTAAGCATCCGAGTTTCTAATCCATGGATTTCTATGAGCCAAGTGCTCAATCTAATTATTTCCTAACCAGTGATCATAATCCCCAATGTTCTTCTTTTCCTTTTGTTTACAATCTGCAGGCTCAAACCATGGCAACTTCTCTAACAAAACTAATAAACATCCGCACTGTACTCTCCTAGTCAAGGCAACTCCTCAAATCCCAATCCCGCCACTTCCTCTTCCTCCTCCCTTCAATTATCGTCGCTGCCGTTTCCTCAATCCTCAATCCTCAATCCAATTACCAGTACTTTTGGCTCACCTAATCATGATCAACAACCTACCACCATTCCCAAACACCCTTTTGTTTCTTCTCGCTTGCCTTCTCTTCAACTCAACCCTGCGCCACAGGATTGATCACCTACACCGCCTTCCACGGCTTCTACGGTAAATCCGTCAAGCTCAAGTCCGCTCTCAACTCCATAGCCACTGCCTTCTTCCCACTCCTCGCCACCACCCTTCTCTCCCACGCTTAATTTCCTTGTTAGGTGTCGCCTGTGCGCTCTTTTGCACAGTGGTGATCAGCGGGGCCTTGCTGGTAGGATTTCAGACCGAGATCTCGTCGCCTTTTTGGCGCCTACATGTTGGTTATTTTTGTGGTGGTTGTGATACGTCTGCAAGTGACTTGGCCCCTGGCTTCCATGGTTGTGGTGGCGGAATCGACTTGGGATTTCAAGGCCTTAAAACGGAGTCAGACTTTAATCAAGCCAAAAAGATGGCTCTCCTTCTTTTTGTCCCTGATTTTCGGGATTTGTTATGTCGGGTCGAATATTACTTATCCCGACTGGGATATGGAGAATGATGATCGGAAGTAGTGTTTAGTAATCATGTTTCTTTTTGTTGCTTAAGTTTTGGCGCCTCCTAGTTCAATTCAAACCATATTTGTCAAACATGCAACAATTTTAACTGTAGCATGCGACAATTTTACATTATTCTCTGACAAAAAAGTTGTTCTAACCATATTTGTCAAACATCAATTTTTAAGTCAAGCTCAGTGAAATGGCTGCAGTTAATACTGCCTTGTAGGTATATTGCAAGGCCATTCGTGATGGGAAAAAATCTGGTTATGAGTACGTTAAATTGATGGCCGTTGATGATGTGAAAGTCTAATTCTGATTATGTTGTTTATGTTACTACTACTATTGTTTATTGTATGTTTAAATATATTAGAGTGCTGTTTGTGCGTTATAATATACAAAAATGAAAGGTAGGTAAAAAATGGGGAAAAAAAAAAGTAGTTGTTTAGAGTTGTTCTTTGGTGGTGGTGTGAAATTGACATAAGTCCTTTAGCCAACTGTCATTAGTTGAGAGGTAATTGATGTAATAAACAAGAGATTAACAGAGTCACTAGATTTGACGAGATAACAGAAGGGTGTAGAGAAAATACAGAGATTGGTGATTGAGAGGTGTCTGCAGATTGTTTTCTCTGAGATTTCTGTTGGAGCTCCTTTTCTGTTCGGGATTATTACAGATTATAGAGATTAAAGTTTCTGTTGGAATCTGTTTCTTGTTAAGTAGAAGTTTTTTTTACAAATTCTTGAAACACAAAGTTGCCATTATTGTTAACAAGTGGTGTCAAAGGCAGGTTTGGTAAAAAAGATGGCAAAGTGGTATCAAAGGCAGGTTTGCTAAAAAAGATGGCAATGGTGAAACTGGAGGTTGAAAATTTTTCAGGCACAAACGATTTCAGTGCCTCATGAGAGGACCAAGCATGTGGATGTTGAATATCACTCCATCAGAGATGCTGTAACAGAAGGTTCGGTTGTTTGTGCAGAAAATACTTGCTAAAGAAAACCCAACAGATTTGATAACCAAGGCTTACTAGCAGGAAAATTTCAACATTATTTGGACTTTCTGAATGTGGTTTATGTTGAGGATTAAAGGCAACAGGGATAGCTCACAGGGCAAATAGAGAACCAAGATTACTGATTTTTATAAGTCGTTTAGCCAACTGTTATTAGTTGGGTGGTAATTGATTTAATAAATAAGAGATTAACAGAGTCGATAGGATTCGACGAGATAAGGTAGAGATTGGTGAATGAGAGTCTCTTGTATTATTTTCTCATATTCTGTTGGAGCTCCTTTTACTGATTGGATAGAGATTAAAATTTCTGTTGGATTGTGGTTTTTGTTGGTTAGAAGTTCTTTACAAATTCTTGAAACACAAATTTGCCATTATTCTGTTGGATTGTTTTTTGTTGCTTATATGGGATACAATCTGTACTAATGATTTTTGTCAAACGATTAAAATAATGTGCCTTATCAATAAATAAAAGCAACATTGCTCATCATCGCCCTTTCTCATTATCTACAATTTTTTTTTTTCCAAGTATTACTGACAGAGTCTTGTTAGGGTTTCAGATTGAGGCCCCTTCGTCTTATTTTACTGCAATCTGGTGGCCATGGCAATTCTTTTCTTTGCATAGTGGTGATAATTTAAATTGGGCTCTGGCGTGTATAGTTGTGGTAGTAGAATAAACTTGGGGAGTTTGAAACCCGAAAGCAGAGTAAGAGGTCTTGTCTTGTATTTTGTCTTTGGTTTTCGGGTTTTGTCATGTATAGTTGGAGAGTAGTAGTACTAACTAGTTGTTTGAAAAGGTGATAAGAACCGTTGATTAGAACTATTTTTATTGAAGCATGTGAGAGCTTTATACTGTAGCAATTTTTTTTTAATTGTTACTGTAGCATGTGAGAGCTTTATACTGTTTATAACTGAGTTTGGTTCCCACCATTCAGCCAAACAGGGGAAAATAATCCTAAAATGATACTTGTAACTATGCAACGGAAGTACTACTTGTCCTTGTTGATGTTGGTTTTACAAATTGTGGTCAATTCGTGTTTCAAATCCCTATTTATTATGCTTATTGAAATGGCCATTCATTAAGGGGCTTTTATGATCATGAGAATTAGTTGCTCATGATCATGTTGTTTATGTTAATTAATTGTGTCTAAACTTGATTATTATTATAACGAGGTTTAGTGCAGGTCATGATCTCCACGGTGGAACCGGTTCATGTTACCCCTTTTTGTGTCCTCATTCATGTCGCCTCAATAGCATCGTACCATCTCACATAAAAAGGGCACCTTATTTAATCTAAGTTAGGTCACAATAACGTTCACGCACTCACGTTAAACTTCAGTTTTCTTTTAGACTTTTTCCTGCTCCATGACTTTTAGATGGCAATGAACAATGCTTTGTTTGGCAATAAAATTGAAACTTATTAATTTCAATTGTTGTAATATAAAGCTCTCATATAATATAATATAAAACAAAAGTATACTATAATATAAAGCTCTTAATTCAAGTTCCAAATACATTCCCCAAGCATGCTTTAACCTGTTGGAAGCTTTTAGCTACTGAAAAAATAAGTAAATATTGGACAGAAGCCTTGAGTCGTGTAAGAATCTTTAAACCTAGTTGTATAGACGTTGACTCTTGATAAAAGTCTTTTTTTCCCTCCAAAATCCTAGACTTAGAGTTGAAATTACTTGCTTAGTCATCCACAAAATCCAACGATGTAACCTCGTATCTAAGTTCATATGTAGACTGTAGTCTACTTACAATTCAATCATTAGCCAAAAAATATATATATCTAAAATTTGTGATCTCTCTTATACTCTTATTGGTAAACCTATCTGTCAATTTCAAGATCATGACCAAAAGTGAAAGAGGAAGAGATAATCATTAAAAAAGAAGAAGAAGAAGAGAGGAATGGATGTTTCATATAGACGCCAGAGCACCCCATTCGCAATATTGCAGCTTTTCTTCGCTGAGAATCAAGAAGACAGCTCCAGTAGGGACACCAAAAAAATGTAGAATAACAAAAGATTTTCCACTGGATAAGTTGAATAAATCCTTGGTACTTGCATGGGAAAGAAGCCTGGCTTTAGTCATAAAACTAAGCTGGCCATATCACTGCTTGCCATGTACAACACAGAAATTGGTTCAAATCCATAAATTGTACAAAAGACAAAATCATGGAAAGCAGCAAAATGCTTGCATTTTTAATTTCAACTTTCCATGTATAACACAATAACAATTAAATTCATTCAAGTTGAAAAACCAAAGAAAATTAATATGGATTCTCGTGAAGACAAGTGATAGTGAAGAAAATCACTAGAAACTTCTCTCAAATTTAACAAAGCAGCCTGCACAGAGGAAGATTTTTTTTAACATTACTTTGCAGCAAACTTGACGTTGAGTGGGTCAGGTCAATCCGTAAAACCCATCAGAGAGGCTGCAATGGAGCTCAAGCTCTGCAAAGTACAAAATGTATGTGCAACTCAATTAAAAACCAATTCTAAGAACTCTCCATGGAGCCCTTTCATGTCTTCTTGCCCGTGAAACCCCAAGATCTCGAAAACCCAACTTCACCTCTGTCCACGAATGAAAGAATATTGTTGTTCAACAATTCCTCCTGATAAAATCAAAAAGACCTAAACTTTCATTAAAATCAAAGCTGATCATCATAGCTTTCTGTGGTCAGCATGGCCAGAGGAAGATGCTTTCATTTTGAGGATTCTTTCCTCAGGTTCGGAGCTGAAGAGCACATTGCTCCAGTTTGTTGACCGTGGAACCATTCTGGAAGGAACTCGGTCGCTATCTTCTCCACCAGACGCTTCATAACCATCACTGGTCGATCTCGACAGTGGGAGTCTGTTATGAGAAGCTAGACCAGCAGCAGACAAACCTGTGAGCCGCCTTGCCTCTTCAGCTCCTGACGAGGACACTCGAAATGGGTGGATGTCAGGCGAGTCCAAACTGCTCTCAGGAGAGGAAGCAACGATCCCAGCTGAACTTGACATGGCATGGCTTGTTTGGAAAGCGCTCCGTGCTTCAAGCTGAAGAGGGGCCAAACTAGATGACGATGTCTCGGTGAAACCTTTGGTGATAGCTTTAGCTGAGAGCACGCTAAGTGACTCCATGGGCAATTCAGCTGGAAGCCGCACCCGCTTATTACCACGCTTTCTATTATTGTCGGGCCTTGGAAACATTCGACGGCCACTGCTGCCAAAACTACTATTGGTTTCTAGTCCAGAAGGTTGATCCCGTCTCACAACCGGCTGCAAGATTTTGGACTTCTTCCTTGCCTCTGCTGCAGCCTTTGAAATCTCTTCGGCATTTAGTCTTGCTAGAGTCCACGGACTGATCTTCACTGCCGCAGGATTCTTCATTTTAATTGATTCCTCTCCCACCACCTTTTTTCCTAATGAACTAACAGAAGCAGTCTCTGGTGGTACAACATCAAACTGCAATCGGCCAAAAAAAAAAAAAAGAGCAAAAAAGTGGTAGAGCATAAGCAAATCAATCAATGCAGTTTAAATAGCAGGAGGGGTTAGGCGAAAAATAACTAAAATTAAAATCAATCCTCTAATGCTCCTAGTAGTTCTCAGTTTTTCCGCAGCAACAGAAGTGCAGACTTTAATAAAACAGTTACCTGATCTTCGAGGAACAGGCGTGGTGGGGTACACCAAGTGCCGCGATGGAAGGTAGTATAGGAGCTTGCACTGCTTAATCCAGTCAGTGAGCTGGCAGGAGACATTTGCGGACTCTGCTGTCCTCCCACTCCTTGTTGGTCTTGCTCCTGCTCCCTCAAAGCTATGATGTAGTCATATGTGCTGATTCCCTATTCAAATTAGAAGGGCACAAGTGAACTTCATTTACTAGATTGTCAGAACAAAAAAACGACCCTAGCGATTAGAAGCAGAAGCAAGCGTCAAGCTTTACCTTCTTTATCAGAAGGATGTGGAAAAAGAAAAGTTGTGCAAGAGGTAGGGTCGCGATCATTGCCAGAAGGGTGCAGAGTGCCTGTTAATTCCATTTAAATTTGATTTAACTAGGTAAAAGAAGCTGTGCTAAAACTGATTGATATGAAATAACTTAGCATGACTGTTGAGACAAAAAAAAAATTGTTAATTAAAACTAAAAAAATAATGGCACATCAATAGAACTTACCACGACGAGAACAAATGGCACCAATGAGAAACTACTTCCCAACTTATCAGAGATTTCCATAGTGAACCGTTTCCTCTCGAGAAAACAGCAGATGAGCACGAGGAGTCCCGTAATCCATTGTAGAATAAGCTGCAATCTCAATCCCAAGGTGCACAAACCATGTATATACCTGTCAATAATCAATTAAAATGAAAATGATTTGAAAAGAAAATGCTTACTCTGGAGAGATCTTCGGCAGTGGCTGATTCCTTGTGGGACACATTGAAGCAGTTAGGGAAACGGTAACGACTCAAGATCAGGTATAGTTCAATGTTTTTTCGCTTTAAATGGAAAGTATCATTTAGAAGTTGGGGATAGATCAATGCCAAGGCTAGTAATAGGAGAGGTTTAAAGGAAGCAAAAGGCCAACAATTTTAGGTTCAATGTGAGATGTTTAGTAAGCGAGGGTAAGGATGGAGGGTATTGCTTACCAATAGGAAAGCAGCAACCATGAGTGTGAAAAATTGTCTGTAGTTCCTTTTCCCTATACAGTTGTTAAGCCACTGAAGAAAAAGAATCACAGGTCAATTCTCATTAGAAGGATTACCGAAGGGCAATGAAATTTCGCCGAAGAAAGAATTGGGAAAGATTTTTATACCCTGCAGTGATGATCAAAGCGGTCAACACATTTATCGCAAACTCTACAGTGTTTACTATACTTGAAGACCTGCATTGGGGTTAAACATTAGTCGAGATATATCCAATTTGACAATCAAATCGAAAGACTGAAAAGAATTTGTTGATTTATGTGCTTCTAATACACACCTCAACTTCACACAAACTGCAATAAAACATGCCCTCTTCACTCATTTGTTGAGTAGAGGATTCCAAGCCCGAACCCGAGCAATTGCAGATATAAGCACAAGGAGCGCAACAAGCCAGCAGAAAACAAGATGAACGCTCTTGCGTCGGACTTTTCTTCTCTGTATCAGTAGCTAAGACTTTGGAGTTTGCATCTTTGCTGAATAAATCTTCATCCAGAGATTTTTCTCCACATTTTGCACCACTAGCATCACGTAGTGAGGAAGTTGATTCGCCGCCCAATTTAGACTCCTTTTGTCCTGAATGCTTTCCACTGTCCGGAATCTTAAGATACTTTTTTGACTTGAAAACTCCTGGATCTGCAGGATCCGCTGCCGCGCACCAAATGTATAGGCTGACGACACAAGTAATCTGAAAATACCAGAGAGTTTACCAAACCTTTAATGGGGAATAGGGCATGTCTAAAACTAATACAACTTTAAATCATATTTTCGAACCAAAATGTTAACAGATGATTGCAATTTTTGGAAGATTAAATCATGTCTAGGACCCATCAAAAAGCATCATTGATCAAGTGGTTTACTTGAGTCCACTTAATATCACAAAACAAATTAGACTACATGGTATTTCTTTTCACTAATTGAGCAAGAAAAATACTCTAACTTGTATTGTCACTCTTCTAGTTTAGGTAACCAATTATAAAATGGTAGAGTTGTAGAGAAATTGGCACTAATTGAATTTACCAAAATTTGAAGGAAACTGAGTAAAACACTTACACTATCGAAAAATTAATAAAGTTTTGATACTTAAGCCCACCAAACTGCACATTCATTCATTTGAAAACGTGAAAATTTACAAAAAGAGGAAAGCCCTCGTCAGCTAAATTGAGAAGTTCAATGACTTACTTGACTGGATCTGTAGACGAAATCACAAGTAAAATAAGAAAATCAAATTACCCACAAAAGAGAGAGAAATTCAGTTTGCACATAAGGGTTCCAGAAGACAAAAACAAAATGAATATTAACCCAAAGACAGCGAAATTCATAGATCTCAGCTTGTTATCACACCCACCAAAAAAAAACTAAATAAGAACAAGACAAAGATAAAAGGAGAAATGGGCTTACAAGCGGACTATACAATCCCATAGCAATGTACTGAAACATCTTCCTTCCAACAAAAGGAGCAAAGAAAACATAGAAAGCAAAACCCAATGCCAGGAATACAGCCACAGCCACCACCTTTAAAACAAAAAAAAAAAAAAAGGAACAATTTTTAAGTTAAATTAAGAAGGAAAGAAGAAAAAGAAAGGAACTTTGGGTAGGAAAATCTTGTGAAAACATATACCTGGAGAGGGTGATAAGGAAGCTGCCAACCATGTTTCCTCATTGTTCTTGTTCAATGCTGCAAAGAGAGACTAGCTAGAGAGAGAGAAAAATCGACAGAAAGGACCTTAATTGAAATGTGGGCAAAGAAAAAATGATGACTTTTTTCGGAATACAGTTTTGTTTTTCCCAGAACGTGACTATCTATTTTCCCTCATTTTCCGGGAAACATTAAAATGTCTGATTCACTGAGGAACCAACAACCCAGAGGAAAATAATAAAGTTGCAGGGACATCCTCCAAGGAGGTGTCCAATCAAGGAAAGATGAAGCAGATGAAGATGAAAGAAGAGAAGAGGAATAAAAGAGGACAGTGAGGAAAGCTTTGTCTGGTTTCACTCAATCATGTCTCCAGACCCAGGTCAAGGAAGGTTAGAAGAAAACAGGGTTTTCTTATTAATTGATTTCTTCTTTTGTTTGTTGCAAAGCTTTTTTACTTGGGAAGAAAATGGGGAGAGAGAAAGAGAATGAGAGAGAGAGGGAGAGAGGGGGGTCTTTTGCTTTGCTTTGCTTTCCATGTCTACAATTACCTCTCTGGTCAGTAGACACTTTTTACTTTTTTTTTTTTTTTTTTGCCCCTTGTTTCTGGCTTTACCTTTTCCTGCTGGGCAAAATCATGTGTCACACTGGACAGTGCAGCAGAACAGACAGTTGTTTTCTTCTTCTCTTTTTTGTTAATTGCCCTTCAAAAAAAAAAAAAAAAAAAAAAAAAACCCAAGAACCCTCTTCAGCTCTTCCACCATGTTTTTTCACCCTCTATTTTTTTTTGTTTTTGTTCTCTCTGGACTAGTAGAAACTAGAAATCACAGTCTCATTGCCTTCTCTCTCTCTCTCTCTCTCTCTCTTTGCTTGTTAATTACTTGTACTTTGTCCAAAAGGGAAACAAACAGCAAAAGAGTTAAACCAAATGCCCAATATCTAATGGTTTATACTTTTGTCTAATTGAATATTGGATTCATAAACTTCTTTTGTTGGAAGGAATAACAGACAGTTCAAGAACAATTTGGAAGTAAAAAGATTGTGACTCCTCACCTTAAGTGCCGTTTCTTCTTTTTTCCTCCAGTATGTATTTTTTATTTCCTGATGAGATTTGCTTTTTTAGCTGATATATATATATACATATATATACACATATATATATAAAGAGGGAAACAAATCTCTGATTGTTTTGGGCAAATACCTGTTGTGTATTAATGCTGCTGCTTCCTTTTAGTTATGGTGGGTAGTTAATGCCTAAAAGAAGACAGAAATTGGGTCCTGGTTCTTGAGACTTGTGTGAAGAATCTAGGCCTGCTTTAACCAGTTTGTTAAGTTAATTCATTATACAATTACATATACAACTTTGAGAATTTAGTGTTGGGTTATGAAAATTATCAGTTCTAAAATATCAGATTTTCATTAAATATTTTTAAATTAATACAAAATTTATGATTATGATATAATTTAGCAGTTAAAAACTATCTTCAATTATTAAAATATTTTCATAAAACCCCTATTAGTAATAGTATTTGTTTCTTACTTTTGCTACATGGATATAGAAAATGTAAGCTATTGTGATTAATTATAAATTATACGTTTAATTTTTTATTTCATAAAAAATATATATTTAGCTTAGGTTTAATATACAAATTTATACGTTATCTCAGTTAATAGTTTATTTTTACCTTAAAATTACTAAATTATCTTTAATTAAAAAGAAAAAAATTAAAATAAAAAATAAAAACAAAAAACATAAACATAAACATACAAAATATCTATTTTTGATAGTATTCTTTAAATTTTTGAAGTCAAAAATTTTATTAAAGTTTTAAAAGTTCTCTTATTTTTTTTAGTTTAAGAATATCTTGAGCAATTTATTATGTCAAATAAAATATTGATCATAAAAAGATATAAATTTATATATTTATTTTAATTTAAAAGTATTAATTTAATGAGTTTTAAAAAATAAAGGTATATTGTTTAATCTAAAATACAACGCATAAATATGTAAATAACGATAAAATAAAACCATGTCCCCACTACCAAAACACTTGCATTGAAAACGAAAGAAGTTATTAGCCTTCTTGTCACAATGTATTTGGACGCTGGTTCTGTTTCCTCTGTCCCAATTTCAACTCACATCATTTTCATCTTTTTTTTTTTATGTGAGTTAATAAAACGAGAATCAAATTTGAAATGTTGAATAATTTAAAATTTATATCCTGGGGAGTATGGTAGAGAAACGAGTGTATTTACTACCGTCCAATAGGAAGAGGACAAAATAAGTTGTCAAAATTTACAAACACAAGCAAGAGCTCTACAAGTCTTTAGGATGTGACTTAGTGGCTATATCCACTATATATGATAACATTAACATCACAAGATTACAAACTAGAAGAAACTTGAAGTCAAAAAGGCTCATCCCATATGCACTTCTTATATTTCTTACGTACTTGACCACAGGGACCGAGCCGTTTATGGACTAGGGTGAACTCTTTTTGTATTTTTGTTTTTTTTTTTTTAATTTTGTATGTAAAATTTTATGAAA
This sequence comes from Artocarpus heterophyllus, assembly GCA_025403435.1. Classification (NCBI taxonomy): domain Eukaryota; kingdom Viridiplantae; phylum Streptophyta; class Magnoliopsida; order Rosales; family Moraceae; genus Artocarpus; species Artocarpus heterophyllus. Next base: position 6,366,803 of record CM046340.1, read on the forward strand.
CTTGTGTTGTCCTTTCTAAAATTGCATCTTATTCTTTAAAATTTTACATCTCTTTACTAATTACTCTAATTGTTTATAGACCGTTGGGAATTTTTTTTGCAACTGAATATTTTAAGTTTAAGAATCGTATCATATGAGAGCTTTACATTGTAGCAACTGTTTATTTTTTACTATAGTTGTTGAAAGTTTTACCATGTTTACATTTATATCCGATGAGTTAAATTTTTATTAGTTTAGTCATGTCCGTTTCTCTTTTGACTAAATTTTCTTACTCCGTCCCCGCTTAAGCACAATAGAGATGGCGATAGTATTTGTATCTAGCAACACTTCTGCATTAGACAAAACATAAATTAATTGGACAAATTTCTAACAAGAAGCAGATTAGGTGAGAAAACTAAGGGGGTTAGTAACTAACTTGCTTACAATGTGGGCTTTTCATATATAATAATTTTTTTATCCAAGTCTGTGACACCCGTTATTCTTCTAACGGGTATTGAGGTAATTAAATTAATTTTTAATGTATAAAAAAAAAAAATTGCTTCATTTAAATTTATTTTATAATATTTATTTTTATTTATTTTTAAATTTTCTAAAATTCTCCTATATTTATTTAGTATGATTACTAAAAAGCCTTAGAACTTCTAATAAATCTCAAAAATGTCATATTGGCATTATGTGTGTTAAAGTCTTTAGATGAGACATAAGGATATCTTTTCCAACTACTCTTGACCCTCATTTTCTTTATTTCCTCCGTGACATGCTTCAACATGTCTCCTCTATAATTGTTTCTATCACTTCTCTTCAAAGACTTCATCTTTTCTTCCTTTCTCTTCCACGGTTCCCACACTCTTCTTCTTATTTCTTTGCTGAAGCAAAATACTTAGAGAACTTCTTCAAGGCAGCCATAAAAATCAGCCACGATCACCTCCATTTGAGCAAGAATTTCAGTCATACCAAAGTAAAGGAACCTGTTTTGAAGCCATTTCAAGCTTCCAACTAACCATAATCCGAGGTTAGAATCTTATGAACAAATTTAGTCTTTCATTTATAAATTTTCTTTTATACTAAAGGATTATTCAAATTTGCGTTCTTAAACCTAAGTATATGTTTGTTGCTATTTTGGAGCATATGTATGAAGTCTAAGTGTATATGCCCTAGACAGAAAATTTATATTGTTAAACTTTGTAATACCTCTATGGGCAGTGGTTATTTCTTGAAATTCTAAGATTAAATTAAAATGAATTTTATGAATGTAGTTGTATATTGTGCTTTAGTTTTAATTGTCCTTATGCACGCCTTAGGATCAAGGGAGTATGGAGCTAACGTTAACTGATTCCATGATTAAGAGACTGTTGATAAGCTTGAAAGGTAGGGATTCTATTACTCATCTTTTGTGAGGTTTTTATAGAATTAAAATTGATTGTTTTACCGCAATATATATATATCTATGTTGAACTGATATTATATGTGTATCACATATGAAACTATGACATGGACTCGTCTTGTATTGTACGGCGAGGAACATAATGAATTGACACATGTTATAAATTGAGAAGCATGGTTAGGAAAATTAACTCTATTAATAATGATTTAATATAGAGAAATTGTGAGACATGAAAAGGGCGACGGTTACGTCCTTGGGCATGAATACCCTAAAAGGTAAAGTAGGGGGAAGGCGATGACGCTTCCTTGGGTTGAAAGTCCCAGAACACACTGTACAGGAATCGATTTGGTGAGGACTCGGGGCTTGATGTCCCCTCACCGGAACACCCTTGGAATGTTTATAGGGTGATCAAGTGCGCCATTTGGGTTTCGATGAGTTGAGTGATACTCAATTTAACATGGATACCTAGGAACAATGATGATTGGTAATATTTGTATAAATGTGTAATTATGACACTTGGTAATGATTAACTACGGTATCCATAAGATGTGATCATAATAAACCTCATAATCTGAAATATGATGTGACTTACTAACCATGCAGATTTTAATGTGGTAATAAAAACCTAAAGGTGGGTAATGGCTTTCTCTACTGAGCATAGTGTTGCTCATACCCTTATGTTTATATCTTTTCAGGACTCACTAAGTGTGAGGTGGCTACGAGAAATATAGTTGAGGAAGTGATGTAGCTATATTACATTGGGACTGCTTCAATTGTTGAGAATGTTCTTCATGATAATGTAAGCATCAATTGTTACTTTCTGTGACTGTATTACAATGTGTTGAGGGTTAAAATGATGATGACAACAGTTTATATTATTAAATTTAAGGTGCTACATTAAACTGTGGTTTAATTGTCGTTTATATTTTTATTTTTGAGTTGAGAGTTTTCATTTAAGTCCCGGGCAAATTTTATTTTTAAGGTTTTACTTTTATTATTTATTTTTATTTTATCTCATTAAAAACTGTTAACCCCCATATAGGGGCGTTACAGAATTTTTGGTATCAGAGCCTAGGTTCGGTTAACCTAGGGAGTGTAGCACCACTTTAAAAAAAATATATTTTTGAGATGGTTTTGAAGCTGAATTTTTATTGTCATCATCAAAATGAACCTTCACATTGATTTATACAGTCTAGAAGGATGTAACATGGAAAGGCCATAGAATGAAAATATTAATAGTTATATGAGTACAATAATTATATAGAAGGAAAGTATTAATAGTTATAAGGGAATGATAATTATATGGAATGAGTTTATAAGTAGATTGCTTATGAGAGATTCGTATAATATTTGGATCTATAAGCATATCTAATTCGTATAAACGATGAGAAATTCATATAGATACGAGGATTTAAAAGCCTTTTGTCTCGTGAAAAACAATAAGAAATATAAGGCTTGATTTATTGATTTTAAAGTTTGTCATAGATATGCCAAATTTTTCGTAATTGATTCAAACCTAAGTAATGATTATGTGTGGATTCGATGGAGCACATAAGTGTCAATAACTTTTCTTAAAAGTTCTATTTATTTGAGGAATATGATATAAGTTGGGAATCATGGTATTGAATCTTAAGAGAGATAAATGTTAGACTTTTGGTCTGTTGAGACTGTGTAAAGTCTAGAATGCATGAATCTCAAAATTGGAATATTTCGTTACGTACATTGTATTTAAGTGTATCAGTGAATCTTTTGGTTACCTAAGATTTTGTTATATGAGGAAATTATATATTGTATGAGTAGAATTGTGGGGATTGTAGATGTTCTTAAGTAGTAACATCTAGTGTCTTTGCTCATTGATATGGTCTATGTTGGAAGACGTAAATCGTATTGATTTCAAGGTTAGTCGCATTCTAAACCCTTGGTAGTAATGATGATGAATCCATTGATAGATGTTAAGTATTATGAATAACATATGGGTGTATGTATTGTTCAATAAGGTTTTGATTAAAACAAAATTATTCTAGTTGCTGGAAGATTATGTTGTTATGAAATGATTTTAAATATCATTCAGGAAGATCCTTGTTGTCGTTAAATTAGATTTGTTGTTCATAATTAACTTTATCTATAGTGGGCTTTGAATTGGGTTTAAGATTCATACGAATTGGTTTTCAATTTTATGTTTGTTATTTAACTTGTTCTAAATGTGTTAAGGCCCGAAACAACCTGACCATTTTCAACTTAGAACATTTGGGCCTAGTTCAAATCTTAAATCAGTTTGATTCACACTGTCTCTCCCACGTGGTCTCTATACGTGTCATATACAGTGGTTTAATTATTGTTTACATATACGTTTACTGTGCATAAGAGCTTATTTCTCCGAGTTCATTTTTTCTCTCTTAATTTGTTATTTTCTCTCTAAATCGCAAATCCTCTTCTTTTTCATTAAAAAATTCTTCTTTTCCTCTAAAAGAAGAAGGAATTCTAGGATTCTGCAATTTACTATCTTAATTTTTCCTTTCTATTTACTCTTCTTTCATCTCATCATGGACCCAAAGTACCAACACCTGAGAAAGTATTTCCCATCACTCTCCCAAAAGATTCTCAGAAAGAAATACAAGGCTAGAATTACTCGGTTGTGGATTCTTATGCGTTTTGGTATCCCTTGTGATGTGAGAATGTTAATAGAGGGGAAAATCCGTCCGAGTGACTTTAGTCAAGATGTCGGTTTACCAGGAACAGGTACCAGTCGTAGTGCAATGAAAAGAAGAGCTCGTGCCATCGTGGTCACTTGTAACAAATGTGGAAGACAAAATTGTAACGGTAAATGTACTTCACCTGGTTATATGTCTACGAATAGAGAGGATAAAATAAGGTTTTGTAGGGATGGACTTTCAAAGGAGAACTTGGATAGCATCCATCCTCCTCTCCACGGTCACCCTAGTGGATATGTTCAAGGAGCTATTTTTAAACTCTGGCCTAAATTTTATACAGAAAGACAACGCCTCAGGAATATGGTATTTTTAGATCCTGTTTGCCAAGCCATAAGAAAACTGGATGGGGAATAAGTCATCGCTCTATAAAGGTTATTTAGTCTTTACTTATTTGAAGCAGTTTTAGCTGATGTTCAACAGTTTGTGTTTTTCTTTTACTCAAAATATTTGCTTTTGTGTTTGAAATAATTGTGATTATTAGATTGATACAGTAAGTGTTAATATCTTATTTAATTTATGATTTTCTTAAATATATATATAATAAAATATATTATCTTATCAGACACGTCACATACGGTACAGTAATATGTTTGAATTTTGAAAAGCTTATCCAGATATTTCAAGATTTGTGTCTCAAATTTCAAAAGTTCTACAGTATTTGTCGTTTATATTAAATTTCTAGACTTGGTGTATATTTGTCAAAAAGTCTACAGTTGTGTCATGAGAGTCTTCTGTCGAATTGTTCTCAATTGTCAAAAGTTATACAATTAGAGTCTAATCTTTTTCAAAAAGTGAATCAAATTTTCTGTAAACTATCAATCACCTTATCTTACTTTCTTATCCGCACAAGATTTTGTTTAAATCTTTGGATTACCTTTTCATTACCTACTCGTCTATCTCTTTAGCCCTTTTTGTATATTTCTCATCTTTAAAATCTCATGTAGAACCCGAAGTCTAAGTGGAGCAGACATTAAGCAACCACTTCTATAAACCAAATATGTCTACCTCCCAGTCCACGAAGAAAATAAAGAATGTCTGTGTCTTTTGTGGTTCCAGCCTTGGAAAAGATAAAGCTTATTTAGAAGCTGCAAATCACTTAGGGCAAGTCCTAGCACGCAAGAAGATTAACATAATCTATGGGGGTGGTAGTATAAAAATGATGGTAAATATGGCACTAGCAGCTAGGTCTAGCGACGCTACTGATGTAAGAATTTGGCCTCATATTCCAGTTGAAGGAAACCTTTGTAAGGAAGCCATAGGTAAGGGAGAAGGAGTCAGGAGTATCCCTAAAAATTTTAAAGACATAATCTATAATTCTGATGCTTTTATAGCATTACCTGGTGGTCTAGGTACTCTTGAGGAAATATTTATAGTTGCTTGTGGGCAATTGTTGGGCTTTTATTCCAAACCTTTGGGACTGCTGAACGTAAAGGGTTTTTATGACGGTCTTTTGAAATTTCTAGATTACGCTGTGGAAGAAAACATCACTACAGAATCGGAGAGACAAATCTTTGTCACTGCTCCAACAGCTGAGGAATTGATAGATAAAATGCAAATCATACATCCAGAATCCGACACTGCAACATCCAAGCTTGAATGGGAAAGGGAAAGCCGGGAGCGGCCAATTGATTTGAATCTCCATCTGTAATCTTTTTGTTTTATCTTTGGCATGTAGGCATGTGTGTCCGTATTTCGTGTGTTACGAATAACCGTTTGCCGTGTATTCTGTGTTTCTTGTGGTACGTTGTTGTTCAATCTTTTAGATTCATTGAGCCTAATGCCGGGATGGCTGGATACGGAGTACTTGATGCTCTCGAAACGCATTCTTCTTAAGGTCCGATCTTTTGTTTATCGATGTTTTTGTATCCTCTAAGCATGCATGATATGGATAGCTGGTATACGGAGTGCCTTGTACTCTCGAAACGTATCCGTATTATGTTTGTAATGTGTAATATTCTGTTAATATTATGTGGAAGTACCAGAGTCAGTTATGGGGATATTCCATATGAAATATGAGTATATTATTTGGGTTGAATGTTTGTGTCATGAGGATAGCTGTTTAATGAAAAATATGTCGGGTATGTTTGCAACCAGAGATTCCGCTTAATATCTCTATGAATAAGTTTAATGTATGGTTTTGAATAGAAGTGTTTGTGATATATGTTTTATGATTATGTTTTAGTTTATTAGTTGAGGTATGAAATCAAATCTATTTGACTTTTCCTTACTCAAAAAGGAAAAGGAACCTAAAGATGAAGTATATAAAATTTCTCTGGCAATCTCCTTAAATGTGATTGTAAATCACAGTCCATGGACAATGAAGGACTGGAATCATGGTATGGTCAATATGTAGGCCTGATCAGATTCTTAGACTATTATACGGTGTTATAAGTTGAAACTTGTCAGAAATACTCTCATTGAGGGATTTAGGAGTAAGATTTATTATGCAAGTAAATAAGTGGAAATACGATAACTTAAATTTGGAGGACAAACAACATTAACGGTTTAGACTCAGAATTGGAATCATAATGGAATCATAATTTTTACTAGTATTGCTAGAATTGAAATTTCGAGGACGAAATTTCTTTAAGGGGGGTAGAGCTGTGACACCCGTTATTCTTCTAACGGGTATTGAGGTAATTAAATTAATTTTTAATGTATAAAAAAAAAAATTGCTTCATTTAAATTTATTTTATAATATTTATTTTTATTTATTTTTAAATTTTCTAAAATTCTCCTATATTTATTTAGTATGATTACTAAAAAGCCTTAGAACTTCTAATAAATCTCAAAAATGTCATATTGGCATTATGTGTGTTAAAGTCTTTAGATGAGACATAAGGATATCTTTTCCAACTACTCTTGACCCTCATTTTCTTTATTTCCTCCGTGACATGCTTCAACATGTCTCCTCTATAATTGTTTCTATCACTTCTCTTCAAAGACTTCATCTTTTCTTCCTTTCTCTTCCACGGTTCCCACACTCTTCTTCTTATTTCTTTGCTGAAGCAAAATACTTAGAGAACTTCTTCAAGGCAGCCATAAAAATCAGCCACGATCACCTCCATTTGAGCAAGAATTTCAGTCATACCAAAGTAAAGGAACCTGTTTTGAAGCCATTTCAAGCTTCCAACTAACCATAATCCGAGGTTAGAATCTTATGAACAAATTTAGTCTTTCATTTATAAATTTTCTTTTATACTAAAGGATTATTCAAATTTGCGTTCTTAAACCTAAGTATATGTTTGTTGCTATTTTGGAGCATATGTATGAAGTCTAAGTGTATATGCCCTAGACAGAAAATTTATATTGTTAAACTTTGTAATACCTCTATGGGCAGTGGTTATTTCTTGAAATTCTAAGATTAAATTAAAATGAATTTTATGAATGTAGTTGTATATTGTGCTTTAGTTTTAATTGTCCTTATGCACGCCTTAGGATCAAGGGAGTATGGAGCTAACGTTAACTGATTCCATGATTAAGAGACTGTTGATAAGCTTGAAAGGTAGGGATTCTATTACTCATCTTTTGTGAGGTTTTTATAGAATTAAAATTGATTGTTTTACCGCAATATATATATATCTATGTTGAACTGATATTATATGTGTATCACATATGAAACTATGACATGGACTCGTCTTGTATTGTACGGCGAGGAACATAATGAATTGACACATGTTATAAATTGAGAAGCATGGTTAGGAAAATTAACTCTATTAATAATGATTTAATATAGAGAAATTGTGAGACATGAAAAGGGCGACGGTTACGTCCTTGGGCATGAATACCCTAAAAGGTAAAGTAGGGGGAAGGCGATGACGCTTCCTTGGGTTGAAAGTCCCAGAACACACTGTACAGGAATCGATTTGGTGAGGACTCGGGGCTTGATGTCCCCTCACCGGAACACCCTTGGAATGTTTATAGGGTGATCAAGTGCGCCATTTGGGTTTCGATGAGTTGAGTGATACTCAATTTAACATGGATACCTAGGAACAATGATGATTGGTAATATTTGTATAAATGTGTAATTATGACACTTGGTAATGATTAACTACGGTATCCATAAGATGTGATCATAATAAACCTCATAATCTGAAATATGATGTGACTTACTAACCATGCAGATTTTAATGTGGTAATAAAAACCTAAAGGTGGGTAATGGCTTTCTCTACTGAGCATAGTGTTGCTCATACCCTTATGTTTATATCTTTTCAGGACTCACTAAGTGTGAGGTGGCTACGAGAAATATAGTTGAGGAAGTGATGTAGCTATATTACATTGGGACTGCTTCAATTGTTGAGAATGTTCTTCATGATAATGTAAGCATCAATTGTTACTTTCTGTGACTGTATTACAATGTGTTGAGGGTTAAAATGATGATGACAACAGTTTATATTATTAAATTTAAGGTGCTACATTAAACTGTGGTTTAATTGTCGTTTATATTTTTATTTTTGAGTTGAGAGTTTTCATTTAAGTCCCGGGCAAATTTTATTTTTAAGGTTTTACTTTTATTATTTATTTTTATTTTATCTCATTAAAAACTGTTAACCCCCATATAGGGGCGTTACAAAGTCAAATATGTGAAGATTTTTTTTTTTTTTTTTGGTTACTTGTTACAATGTGGGGTTTTCATATTTAATACTTTTTAATATAGAATTTCATATTTAACAATTGGCACATGCAATGAGAGGGACATAACAACAGGAAAAGGGCAAAAGGATTGCATAGACATCTGTATTGCATGGAGGTGGGGACTGACTAGGGTTCTTAAAAGCTTGTGAAATTTCACTTGGCATTTTCTTGTCAGATTTTGGTCTTGATGAAACAAAAAATAATAATAATAATAATAATAATAGATGCAAATATGTCTCCACCAATAATAAAATTTTGGTTATTAACCCACTGTAACATTTCCTTTGAGAAGCTCCAATAATGTTTTTTTACCCTCGAGATATGTTCCAAAAATATGAATCACAGGAAGTAGGACCACCAAAATGGGACTTACCATTACAGAAAACACTTGTTAAAAAAATGCAAATTTAAAAACCACTAGGAGATTTTAAATAATGGGGTTTTTTATTATTTATTTATTTATTTATTTTTACTCCTCTGTGTTTTCTGTAATGTAGTAGACAAAGTAGCTGAGCTGCATTAAATACTTTGGATCTGTATTTGTCTCGTTCTTCAAAAGACTTTCGGTATGCATGCCCCTAATCTCATTCCACGCTTTTTCAAGGCCCACCATTTCCCAATTAGATGACTAGAGAGATTCTTGCGACGTTGGACAGTTTTTTTTTTTTTTTTTTTTTTTTTTTTTTTTTGGGGAAATCGAAATTCTCAAAACAAATCCCATTTGGGGTTGTGCATCTATTCCTATCCGTACGATTATATCAATATTGAACGTATTTTCCTATTCAATACGTGTAGGGACTGATTTTTGCTTTTGCAGCTAAGTTGTGTTTTTGGTTCTGGGAAATGGTAAACAGGCCCAAAAAATGTTTCCAGCTTTTTGACGTGTTTTTGGTCAACTGTGGGTTGGAGATCTAGATGAGGGGAATAAAGGGTCTTGTTGTTTTAGTTGGTTTATTAGTGGAAAGTCATATTTCAACCAGAACTTCACCATCTTGTGAGATTTCAGAATTAAGAAATCCAATTTTTGTACTTTATAAACAGACACCTTTACATTATTTATTGTGTTTATTTTTAAGTAGAAAGAAAATGTGAAGGGTTTGAATATGGAAACATCAAGAAGATAACAAACCAAATGAATATAAGAAAGGTGGGGTTGTTAAGCCCCATGATTGAGGGATTAGACTAAATGAGTAATATTAGTGTTTGGTCTTCTTTCTTTTTATTTTAAAGTATTTTTTCCCTTAAAAAAATTGTTATCCACACAAAAAACAAGGACAGTTATTTTAAAATAAAACCAAAATGGATGGAAGCATGCAATTTATTTAATCTTTTATATGTACAAAAAAATGGACTACTAGAGAGTAGATAACCTATATTAAGAAGGGAAAAGAAGACTAACAGAGAAACACTAAGAATATGAAAATTTATAAAATAAGTTATTTTTAACATGAAAATGGATAACAGAAGTTATATTTTTTTTATTGTAGAACGTTGCACGTCAACACATTTAGGCAGGAAATTTGGACCCGTGACTAGTATTGTAGTGACCAGCTAGTTTCATTGGCTTTTTAGTTGTTATTATTGGAGACATGTGATTGGTGCCTCGTGACCTATCATAGGGTTGGCCTTGGTGAGCCTCTCACCCTTTGGACTCCATACGTCTCGCACTTATATCATAAGCTTGGTTTAAAAAAAGAGGGCAAAAAAAAAGTGCCATAAGATAATAAACCGATACTGGAGAGTGTCAAATTTAGCAACTTTCAAATCAATTACGTCCAATTTTAAATTTGAAAGAAAATAATAAGTTTAAATGCTAAAGGGTATTTGGTAAAATTAACTCTAACTAAAACTTTCGAATACTAGAGTGTAAAACTCTCGTATGTTACAGTGATCAGAAAAAATTGAGTTATAGTGTAAAACTCTCACATGTTACAAATTCAGTTCAAAAATTTTTAGTTCTAACCACACTTTTTAAATACAATTTACAAGCAACAATGTCTTTCATCAATTAGTATACGCAAGTGTATGACAAATACTGCCAAAGCCTAATACTACAGAAGTGAAGTATACTCTGAAATTCAATAGAGAAATTTTACAATATGTCTAGATTTGAACAGAGAAGAGATGAGAAATCTTTCTGGCACAAGACAAAAGCTTCACATCATCCTTGGTTGATTAGAATAGCCTTCACAGTAAATCTTTATTTATTTTTCCCTTACGTGAAAATGGAACTTAGGAAGTAAAATGTGTAAACGGGACCCAGATTTGGTTAACGGGGACTTGGGAGAGATGCCTTTATCCAAAAGAGTCAATAAAGATCAACATGATCATAATCAAAATAAGTTGCTTCACGAGAAAGCAAAGAAAAATTTTTTTTTAAAAAAAAAGTGAGAGAAGAGTGAAAGAGAGAGAACAGAAACCCATTGGCCATTTGGTCCCTTTTCTAACAAATGCTTTTCCATATTGTTTTCACGACTGATGAAACTTGATACACTTAGGACAGGATATAATGGAAAATGGTGAAAAGATCAATACAAAAGTTTCCCATTTTTTCTTTCCTGAAATTGAAATTTAGGGCGAGATTTCTATCTTTTTTTTCAAACTATCTCGTGACCGGCTAGTTCAACATCAGCTGGTCCAAAAAAGGAGACATAAAATATAAAGCACATATATATTATATATATCAACAATTTTATTACTGATAATTTTATGGCAGGGCACATAATGCTATTATTAAATTTCACCATAATTGATACCAAAATATAAATTAAAAATAAACTTAAATTTAACGTAAATCGATGTATTACCACATAATGGTTTTAAGCAATACATTACTACTGGTAAAAGTATTGTTTCCTTACCCTACAACAAATCTACGTATGGGATACATGGGCCTCTAATTTTGTTTGTAGATTTGAACCAAAATTTAAATTTTTTTACTGCATATTTTTTCTGCAAAAATTTAAATTTTTATTTGAAATTTTTGTTCAAACCTATAACAACAATATTCTCATGCCAAATTTACAATCTTAGACCAGATAATGAGCAATAAGTGCAATTATAGCTTCATTTTTAGCTGGGATTTGCCTTTGCCCACCTGTTCATTTTCCCCCTTTTTTGAGTGATTTAAGGCAGTAAAGCACGGCGTTTGAGCAGAAGCCTTGACAAATTCATAGCATTGAATAGCAAACTGCAATAATGGAAGAGCATAAAAAGAAAAGTACTTGCTTGATCAAGTTTTGGTTCAGCATGGTTTAGGCTTTTGTCGGGTAAAGGTTTTGACCGTGCATACGAACTCAATGCTCACCAGATTCTAATGCCTGGCCAAGAAAATTTTGTACAAACTATGACATGTCATTTATACTCGTCACCGTTTTTTATAACAAATATACAAAAGATTTGGCAAACGGATTTAAAACGAAAAAATTAGTTTAAATATTATAGATGATGAGAGTTTTATATTATAGTTTTTTTTAATTTTATATTGTAGCTATTAAGAGTTTTTTATTATAGACGATTCGATGGATTAGAATCGATGTATCAAACACACTAAACTCGTACCTGATATTTATATCTATGTGATACCACTTTGCAATCACTTATTAGTGCACATTTGACATTCTCTTATATTAAAATCTTCTTAATATTGCACAAAAATATCCATTTATATATTCATGCTATTTGAACTATCACACATTATCATATAATACTAAAGGCTATATTAAACTTCTTTTCATCTTAAAATGGACTCATCTCTAAGAAGAAGTTCCTGAAAAAGATTGCAGAGTTTTTTTTTTAAAATAATTTTAGCTATTTTATAATATTATGTCAGCAACCAGAAACCAACTTCTTTTTTCTACCGTATAGAAGGCCAAAATTTCGTTAGCAAACATGAATGGTGGAAAATCTGCCTCTATTATCTCGGTGTCAATCTCATAAGCAAAATGGGGCCCACAGAAATTAAAGGCTAAGGAGAGTCATGCTTGGGACTTTAGATGATGGGAAATTAAAAGGGTGTGGGTGGGTGCCTTTCATCATGTAACTTTAGACAAACATGTGATGCATTTAATCATCCAAACCCCCTATTTCAGAGGGGTCCGCATATATCTACGTTTCTCATTTTTATCTAAAGTTATTATGAAAATCAATTTTCTTAAGTGGGCAAAATCCACTTCACTGGTCTGTCTCTTTTTCATAAAATGCACATTAGAATCAAAATCTCCTTTTTAAAGACCTTCGTTTAGGGCGTTATTGTTCACGGAATCTGTGAATCCTCTCAATCCGTTTAAGTTTTAGGAAGACTATTGAATTGATATAGCTAGAGAAATTTCTAATCCAAAAATTTTGGACTGATTTGTAGATAGAGCATTATGAAACTATAGTATTACATTATATATTTTTTTAGGGTATTGTCCAATAAAAGAAGATTTCATTGAACTATTTAATCTTATGGCATGTGTATTTTAACTTTTGTGTTTGACATGGTTGTTAGAATTGTTGGTTAGAACTGTAAACATTGCAGTATGTGAGAGCTTTATACTGTTGTAACTTTTTTCTCTTTACTGTAACATGTAAGAGTTTTATATTGTTTCTAACTAAAAACTTGGTTAGAACTAACTTTGTTAAGTAGATAATTAATTTATAATGAATTTATAAGATCATTGCAGGTCCAAAATCAAGAGGTCAAAATCCCAAGTCCAATTTGCATAATTCTTGAAAAACAATTCACGAAATTCGATACTTTTGTATTGGATTTGATTTGAATGATAAAACTTTAAGATTGATAATGAGCTGGGATTTCTCAATTTATTTTAGATTGGGTCGTGAATTAATTTCTAATCTGTCAAAAACAACCCTACCTTTTAAACTCTATTTCCCTCGTTTTCGTTGTTTTTAATGTAAGGGTGTTGCTTTGCCGCCGATTCAAGTAATTTACATAATCAATACATAGTTTAACTTGCATTAATTTTTGGCATGGACCTTTTTCTTTTCTGGTAAAAGGTTATAGAACTTGAATTTTAGCTGATGCCTTGGGCGAGGCTCCGAAAGATGTATAAGTATTTTGCATAATGATTAGAATTATTGGTTAAAATTATAAACATTGTAATATATGCTAGTTTTACACGTAACAATAAGAGTTTTATATTGTTTCTAACTGAAAAATTGGTTAGAACCAACTAAAATCAAAAACTTAAAACTTCAATTGGGGGACGGTTTGTGGACGAATGTCTAATAGACCCGTAGATAAAAATTACATATTTTTTCAGTCATAAAAAGTTAGGATTTGCACATAATAAATAAGGGTAGATTTAACATATAAAAAAATATTTTATGATTGATTTGGTCACTATTGACAATTATTTGATATCATGTCATTTAATGTAACAAGTTGGTTAGAGCCAACTAACGCCCAAAAACTTAAAACTTCAATTAAAGGATGGTTCGTGGACAAAGGTCTACTAGGCCCGTAGATAAAAATTACATATTTTAGTCAGTTTAGATACCCTGTTAAATTAAATGGCATGATATCAAATAACTGTCATAGTGACCAAATCAATCATTAAATTTTTTTTATATGTCAAATCTACCCCTATTTATTATGTGCAAATCCCAACTTCCTATGATTGAAAAAATTCCAGCAATACGTTTAAGAGATTTTGAATAATTGACGCTTCCCTCAGCCAAATGATATCTAATTATTAGTTTATGGATGGCATATTGTTCGTATTAATATATAACACTCATAAGTCATTTAATTATATATAAGTCATTACATTTTATATACATATACCTTTTCTATTTTTTTTCATACAAGTTCTTTTTTTTTTTAATTTAAACATATATAAGTCATTACAATTTTTTGTCATTAAAACCAGATCATTAGTAATTAAATTCAATAGCCATTGAAATGTCTCTTAATTATGTATACCTGGTCTATAATTTTCAATATTTTCATTATCATTGTTAATTGTTATGAACATTGAAACTCATCATCTTAAACAAATAATTGGTTAGTCTTTTTTTTTTTTTTTGAAAGTATTGATTAGTCATTAAATTATACTTATTTTTTTATACCTCGTTTATAACTTATATACTATTATTTTTTTTCAAATGTTGTTCTTCATCTTAAAGATATTACCATTGGTCACGGGGCGTTTGATTTGCAGTAATCAGTAGGAATCATATTCCTGAGAAAATGATTGTAGGGAATATGATTCTCAGGAACTAAGATTATTACGTTTGATTGCACATAGGAATCTTCTATTAGATTTCTAGGAATAATATATTACTGTGTTTGGTTATACATAGGAATCTTGTATAATTGACAAAATAATTTATTGTATTACCATTAAATGTATCAATATAATATATTAGAACTAATAGTAAATAATAATAATATAAATATAAATAATAAAATAATATTATATATAATTTAACATTAATAGTACTATGAATATTAATGTTATTATTATCATTATTATTAAATATTTATTATTTTATATTAATATAATACTTTCTTTATCTTATATAAAAATACTAATTTATAATAATCATAGAATTATTATTTAACAATATATTAATATTAAAATGTTGTATATAATATAAAATGTATTGATATGAATATAAATAATAATAAAAATACAATTCTTAATAATATATTAATATTTATATTAATATTAACATTAAATAAACATATTGTTATAGAAAATATTAAACATATTTAGCTATATTTTATATTTATAATTATTATAATAGTATTTATATAGTTTAATATTGATATTGATATTGCTATGCATATTAATATTAATGTTATACTATTCGTATTGATGTTATATTATTATGTTTTTATTATTCTTATTATTAAATTATAATTTTATATTGATATAATATTTATATGTATATCATATATTAATATTAATTTATAATAATAGTACAACATTATTTTATTTTATTATTATAGTATTTATATATATTATATTTAGATATTGTATATGTAATATATTATTGTTAATGTTATTATTATCAAATTATTATTTTATATGAATATAATTTTTATATTTATATTGCATAGAAATATTAATTTATAATAATAATATTATTATAATAATTTAATAATAATATAATTATTATCATCATTGTTGATGCTTACCGCTATCCGGCGTCGGATCAACACCCAAGGGTGACTGAACACCTTCTGACCTCCTCTTAAGCTTGCCTCTAGTCGGGATTGAGTACCTGTGAGAGGGATGATTCGGAGAAATGGGGTTAGCCAATAGACAAGGGCTCTCCGATGCTCAAGGCAAGAACTGTTCGGCAGAGGTCGACAGCTGATTAAATGAGAAGAGGTCTCTCTCCCCAAAACGTCATAAATACATCCTATTTATAGGCCACCAGCTGGATCGGGTGCAAGATGGGTTTTGCCCATTACCCAGGTGTCACATCAAAGTGTATCAAGCAATAGGTGACAAGTGTCGCGTCCATAGTCCAATGGATTGGACTCTATCGGACGGCAGCACGCCTACCTGGTGTTGGCCAACAAGGATGGGTAGTGACGTGTTATGATGAATAGCGTGGCCCGGCCCGAGCTAGAGTTCATCCCCCGAGGTGGCAGCCTTCTTGGGGGCGTGCCCTCAGATCAGTGGAAGGCTCCCCGGGAAGAAGCATAATTCGTCGGGTCGGGCGGTAGCCATTTCTGCCGAATTTATTTGCCGACCACCAAAGTTAATGTCTTCGGTGGGAGTGTCGAGCTACCCTCAACATTAGCCCCCCAGTGCCCCTGGTCGGTGTTCGACCGGGTGGACTATGCCGAGTGGGTGATGTCGGCTCAAAGGAAGAAGACTAAGCGACACTTAGAAGCGGGGTGAGGCCGAGCAACAACGGGATGTTGAGGAGGTCGTCGTTGTAGATGGTGATGACGATGGGGATGTGCAACCTGCCGAGGGCGGTCAAGACGACAGCGCGGCCGGGGACGAGACTCAAGCTGGTGGTGAGACTCGGGCCGATTGATCCTCTGTTTCTCGCTTTTTGTGATTGGGCTTGGGAGGTGCCCGACTTTCTTGTACCTCCTTAATAAAGAAATTTAAACGATTTATATTTTCCCGTTTTGTATCCACTTTAGATTACGTGTAGTAGTTTTTTTTTTACATCCCACGTAACATTTAAGGTTAGATACTTCTCGGGTAGATTCCCAGGCTGGGGGACAATTGACCGAGCAGAGATGAATGGTGCGATTGTTTTCGGTTAATTCCAGTACCTCTGTCCTCAGTTGATCCGAGGACTTCAGTTCTCGGTCGTTCCGAGTAGTTATCCACGTCTGCTTAGTTATCCAAGCAAGTTTAGGTTTCTGGTCTCGGTCGGGCAGGATGTAAACGGCGTACAGCTGCCCTTACCCTGTCGCCCCCGTAGACTTGTGGAAGTTTGAAAGAAACTTTACAAGTATAGGACTGATCGGGCACATAAATGTGCCGAGCAACTTAAGGGTGTCTGCATGACAGACATGATACATATATTGACTAGCCCCCCTGTCTAGTTTGACGAGGATGACGCCCTTGGCTGGGAGTCAACATCCTGTCTTCCGAGCTGGGGTTCCGGCGTCTTGGCCTAACACTTCCCTTAAAAACATTGCTCAGGCGAAATGAGATTAGGGAAGTTGTGTTCCATGAATGTAATATTTACATTGACTTTTCCAGTCCTGCTTAGCAGGTCTAGTTACAAAAGAATTGTGGCCAGAGGTCAAAAAAGGAATATGGCTCTGATTTCCTGTTCTTTTTCAAGAATAGAATCTTTTTAACAGCTCGGCATTCCAAGGATGACCGAGCTGATTCCCCTCCAAATCGACTAGCTTGTAGGTTCCTGCTCGCACGACACCTTCGACTTTAAAAGGTCCTTCCCACTTCGGACCAAAGGACCCGAGACCGGGTTGCTGAACCGTGACTTTCTTCATTACTAAGTCACCAACCTTAAAGCTCCTCGGCTGGACCCGTTTGTTGTAATACCGGGCTACAACCTGATTCCGGGCTGCGTTACGGATGGATGCTCGGTTCCTTTTTTCTTCAAGTAGATCGAGCTCGGTCATCATGAACTTTTCATTAAGTTTCTCTTCGTATTGCTCAACCCTTAAGGTCGGCAATCCAACCTCGGCTGGGATGACGGCCTCTGCCCCATAGACCAGGGAGAACGGTGTCTCGGCAGTGGCAGTTCGCGCGGTTGTTTGGTATGCCCAGAGCACTTGGGGCAGTTCGTCGATCCACGCACCCTTGAGCCTTTCGAGCTTCTTTTTCAGCTTGTCTTTAATTGTCTTATTTACGGCCTCCACTTGGCCGTTACTCTGTGGATAGCTTGGAGAAGAGAAGACTTTCTTAATGCCGAGCTTCTCACACAAATGCCGTAAACCCGTGGAGTCAAACTGCTTAGCATTGTCGATCACGATAGTGTGCGGGATTCCGAACTGACAGACGATATTTTTCGATACGAAGTTGGTGCACTTAGCTTCAGTCATGTTGGTGCAAGGCTCGACTTCGATCCATTTTGTCAGATAGTCGATGGCGACGACACAATATCTGAATTGCGAACGAGCCGGAGGGAGTGGTCCGATCAAGTCGATGGCCCATTTTGCAAATGGCCATGCTGAAGTCACCAGATTTAAAGGCTCGGCGTGCGAACCTAGCATCCGAGCAAATTGCTGGCATTTGAGGCATTTTCGTGCAAAGCTCACGCAGTCTTGCTGCATACTAGGCCAGTAGTAACCCTGCCGCAGGCATTTTTGGGTCAAGGAACGTCCACCCGAGTGATTGCCACACAGGCCCTCTTGAATCTCCTTCATTAAGTACTCGGCCTCCTGGGGACCCAAACATCTCAGGTATGGCGTTGAGTAGCCGCGTCGGTATAGCTTTTGCCCAATCATTGAATACCGGGCCGAGCTATTACGTATCCGACGTGCTTCTTCCCGATCATCGGGTAATTCGGCTAAGGTCAGGTACCGGATTATCGGGTCCATCCACGTGTATTGTGGTTCGGCTGCCAGGCTCATGACCTCCATACTGATACTTGGTGCGGAGAGTCTCTCAACAGGAACGGATATCGGGTCTACTCCGCCTATCCCGGAGGCTAGTCGAGCGAGGACATCGGCTTCCACGTTCTTGGATCGGGGGATTTGCTTAAAAGTGTAGGACTTGAATTGTCCAAGCAACCATTTCGCTTCTTTTAAATATGCCGCCATTGATTCTGCTCGGGCCTGGAATCCTCCTGTGACTTGCTGCACCACCAGCATTGAGTCACTATAGATAGTCAGCTAATCAACTCCGAGGTCCCGGGCAATTCGTAGTCCGGCCAGCAGAGCTTCATATTCCGCTTCGTTATTTGAGGTTTTGAAGTCGAAACGAAGGGCATAAATGACCTTATATCCGTCGGGGCTTGTTAAAATCAAGCCTGCCCCCGACCCATCAACGCAGGTTGAGCCGTCGACGTGTAGTTTCCAGTTCAGCTCCGAGGAGAGGCCTTGTTCACTGCAGCTGGCTGTATCTGGCTCCTCCACGGGTGATTTCTCAACTGAAGGAGCGACCTTCCCGGCTTCTGTAAATTCGGCAAGGAAATCCGCCAGGACTTGGGCCTTTATTGCCGTTCTCGGCACAAAATGTATATCGTATTGGCCCAACTCGACCGACCACTTGGCCATCCGACCTGATATTTCTGGGCTCTGTAGGACTTGTCGGAGAGGAAATTTGGTCGGGACGTTAACGGTATGGCCCTGGTAATACGGCCGCAGCTTCCGGGCTGATGTCATTAATGTGAAGGCTAGCTTCTCCAATGATGAGTAGCGCTCCTCGGCTCCTTGGAACGCGTGGCTGGTATAGTAAACCGGCCTTTGGATCCCGTTTTCGTCACGGACTAGTACCGAGTTGACAGCCTTCTCCGAGACGGCCAAATAGGCGGTTAACACCTCGTCGGGCGAAGGTTTGAACAGGAGCGGGGGTGTGGCTAGGTAAGTTTTTAAGCCTTGGAAAGCGTCCTCACACTCCCTGCTCCACTCGAACCTCCCCTTAAGTGCCTTGAAAAAGGGGTGACACTTGTCGGTAGCCCGGGAGACAAATCTTGACAGGGCAGCCACCATGCCGGTAAGCCTTTGCACGTCTTTAACAGTCCGAGGAGAATGCATGTCTATGATTGCCTGGGCCTTAGCCGGGTTTACCTCGATTCCTCGTCGGTTGTCCAAAAATCTGAGGAATTTGCCGGAGCCGACGCCAAAAGCGCATTTTGCCGGGTTAAGTTTCATCCCATACTCCCGGAGAATGTCAAAGCTAGCTCGGAGGTCGGCTATGTGGTCCATCGCCTGGACAGATTTTACTAACATGTCGTCCACGTAGACCTCCATAGTTTTCCCGATCAGCCGAGCGAACATTTTGTTAACGAGCCGTTGGTAGGTAGCTCCGGCGTTCTTAAGACCAAACGGCATCACAACGTAACAATACAAACCCTGGTCAGTAATGAATGAGGTTTTAATTTGGTCCTCTTCGGCCATTCTTATCTGATTATATCCGGAGTACGCGTCCATGAAGCTCAAGAGCTCGTGTCCGGCTGTGGCGTCAACGAGCTGGTCTATCCGAGGAAGCGGAAAGCAGTCCTTGGGGCAGGTCTTGTTAAGATCGGTATAATCGATGCAGACCCGCCACTTGCCGTTCGCCTTTTTGACGAGGACGACATTTGCCAACCATTCTGGATATTTGACCTCTCTAATGAACCCAGCCTTCAATAGTTTCTGGACTTCATCATTTATCGCGGCATATCTCTCCGGGTTGAAGGCTCTTCGTCTTTGTATCACCGGCCTGTGACCAGGTTGGACGTTAAGCCGATGGCTGATGATGCTCGGATCTATGACGGGCATGTCTTCGTGAGACCATGCAAAAACGTCGCGGTACTCGGAAAGAAGGGATTCCAGGTCGGCCCGGATCTCAGGTTGTAACTGAGACCCGAGTTGGACTGTGCGTTTTGGCCTTTCGGGGTCCAGGGAGAACGGCACTAAGTCTTCGACCGGGGTGCCCCTTACTTCTTCCTCGGGAAACCTAGGGTCTAGGTCCGCGAGCATCTTCGGCATCGGATCAGTTGGGAGGTCGATCTCGTCGATTGTGTGCACGGTCAGAATTCCCTGCTGCTGGGCTGAGGCTACCCGAACTGCATGTGCATAGCAAGCCCGAGAATCCACCTGGGACGAGCGGATTACTCCAACGCCACCGTCGGTTGGGAACTTCATTGCCAGGTGATATGTCGAGACCACGGCTTTTAATCCGTTGAGTGTCGGTCGGCCGATGATTATGTTATACTGAGAGGGTTTATCGACGACCAAAAAGTCGACCACTCGAGTAACCCTGGCAACACCTTCTCCAAAAGTTACCGGGAGACTAACCTTCCCGATTGCTCGGACACACTCACCCGCAAAGCCGAAAAGTGGGGTCCAGACCGAGACCAAAGGCGCATTGCTGATCTTCAGTCTGTCGAACGCCTGCTTAAAGAGAATGTCCGCCGAACTGCCATTGTCAATTAAAACACGTCGTACAACGTTGTTGGCGATAGGCAGTTCGTAAACCAAGGCGTCGTTGTGGGGATGCATCAGCCGGTCTGCTTCCTCCTCAGTGAAGGTGATCGGGATGTCTTCTTGGCGGCATATCTTATTGATATGCTCGGAGACATTCATGAAATCACCCCGTTCGACCCGCCGGGCTTCTCTGACGTAGGATCGCCGCCCACTCGATGTGTCCCCGGCTACAGGCCCGCCAAGTATCGTGTGTACGATATTCGGGGGTTCCAGGGCGTTCACACTATCGTTCCTGGGTCGGCCCTGTACGTCTCGGCTTGACGAGTCGTTCCTTCCAGAGGTCGCCCTCAGGTTTATGGCCTTCTCCACGAAATCCTGCAATAGACCTTCTCGGACCAGCCTTTCTATTTGGTCCTTAAGTTGGATGCATTCTCGGGTTGTATGACCCACATCCTGATGGAATTTGCAAAACTTCGACTGGTCACGCTTCGCCCTAAAGCCTCGAAGCTTGGGCGGCGGTGTCAACAGATTCTTGTCACCGACCTGGGCAAGCACCTCATCAATGGTTGCCACCAGAGGTGTGTAGTTTTGGAACTTGCCGGTCGGCCCCTTCGGCCTGTCAGATTTCTCCTTCTTCTGCTTCTTCGCATGTTCGGCATTATCCTGCACTGGTCCTTTTTTCTGCTTCTTTTTCTTTTTCGTCCCGCTCGGGCCAGCTTCCTCCCGGCGGCTTTTCATATACTCGGCAGCGTCTGCATGCCTTTGAGCATAGCCGAGCATTTGCGAAAACGTGTTTGGCTGCTCGAAGGCCAGGGACCAGGTCAGCTTTTCGTCTCGGAGGCCCCCTACAAAAATATGTTTGAGGGTTTCATCTTCGACGTGCTTGACCTCAAGGGCAGCCCGGGTAAATCGGTTGACGTAATCCCTGACACTGCCGTCTCCCTGCTTGACAGCGTACAGAGAAGTTATTTCTTTCCTCCGCGTCCTAGTTGTAGAGAATGCAGCGGAGAAAGCGTCAGTTAAGTGCCCAAAAGAAGAAATCGACCCTGGTTCGAGCCGTCGAAACCACTGCCGAGCAGGGCCTGTAAAGGTGAGGGAGAAGGCTTTGCACATTGCAGCGTCACTGGCATTCTGCAACAGCATGTGCCCGCGAAAGAGCTCGGCATGCTCATCCGCGTCGGTGGCCCCATCGTAAGACTTAATTTGTGGGACCTTGAACTTCGGCGGCATGGGTGCCCGCATTATATGATCCGGGAAGGGCGGACCCTGCCCCCCGATCTCATCTGAACCTAACCTGCAATTGCGGATGTCATCGATCTGTCGCTGCAGCACCCGAAATTGGCGACTATTCGTATCTTCGGGCAGTTCGACCCGATAAGGTACTCCGCCCTCAGCACGGCCTTCAGCTCCGCCTTGGCGATTTCTGTTAATCCCTCGGTATCCGAGCCGATCAAATACCGAGGCTCTAGAACCTTGTGGTGAAGGGACACGGTGTGGTTGACGTCCCATCTGTCGTTCATGAACCAGTCGATTATCGAGCAGGGGCCCTCTGGTGGATCCTGGAGACTGCTCTGATCGGTCCTCCCAGTTAATGGCACTCTGCTCACGCCGACCCTCTGCCTGGTCAACCTGGGCAGGGGGTGGCGGTTTTGGCGCAGCTTGTTGTTGAGCTTGCGCGAGCTGCCGAGTTAAAATCCGAACTGCATCTGTGAGCTCCTGGATGGGGTCATGTGCAGCTCGGGCCTGCATCGACTCAGCTCTTGCCGCGCTTCCTTGCCCTCCGGACCGAGATCTGGCTGTCCGAGGACGACTGCTGGGCCGTTCTGTAGCTGGTTGCCTATGCCTGGCATCGCCCGACTCCTGATGTCGGGCGGTACTATCTCTTACGTTACCTCGTGTTGTCATTTTGGAAATCCGAGGTAGAATAACTTTGGATTGGGGCGCGTCGGCCCTCCTTCTAGCGCCAAAATGTTGATGCTTACTGCTGTCCGGCGTCGAATCAACACCCAAGGGTGACTGAACACCTTCTGACCTCCTCTTAAGCTTGCCTCTAGTCGGGATTGAGTACCTGTGAGAGGGATGATTCAGAGAAATGGGGTTAGCCAATAGACAAGGGCTCTCCGATGCTCAAGGCAAGAACTGTTCGGCAGAGGTCGGCAGCTGATTAAATGAGAAGAGGTCTCTCTCCCCAAAACGTCATAAATGCATCCTATTTATAGGCCACCAGCTGGATCGGGTGCAAGATGGGTTTTGCCCATTACCCAGGTGTCACATCAAAGTGTATCAAGCAATAGGTGACAAGTGTCGCGTCCATAGTCCAATGGATTGGACTCTATCGGACGGCAGCACGCCTACCTGGTGTTGGCCAACAAGGATGGGTAGTGACGTGTTATGATGAATAGCGTGGCCCGGCCCGAGCTAGAGTTCATCCCCCGAGGTGGCAGCCTTCTTGGGGGTGTGCCCTCAGATCAGTGGAAGGCTCCCCGGGAAGAAGCATAATTCGTCGGGTCAGGCGGTAGCCATTTCTGCCGAACTTATTTGCCGACCACCAAAGTTAATGTCCTCGGTGGGAGTGCCGAGCTACCCTCAACAATCATCATCATGGAAACAAAGATGAGATTTCTATAGTTTTAAGATTCCCAAAAATATGAATATCACCTTGTGGGTGGGCTTCATATTACCCAAAATGAGGTAATCTGAATCCCACGGGAATTAGTTTCCCAGGAATCCAAAACTTAGATTACTGTATACCAAACATGAGAATCTTATAGATTCTCATTCCCATCTCAGGATTACTGCATACCAAACGCTAGGTTATTAGATATAAATAACAAATAGTCATATAAAAAGTTGCCTATAATCTAGATCGAATTCCACTATTTCCACGTACTCTTATGTTTTTAATACTAAGTGTATCTATATTTTTCTAATAAGAAGGTAATTGCGAAAATATCTTTTGTTGTAAATATATGATTCTAAATTAACGTGATTTGTGGGATTTCAAAATAAAATTTATATATCTATTCTCCAGACAAAGTCAAGTCATTAATATCTAATTCACTAATTAGAATTAATAATCATTTAACACACTATTAGGTCTTTAATAGTATTTATGTTCTCGAAAAACCTTTGAACAAAATGTCTTCCATATGGAAGGTTAATATTGTATACTGACATTAGCTCCATAAAAAAGACAATTAAATTCTTTACTCGCCATAACAGGCTATGTACGTCACTAGTAGTTGCAGGCCTCAGATGAGCCCGTTTTGGGATTCCATTGCGGTGCCAGTGTTAACACTTAAGAGAGCCCAATCGTTAGTTTTTTTTTTTTTTTTTTTTTTTTTTTTTTTTTTTTTTTTGTGGTGGGGGGGGTGGGGGGGGGGGAGGAACTCTTAGCTAATCTTTTCCCATCTTTTTTAATTGACTAATTAATTGAATTTAAATTTGAAGCTACCGAAAAGACGATACTACCCTAACATTAAATTTAAAATTATAGGAATGGCGTCAAGAAGCTCAGGTGTTACATGGGTAATTTGCAAATTAATAGGGTGTTAGGTATATTGGTTTATGTTGCGAAATTAATGCGATAAAAACAAAAAACAAAAACACACAGAGAATTTACGTGGACACACAAAAAGGAAAAAACCACGGACAGAGGAGAAGAAAATCACTAAACTCGTGAAGATTACAATGGAGGCGCTAGGGAGGTTCAAAATTCGTTAATGATAAAGCTATAACGCAATACATCATATATATATATATATAGGTATAGGTAAAACCCTATAGGCCCAAAAACGTAAACTAAACGGCCCAACAACAACGGCCCGATCCCTCCGCTATCACCATAGATCTCATGAAAAATTTTACTTTTATTTTTCACCACAATTTGAAGCACTACGAGTTTTTCGGATTGGACCAAACTGAATTTGGGTCACCATACTCTAACAGTTTGAATCAAAACTTTTGGCTCAAACACTTTAGCATATAAAAGCTTTTATATTGTGGTTGTTTTTTGCTTTACACTGTAGCATGTGAGAGTTTTATACTAGTCTTGATTGAACCAATATGCCAAACATTATGATTCTTTCTCGCTAGTAACAACTAACAATATTGATTTTGTAATGAGGTGGAAAATCAAGAGCATCTTGAGAAGCTGATTTAAATTCAACAAATGAGATTAGCAAAGGAAACCAATTGAATCTCAATCTCAGAAAGTGAGATTAGCAAGGAGCATCTCGAGAAGCTGATTCAAAATTCAGAAAGTGAGATTAGCAAAGAAAGCCAATTGAATCTCACTCTCTTCGTCTCTATCTCTCTTACGAGGGCATGAGAGTTTGCGCCTTTTGTTATCCGCCGTTAGGGCAAGAGTCCTGTGTCGTCCCTTGGTTGGCCTTTGAGTTCTTGCCATAGAGATGGAGCTTTAGGCTCCACAGTGAAGGTCTTGAGGGCAGTGTCAGACTTGTGGTTTAGGGAACATGGTTTCGAGAAGAGGATGGTAGTTGTGAAGAATCAACATGATGATATATGTGTTTGGGTAATTTCTGGGGATAAATACGGTTGGTTTTGGGGTTGTTTAAGTGATTTTGGGTTTTATTAGGCAATTTGGGCTTCTCAGGTTTTAGGGTTATTATCATTAACAGCAGTCGGTTTGGTATCAAAATTCAAAAGATATGGTTTTAAATCTTATGGTTTGAACTACTGCTTTTAGAATTATATGGTTTGATTAATGGTTTTAAACTAGAGTTTAGAAATATAAAAGTTTGAGCATAAAATAAAACATCATATCAAGGAATTGGCATTGGATAATGCAAGAATTATGATGAAACTAGAAATAGAGTTATGGATTTACTATAGAAATTGAAGGGGGGGGATTTTACAAAACCATAGATTCAAATATCACATCAAGATTTAAAACCATTTTGTAAATGCATATTCAAACGCCAATATGAACCAGTCTCATAGATTCAAACCTAAGTGAATCCATGTACCAAATGCTACCGTGTCTTTAAGGTTGGCAGCCGTGCGGTTTTACTTTATTGGTATACCTTCTTAATTTTCTCAAGAGGTTTTGTTTTTTATTTTTTATTTTTTTGCCTTGCCCAAGAGGTTTTATATGCTTCTCTGTTATTCAGTTTTTTATCATATTTATAACAATGTCAATTATTTGGGTATGTCTGAGCTCCGGCACCCCTAGAACCTCAAGGCCTTTAAGTTCTAATCCCCTCGTCTGGGCTTCACCTTGCCTCTTTGGTCGCTTATAATATGCTGTCGTTTGCATTAGTCACTGACGTTTATAATAGTTGTCGTTTTATGAGTTATCCACTTATCATTCGTTTATTGAGATGATTTAATTTCGATTTTTCATACTTTGAGAGGCATCGTAAAATTACCACGTCGTCTTTAAAGTTTCCGTTTTCTTAAAATATTGTCATTTGAAAGTAGTTGTCGTTTTATGATGTTTTGCCGTTTTTAAGCTGGTTAACTGCTAATGTTCGCAGCATATGTTTAGTCGTTTTCTGAAATGACGTCGATGCTATGGCGCAGTTTTGAAAAGTATTGTCGTTTTCATAGGTGTCCTTTGATAAATTTTTTGTTTTGGTGTCGTTTTCTTAGTCTAGCATATCCATATTGCTGATTTCCCTTGTAATTTTGTAAAACACAACCCAACGAAGCTATAAACAAGAAGATGGTACGGTTCTTACATTTATGGTGAGATTTGCGATTATATTGAGAAGCTACAAGAAAACATCATCTGGAATTTTTTTTTTTATAGAATTCCTTTAACAACAGGACAATATTTCCTCGTCATTCTGGTCATTGCTTTAATGGGTTACAGAATCAATTTACACAAAGGCTGAAATAAATTAAAAAATATATATTTGGAACCATATTGCTTGGAATCAAGAACGACATTTTTTGTCTAGTAATTAAGAACACTTATTTTTTTTCTTTTTATTTCAATTTTTGATACTTTTTCTTGGTAATTTGAAGAGAATTAATGTTGGTACAACTCTTGCTTGTCGTTTTGCCGGAATATATGTACTCGAAAAGCAACACCCACCAAGTGATAGGCCGTAAGTCAATCATCAATGGTCACAAGTGTTGGTATTTGGCCATGATTTACAAAGTCAATCTTATTCAACCGCACGCAGCACAGTACTTGCTCCGGCAATTCCTCTTGTTTTTGTGCCTAGCAAAATAGCATCAAAAAGAAGATTCAGTCGTTCAGTAGCCATCAAACGATTTAAAAAGCTCTCAGTAATAGGCTGTCTGGAACTTTAGTTAGAATTAAAATTTTAAGCTTAAGTATTATAGCATACGAGATCTTTACACTGTAACAATTTATCGTAGCATATGAAAATTTTACACTGTTTATTAATTAAAACTACTGTTGGAACTGAGTTTTCAAATAACACATAAGTTGACTAAATTGAAATGATATCAAGAGTAAGGATAATTTTTGGTAGCTTAAAAAAGAAAGAAATAATTAAAAGAAAAACCCAAAGACACAATTATAATCTATTAGATTTTTATCAAGTTTTATTAAACAATTGTACTTCTTTTTTAATTTGATAAGATTCTAGTGTGATTTGACGTCTATAATTGTGTGTTATGAGTAGATTTTTGTCTCCGATAAATACCTGAATAGTCAAACCCAAATCAAGAATCCCATTCTTGAAACGGTCTCGAAATGATTCAAGTCCTTTCCTGGATATGTAGCTGAACCTATGTATATCAAGGTCAATCTCAAAGTAATTGGGTCCCTGGACAAATGAAATAGAGAAGAAAAATTTTGGTAGTTGAGCTCATGATATTTTCCATCAAAAGAAACAAATTTGAAAAGTGAAATCTAAAAGAAAGGCTTTTCTTTTTAACCTTGAAGAAATCATGCTGAGGCCTTGAGAGGACTGGCTTGTCATTATAAGCATGTATGAGCTTCCTTTCTGCAGAACCAAGTTGGAGGTCCTCTGGATTAACCACCCCAGCAAGAATTTTTAGCCTTTCCCGGAAAGAAACCGTCGTTTCCCTTGCAAACCCCTTAACTTTCTCCATCTCATCCTCGATGAATCGCTATGGAAAAAAGCAAAAATGCGTTAATTCTAGTCCAAAAAATGAATAGTTTTACAATACAACCAGTCAATTCTAGTCACGCTATGCAATGTGTTTGTTTTTTTTATCATGTCACACCTAATAAAAATACCTATCATCTAACGCATTAAAATTTAATTTCACGGTACGATCAAAAAATAACTTATCGTACCATAATTCTACAAGGAGAGAATACCTTGATATTGTTCTGAAAAGTAGGTGAAATTTCTTTGTCAAAATTCTCAGAGACTTTGAAATATAATACAAGGCTCATGCCTTCCCCATTGCAGTCACCAAGCAACATGGTTGCGGGATAAGTAGGCACCTGCGGCAACACGCACTCAAATTCAGCCCAACTCATTCCTAAGCTAATGAAAATTCTTGAAATCCAACATTTTAGGATTCATTTTCTTATTATCAATGGAAAAAGAATGAGTGGAGGATTTTCTTTCTCATTCGTTGATTTTTTCATTTACTGAATTAGTAATACAATTACAATTCCTAGGAGATCAAAGAAACTCTTAAATCCAATGCCTGATTTTCTTCTTCATTCCTCTTCTTTCCCTTTTCAATGACATTTCAATATGGACCGGTAAATGTGACATCTAGAATTCATTGCTTGTTTTAATCCTTATTTCCCCATTGCAATACTACAATTTTCAACTAACCAAGATTGAAGCTACATCTTTGGAGAAGAGAGAGAGATTGAGAAAGAACCTCAATGTTAACAATGAGCAGGGAAGGAACTTTGTCATGGGCTTTCACAGAAGGAAGTTCAAGGTGCTGAGCAATGTGAGTGATCTTTCGCGGGCAGATAAATAAATCGACACCGAAGGGTACATACGGGCTGAATCCTGAAGCAGGTTGTTTCTGTTTATCTCTACACAACGGACCATCAACCTTACACAGAAATCTTGACGAGAAATCAAAACAAAAGGCGGGGAAAGAAAACACAATCAGTTCAATGCATGCCTGAAATAATTATCGCCGCGGAGCTTAAAAACCGATGGGGAAAGCTCAGACCAGCATCCCGGGATCGGCTTCTCTCCTGTTGAACATGGGATTCTTAGTCCTGCCCTTGGACGATACAATAGTTTCTCAGCAGCACCTGAAGCCATTATAAGCTCCCAATCATTAGACAAAAACGATAAATTTGTTCCAAACATTAACTAGCTTAAACTATTAGGACGTGAACCAAGAAAATGCACTTACAAAATTCGGTCTTTTCGTTTCCATCGATGGACTTCCTCTTGTAAGAAAGCATGATCAAAGTGGACTGCTGTCGGGGACTAGACACGGACTGATTCTTGTCATTGAAGCTCACCGAAGGAAGCAGGCGCGGTATGCAGGATTTCAAGTTGTTTTCTTGCGTTTTCTGGGCCGAGAAAGCTGTGGCTCCGTCTATCTTGAGATAACTCTCGTAGAATTCCTCATACTTGGACCCCGAATCGACAAAGCATGAGGCGCTTTCGTAATGGAGCAATTGAGTACTTGGGATGTTCCCAATTGGATTGCTTGCTAAAGGGAAACCATCTGACGGCCCGGAAAAATGAAAGAAATAAAAAAAAAGGAAGCAAAGTTGGATATTCATCAAAAAGTCATAGACAAAAAAGAGATTCTGTTGGTTGTAATGAGATGGAAAGTGCATGACCTCCATGAACACTACTGAAGTCATCATCTGAGTCAGACTCAAAAATACTAACAGAGTCAAACCAAGCTTCCTCTTGGCACATCCCTGCATGCGCTTGAATTCCATTTTCAGTGAAGACTTATTTTTTTTAGTTAAAATAATTAGATAAAATGAGAAAAAAAAAGTAATGCCTCAAACAACATGAAAAAATGTAGTGGTATAACCTAGCAGTAAATTCACATTACAGCCTCTAATGTTAAGTTTAAAACTCGAATTCTCTTGCATCCAGTTTCTATTTAAAAAACAAAGAAAGAAAGGAAAAGAAGTTTGAAGCTTTTACCGCCATTTGAATCAACTTGGCTGTGGTTCCACTGAAGCTGAGTGAGGTGAAATGTCACGTTGGAGGCCTCAGATCTCTTGCAAGTGGTGGTACTGGTAGTTGCAGCGCCTTTCTTGAAACCGAGATGAACAAACTCAGGAATGGCAGTGGAAATCCCCCCTCGGCGTTTGCCTGATCTAAGGACATTTCTCCGAGTCGTTCTGATCCCTGTATTCGATTTCGAGACGCAGCCACCCATTTCAACAACAATTTCACACAAACCTCACTTCTAAAAAAAAAAAAAAAAAAAGACCCTCTTCAGATGCCAACTTCAAATATAGAGCAGGAACAATAGAAAGAGTAACAGACCTGCCATACAATCAAGGGGAAAAAAAAACTCTTAAAACTCAACATTGATGCTTTAATCTCCATAAATCATTAGAATTTTTCAACAAGTAGTTCTGTTGACATTTGTAACTTGACATGAATCAAAGAAATTCTAAGCATATTCTTTTGTAAAACAATTACATACTTTGAATATTAATTCAATCCTAAGTAAACTATGTTTTTTTCTTTTGGCCTATCTAGGTAGTTTCCACTCACTACTTAGAGAATAAGAAAAGTGTCACCAAGATTGCTCCACCGAATTCTCCATCCCTTGGAGAAAACCTGAAGACAACCCAAAAATAAATAAACAAACAAGCAAAATAAATAAATAAGTAAATAAATAAAAGGTAAATTTTAATTTGATGTGTAACATGAACTAGATGAAAGAACCTTGAAAGACTTTGATGCTTGATGTTTAACCAGAAATGTCATAGTTAATATTTGCCTTTATAAAAAAGTTGAAAAGGAAGAGGAGAAAGTGAATTCTTTATGTGACGAAGAAGAGAACAAATAGAAAAGATTAGTCACAATCAAGCACAGATTAGAAAAATAGTTAGGGGATGATTATTTGGTAAGTTGTAAGATATTAGACAACTTTGTATTAACAACTCTAAAACCAAATGAAATATTTTTATTATATTGAAAAAAAAAACCCCAACTAAATGATTGTTTCTCTCTCTCTTTTTTTTTTTAATATTGAAATAACAAAGTTGACAAAGAACATAAGAAGAATATTGGAAATAAAATTGAACGTGGCTAAAGTGATTAATCATGTTTAACATATAGGCACGTGAAGTGAAAAACAGAACAGAAACAATAACAATTTGGAAACAGAAAATGAAAAGAAGAAAGAACATAAAAAATAAAAATAAATAAATAGAAGATATTTGGAAAATAACAAAAAGGAAGGACCTGGGGATGAAGGTCATATTCCGGCATTGATTCTAAAAAGAACTGCAAGGATTCCTCCCTTCTTTCTCTTTCTCTCTCTGTCTCTCACCTTTTTTAAATTATGTTTTTTCAAAAGTTGGATGAAATTTAACAGAGAAAAAAAAGAAAAAAAAACCAGAGAAGAGAAAGTAAAGTCAGAAACGCAATACAAAGAAGACGTGGGTTGCATTTGAATTCTTTTAAAATGTATCTCTTTCTCTCTCTGTCTTTCCTCTGTTTTCCTTCTCTTACTACTTTGTTTATCTTTTTTTTTTTTTTGGGGAATTATTAATAATATTATTTGTTAATTAATTAAATCTGTTTTGGGTTTTGTTGCCTGAGATTTTGCGGGCCGATGTCATCATGGCGAAACAGAGACAGGAAACTTTAACTTGAAATCGTTAATAAACACACCTGCCGAGTACGCTTCAGCTTTTCCCCACGTGTGATCATCATTTTAAGAAAATATATGATGTATGTAATAATGCTAAAATAAATCCAAAATAAATCCAACATTTTGTTTTCTTATTTCTTTGAATTTATTGGTGGTTGCTATATATATATATATATATGCTACAAATAAAGCTAAGATAAATCCAACATTTTGTTTCCTTATTTCTTAGAATTTATTGGTGGTTGCTCTATATATATATGTATATATATATATATATATGTATATTTAGGTTCTTTTTCATAAATGGATTCGAAATGTGTTGCTTTGGATTATTTTAATTTAAGTTGTGAAATTATATGATTTGAATTGCTAGCTAAACTGACGTTTGGATATGCATTTAAGATGTCAATCTGAATAGAAAATGAAATTAGAATTTGTGTTTGGATAGATAGTGGAAAAAGTTTTTGATTCATTAATAAATTTGACAAAATCTCAATGTTCATGATATTAAAAATATGCAATATGAGTCTAGATTTATTTCTTTCTTCATTAGGAAGTCAATAAAAAAAAAATCGTCTTAATCGGATTCAAATAAAAAAATTATAATATTTTTTCTTGAAGTATAGGTGAGAGAAAAAGAAACTTTCGCTGTAAAACATTAATCCAAGTTGAGAGAATTTAAGAGAGGGAGAACTCTAAAAACTGAGATCAGAAGGATTCAAAAGGATTCTTTTGATTTGGATTTTGGGATGCTAAACATGGATGATAAGGATTCAAATGGCTAAGAATCTAAAAAATTGACCCAGTATGCCAAAGAAACGAAACCTTAATGTAGTATAAAACTTATTCACCTATCATTTATGAACTTTGTATGTACCATAAACATCGTTGTTTTTTTTAATATTTTCTTTTTCCTTTTTTTATATTAAAAGAACGATTAACCCTTTCCTAGAAATTTAATGAATGGAAAAAAATAAATGCAAAAGAAGTGTTTTCTCCCCGCGCTTGAACTCAAAATTAAAACAACAAAAACAACTAGCACGCCTACTAAAAATGCAAAAATCAAAACAACTTTATGTTTTTTTTCCTTTTTTTTTTTGAAGGGAACTTTATATGTTTCTTTCTGGAACATTGTTAGATATTACATGTCCTGTCTCACATGTATAGATTTATATCTCCTTCTTCTTTTTCATGTTTTCCTAATAATATTATACCACATCAATTAAAATAACGCGTAAATTAAAATGTTACTAAGAATGTCGTTTTGTTATTTTTATTAATATGGCATGATATAATCGAAAAATATGAAAGTCGAGCCGAAGGGAGCTAAGAAATATTAGATGTGACAACATAATAAACAATGTCACTAATAATCAGGTATCAAGTTACGAGGTGATTTTTTCATGTAATGTCAAATGATATCGATATTTAGGCATTTTCCCTCTATTTTTGCTACCTAAACGGCAAATTTTAATGGAAAAGGAATTAAAATTGATGAGCATGCACGTAGCCATAAGATTCTATGAATTTGTTGCCACTTTTTGTTTTATCAATCTCTTGGACGTCAACATCATGGCAGATTGGCAAAGGGGAAAGAATTTAACAGTTTCTGGGATGAAGGAATTTGGGAATATGGTCGGCAGATTAATAAAAACTAGTCTTTTCTAAATGCTTAACTTTTGTTTGGTTTCATTCAAATCAAACCACATATAATTGAAACCACCAAACTCTCAACTCCTAATTAAACAAACAATTCATGTACTTTTGGCTTCAAAAGGATGCTTCAAGTTTTTGGCCCACCTTTTGGATCATTTTTGCCGTCAAATTTAGTTTAAATCAATTTTTTTTTATAAATTTAACAGCTGAAAAATAAATAGCTATTGAATTTTTTTTTTATCTCAAAAATAAATTCTAGACTCTTGATATTGAACTGTCTTGTCATCGTTTAAAAGTGTGTTGGGTATAACTTGCACTTTTATTGTTGTTTTCTTGAATTCATTTGAGGCATTACTCATAAACTGGTTTTTGTGTCTTTCAAGACTTAAAATAATAAATTATGAAAAAAAAATTTAATAGAAAACTCGGTGCTTTCAATGAAATTTAATGGATCGTCCAGGCATGCAGCACCTTTAAAGGATGGTTGCATTAACGCCAATATATTATTTTCACCTTTGCCAATATGGACTTCCCTTTTTGAAGTCTTTTTCCTAAAGGGAATTCCACTTTTTTTTATTTTTTTTTTCTTATCCCACTCTTTACGCCATACATGACAAAGAAAGCCCAAAAAGTATTTAAATATCCTATAATATCCGCGTCTTTTTTCCAAATTTTCCAAAGCATGAAAATCATGTGAAATTACCTATAACCAACTGTCAAGGGATTAATCACGATTAAAAAAATATTTTCTAAAAAAAATTAATTTATATTAACATAAAATGCAAGTATTATAAGATGGGGTCCTAAGAATAGGATGCTTAAGCAACCCCATTTAAAAATAAATCATGATTAGTGGGTTTTTGCCTATGATTAGGACTCTTTTAAGAAATAATTTCTATTTGAAGTAGGCAGACAAGAAGACCCTATTAGCCGTCTTGAAGTGGTTGGGCCGTAAAGGCTGTTTCAATTCTCATGAAAACGAGGTTTGCCTTTTTCACATCTCACCTACCAATTAGAAGAAAGGATCAAATTAAATTAAAAAAAAAATAGGTAATGGAAATTTTCAGAGATTGTTTAGCCACTCTTGTTTAAACTCCTTTCAAACTAGTTTTGAGTTCAATAATGTTTTGCAATATTGTATGAAAGATTGCATGATTTTGAATAGCTTTTACAACCTTGACTTGTGTTTATAGGACTCAAAAAAAAAAAAAAAGTCTTGGAATATATCTCGTCATAAAATAAAAAAAATTAATGGTTTTTTTTTTTTTTAATTTTTCTTCCTTGATGGAAAGAAAGTAAATTATTACTCTTAAACGAAGGTAGCTTTAGCTGTTGCTTCTACTAGCCCGCTAAGTTTGAAATGTAATCTGGAAGATAATGAAGCCAGTTCAACTTAGAATTGAATAATTAAATAATTTAGTCATTGCAGACAGAATGATTTTGTGATTTTTAATATACCGTAGTTTTATCAACTTAAAAATCCATTATGACTTATTGATCAAGGGAATTAGTTATTTGTATATAACAAAAATCTAACCCTCCATTTAGAACATCTGTTTTACGCTACAAAAAACTAAACTTTTAGTCATGACAAAATGTTACTAATATGCATTTAGTCACAAACTTTACTTCAATTTTTTGTTGTAACTAAAACTTTTAGTCGCGGGGTTTTTAGTCATGAAAATATTTCGTAATTAAAAATTCTATGGCTAAAAGTTTTAGCCACGATAAAAATTAAACTAAAGTTTGTGACTAAATACACATTAGTCATAATATTTTATTATGACTAAAAATTATTGCAACTAAAAGTCCAGTTTTTTTGTAGTGTCAACTTATCAATTCTAACTGTAAACAGTGTAAAGCTTTTAGCAGCTACAGTAAAAAGCAATAAGTAACTATAGTGTAAAACTCTCACATGCTACAATTCTTAAACTTATAATGTATGTTCCAATTGATTCTTCAAGAGGCCTATAAAGCGTAAAACAAAGCCGGAGTTTCACATCCTTTAAATATAATAGTAAACATCAACTTATAAAAATATTTGGTCACTTCAATCTAATAACTTGACCCTTTAATATGAGCAAAAATAAAATATTCGACTGGGTGGAAATTAAAAGAGCAAAAAATTTTGGAATTTGTTAGATTGAAATAGGGTAATTTTAGATTTAACATGAGCGTGTATGTGACACCCGTTATTCTCTTAAGGGTATTAAGGTAATTAGATTAATTACCTAGTATATATATTAAAAAAAAAATCAGAAATTTCTCTCATAATTCGAAACTCTCTCTCTCTCTACTTTCTCTCTCTAAAAATTCTCTCTCTCTCTCCTCAAAGATCGTCTGAGATTTCGGCATCCGTTTTCGACACCTCCCGCACCAATGGAAAGCTCTCGACGAGCTGAGTCCAACGAGGTGCCGCGCCGCCCAAAACGCCGCCGGAGGAGACCACACGCGCCGCCCAAAGTGGCGGCAAAACCCATTTCTTTCCGACGAGATATCTTCGCCGTCCGACGTCCGATCGACGTGATTCTTGTTCCTACACGACCACCGTGATGAGAGGAACAAAACCCACCCTTGGTGGCAGCTCAACAACCGCCGGATTGCTCCGCCCGCCTATTGCCGCCGTGCACCGCCGCCCCCATGGTGGAACTCCGCCTTGCCGAAGGAGGTGACTGACACCACCCCTCCCAATGAGTTCAGAGGATCAAGGGGAGTAAAACCCCTCGATCAATTGCACGGAAGGAGCCGGTTTCGCCGGAGAACGGCCAACGCCGCCGTCAACCGCCGCGGGAGTCTCCGTTTTGGCTCTTCCCAGCCACGTTTCTTCAAATTGGATGAGGGGAAATGCTCATAGGAGGATGGGTAGCAAAAGCCCTCAGCCAATTTCAGGTTTCCATCGTCGGAGAATCAAGATCGGAGCTCATCCATTTCTACCGACGTTGTACTTCACGACCCGCTATGTTAGAGGCAGAATTGGGTGAAATTGACCCCGCCATTGGACTCAGAAGGGTCGATTTAGGGGGGGTAGGCCCGAGCCCAGCTGCCAACGGACCCCGATTGACGCCGGTCAACGACGGTCAAAGTCGGTCAACGCCGGTCAACGGTGGTCAACGCCGGTCAACGGCCGGTCAAAGGCCAAAATGGGATTTTGTGATCCGGACCTCCGATCGAAGATCCGAGACCGCCTCCTGACTCGTTTCGATGCTCTGGATGCAATGGTGACCTCCGTTCGAGCAAATTCCACTCCGATGAAAATCATCCGGTACCGACTGCACGCGAATCGAGGCGATTCAAACAGCAGTATCGGAGTCCAGAATGACGTTTTCAAGAATGTATGATCTCCAGGAAGCATTCCTAGCCATTCATAGTCGCTCGAGGAGCACTACAGAGGATGCTTCGTAGATACAGCGAGATACAACTGGATCTGTTTTGCTTGGAGTTCAAGATCAAGGGAGTATGGAGCTAACGTTAATTGATTCCAGGATTAAGAGACTGTTGATAAGCTTGAAAGGTAGGGATTCTATTACTCATCTTTTGTGAGGTTTTTATAGAATTAAAATTTATTGTTTTGCCGCAATATATATATATCTATGTTGAACTGATATTATATGAGTATCACATATGAAACTATGACATGGACTCGTCTTGTATTGTACGGCGAGGAACATAATGAATTGACACATGTTATAAATTGAGAAGCATGGTTAGGAAAATTAACTCTATTAATAATGATTTAATATAGAGAAATTGTGAGACATGAAAAGGGCGACGGTTACGTCCTTGGACATGAATACCCTAAAAGGTAAAATAGGGGGAAGGTGATGACGCTTCCTTGGGTTGAAAGTCCCAGAACACACTGTACAGGAATTGATTTGGTGAGGACTCGGGGCTTGATGTCCCCTCACCGGAACACCCTTGGAATGTTTATAGGGTGATCAAGTGCGCCCATTTGGGTTTCGATGAGTTGAGTGATACTCAATTTAACATGGATACCTAGGAACAATGATGATTGATAATATTTGTATAAATGTGTAATTATGACACTTGGTAATGATTAACTACGGTATCCATAAGATGTGATCATAATAAACCTCATAATCTGGAATATGATGTGACTTACTAACCATGCAGATTTTAATGTGGTAATGATAAAAACCTAAAGGTGAGTAATGGCTTTCTCTACTGAGCATAGTGTTGCTCATTCCCTTTTGTTTATATCTTTTCAGGACTCACTAAGTGTGAGGTGGCTACGAGAAATATAGTTGAGGAAGTAATGTAACTATATTACATTGGGACTGCTTCAATCGTTGAGAATGTTCTTCATGATAATGTAAGCATCAATTGTTACTTTCTGTGACTGTATTACAATGTGTTGAGGGTTAAAATGATGATGACAACAGTTTATTTTATTAAATTTAAGGTGCTACATTTAAAACTGTGGTTTATTTATCGTTTATATTTTTATTTTTGAGTTGAGAGTTTTCATTTAAGTCCCGGGCAAATTTTATTTTTAAGGTTTTACTTTTATTATTTATTTTTATTTTATCTCATTAAAAACTGTTAACCCCCATATAGGGGCGTTACAGAATTTTTGGTATCAGAGCCTAGGTTCGGTTAACCTAGGGAGTGTAGCACCACTTTAAAAAATAGATTTTTGAGATGGTTTTGAAGCTGAATTTTTATTGTCATCATCAAAATGAACCTTCACATTGATTTATACAGTCTAGAATGATGTAACATGGAAAGGCCATAGAATGAAAATATCAATAGTTATATGAGTACAATAATTATATAGAAGGAAAGTATTAATAGTTATAAGGGAATGATAATTATATGGAATGAGTTTATAAGTAGATTGCTTATGAGAGATTCGTATAATATTTGGATCTATAAGCATATCTAATTCGTATAAACGATGAGAAATTCGTGTAGATACGAGGATTTAATAGCCTTTTGTCTCGTGAAAAACAATAAGAAATATAAGGCTTGATTTATTGATTTTAAAGTTTGACATAGATATGCCAAATTTTTCGTAATTGATTCAAACCTAAGTAATGATTATGTGTGGATTCGATGGAGCACATAAGTGTTAATATCTTTTCTTAAAAGTTCTATATATTTGAGGAATATGATATAAGTT
Source organism: Artocarpus heterophyllus (assembly GCA_025403435.1). NCBI lineage: Eukaryota > Viridiplantae > Streptophyta > Magnoliopsida > Rosales > Moraceae > Artocarpus > Artocarpus heterophyllus. Next base: position 6,405,608 of record CM046340.1, read on the forward strand.
GGGAATCATGGTATTGAATCTTGAGAGAGATAAATGTTAGACTTTTGGTCTGTTGAGACTGTGTAAAGTCTAGAATGCATGAATCTCAAAATTGGAATATTTTGTTACGTACATTGTATTTAAGTGTATCAGTGAATCTTTTGGTTACCTACGGTTTTGTTATATGAGGAAATTCGATATTGTATAAGTAGAATTGTAGGGATTGTAGATGTTCTTAAGTAGTAACATCAAGTGTCTTTGTTCGTTGATATGGTCTACGTTGAAAGACGTAAATCGTATTGATTTCAAGGTTAGTCACATTCTAAACCCTTGGTAGCAATGATGATGAATCCATTGATAGATGTTGAGTATTAGGAATAACATATGGGTGTATGCATTGTTCAATAAGGTTTTGATTAAAACAAAATTATTTGAGTTGCTGGAAGATTATGTTGTTATGAAATGATTTTAAATATCATTCAGGAAGATCCTTGTTGTCGTTAAATTAGATTTGTTGTTTATAGTTAACTTTATCTATAGTGGGCTTTGAATTGGGTTTAAGATTCATACGAATTGGTTTTCAATTTTATGTTTGTTATTTAACTCGTTCTAAATGTGTTAAGGCCCGAAACAACTTGACCATTTTCAACTTAGAACATTTGGGCCTAGTTCAAATCCTAAATCAGTTTGATTCACACTGTCTCTCCTACGTGGTCTCTATATGTGTCATATACAGTGGTTTAATCATTGTTTACAAATACGTTTACTGTGCATAGGAGCTTATTTCTCCGAGTTCACTTTTTCTCTCTTAATTTGTTATTTTCTCTCTAAATCGCAAATCCTCTTCTTTTTCATTAAAAAATTCTTCTTTTCCTCTAAAAGAAGAAGGAATTCTAGAATTCTGCAATTTACTATCTTAATTTTTCCTTTCTATTTACTCTTCTTTCATCTCATCATGGACCCAAAGTACCAACACCTGAGAAAGTATTTCCCATCACTCTCCCAAAAGATTCTCAGAAAGAAATACAAGGCTAGAATTACTCGGTTGTGGATTCTTATGCATTTTGGCATCCCTTGTGATGTGAGAATGTTGATAGAGGGGAAAATCCGTCCGAGTGACTTTAGTCAAGATGTCGGTTTACCAGGAACGGGTACCAGTCGTAGTGCAATGAAAAGAAGAGCTCGTGCCATCGTGGTCACTTGTAACAAATGTGGAAGACAAAATTGTAACGGTAAATGTACTTCACCTGGTTATATGTCTACGAATAGAGAGGATAAAATAAGGTTTTGTAGGGATGGACTTTCAAAGGAGAACTTGGATAGCATCCATCCTCCTCTCCACGGTCACCCTAGTGGATATGTTCAAGGAGCTATTTTTAAACTCTGGCCTAAATTTTATACAGAAAGACAACGCCTCAGGAATATGGTATTTCTAGATCCTGTTTGCCAAACCATAAGAAAACTGGATGGGGAATAAGTCATCGCTCTATAAAGGTTATTTAGTCTTTACTTATTTGAAGCAGTTTTAGCTGATGTTCAACAGTTTGTGTTTTTCTTTTACTCAGAATATTTGCTTTTGTGTTTGAAATAATTGTGATTATTAGATTGATACAGTAAGTGTTAATATCTTATTTAATTTATGATTTTCTTAAATATATATATAATAAAATATATTATCTTATAAGACACGTCACATACGGTACAGTAATATGTTTGAATTTTGAAAAGCTTATCCAGATATTTCAAGATTTGTGTCTCAAATTTCAAAAGTTCTACAGTATTTGTCGTTTATATTAAATTTCTAGACTTGGTGTATATTTGTCAAAAAGTCTACAGTTGTGTCAAGACGGTCTTCTGTCGAATTGTTCTCAATTGTCAAAAGTTATACAATTAGAGTCTAATCTTTTTCAAAAAGTGAATCAGATTTTCTATCAACTATCAATCACCTTATCTTACTTTCTTATCCGCACAAGATTTTGTTTAAATCTTTGGATTACCTTTTCATTACCTACTCGTCTATCTCTTTAGCCCTTTCTGTATATTTCTCATCTTTAAAATCTCATGTAGAACCCGAAGTCTAAGTGGAGCAGACATTAAGCAACCACTTCTATAAACCAAATATGTCTACCTCCCAGTCCACGAAGAAAATAAAGAATGTTTGTGTCTTTTGTGGTTCCAGCCTTGGAAAAGATAAAGCTTATTTAGAAGCTGCAAATCACTTAGGGCAAGTCCTAGCACGCAAGAAGATTAACATAATCTATGGGGGTGGTAGTATAAAAATGATGGTAAATATGGCACTAGCAGCTAGGTCTAGCGACGCTACTGATGTAAGAATTTGGCCTCATATTCCAGTTGAAGGAAACTTTGTAAGGAAGCCATAGGTAAGGGAGAAGGAGTCAGGAGTATCCCTAAAAATTTTAAAGACATAATCTATAATTCTGATGCTTTTATAGCATTACCTGGTGGTCTAGGTACTCTTGAGGAAATATTTATAGTTGCTTGTGGGCAATTGTTGGGCTTTTATTCCAAACCTTTGGGACTGCTGAACGTAAAGGGTTTTTATGACGGTCTTTTGAAATTTCTAGATTACGCTGTGGAAGAAAACATCACTACAGAATCGGAGAGACAAATCTTTGTCACTGCTTCAACAGCTGAGGAATTGATAGATAAAATGCAAATCATACATCCAGAATCCGACACTGCAACATCCAAGCTTGAATGGGAAAGGGAAAGCCGGGAGCGGCCAATTGATTTGAATCTCCATCTGTAATCTTTTTGTTTTATCTTTGGCATGTAGGCATGTGTGTCCGTATTTCGTGTGTTACGAATAACCGTTTGCCTTGTATTCTGTGTTTCTTGTGGTACGTCGTTGTTAAATCTTTTAGATTCATTGAGCCTAATGCCGGGATGGCTGAATACGGAGTACTTGATGCTCTCGAAACGCATCCTTCTTAAGGTCCGATCTTTTGTTTATCGATGTTTTTGTATCCTCTAAACATGCATGATATGGATAGCTGGTATACGGAGTGCCTTGTACTCTCGAAACGTATCCATATTATGTTTGTAATGTGTAATATTCTGTTAATATTATGTGGAAGTACCAGAGTCAGTTATGGGGATATTTCATATGAAATATGAGTATATTATTTGGATTGAATGTTTGTGTCATGAGGATAGCTGTTTAATGAAAAATATGTCGGGTATGTTTGCAATCTGAGATTCCGTTTAATATCTCTATGAGTAAGTTTAATGTATGGTTTTGAATAGAAGTGTTTGTGATATATGTTTTATGATTATGTTTTAGTTTATTAGTTGAGGTATGAAATCAAATATATTTGACTTTTCCTTACTCAAAAAGAAAAAGGAACCTAAAAATGAAGTATATAAAATTTCTCTGGCAATCTCCTTAAATGTGATTGTAAATCACAGTCCATGGACAATGAAGGACTGGAATCATGGTATGGTCAATATGTATGCCTGATCAGATTCTTAGACTATTATACGGTGTTACAAATTGAAACTTGTCAGAAATACTCTCATTGAGGGATTTAGAATTTATAGTAAGATTTATTATGCAAGTAAATAAGTGGAGATACGATAACTTAAATTTGGAGGACAAACAACATTAACGGTTTAGACTCAAAATTGGAATCATAATTTTTACTAGTATTACTAGAATTGAAATTTCGAGGACGAAATTTCTTTAAGGGGGGTAGAGCTGTGACACCCGTTATTCTCCTAAGGGTATTAAGGTAATTAGATTAATTACCTAGTATATATATTAAAAAAAATCAGAAATTTCTCTCATAATTCGAAACTCTCTCTCTCTCTACTTTCTCTCTCTAAAAATTCTCTCTCTCTCTCCTCAAAGATCGTCTGAGATTTCGGCATCCGTTTTCGACACCTCCCGCACCAATGGAAAGCTCTCGACGAGCTGAGTCCAACGAGGTGCCGCGCCGCCCAAAACGCCGCCGGAGGAGACCACACGCGCCGCCCAAAGTGGCGGCAAAACCCATTTCTTTCCGACGAGATATCTTCGCCGTCCGACGTCCGATCGACGTGATTCTTGTTCCTACACGACCACCGTGATGAGAGGAACAAAACCCACCCTTGGTGGCAGCTCAACAACCGCCGGATTGCTCCGCCCGCCTATTGCCGCCGTGCACCGCCGCCCCCATGGTGGAACTCCGCCTTGCCGAAGGAGGTGACTGACACCACCCCTCCCAATGAGTTCAGAGGATCAAGGGGAGTAAAACCCCTCGATCAATTGCACGGAAGGAGCCGGTTTCGCCGGAGAACGGCCAACGCCGCCGTCAACCGCCGCGGGAGTCTCCGTTTTGGCTCTTCCCAGCCACGTTTCTTCAAATTGGATGAGGGGAAATGCTCATAGGAGGATGGGTAGCAAAAGCCCTCAGCCAATTTCAGGTTTCCATCGTCGGAGAATCAAGATCGGAGCTCATCCATTTCTACCGACGTTGTACTTCACGACCCGCTATGTTAGAGGCAGAATTGGGTGAAATTGACCCCGCCATTGGACTCAGAAGGGTCGATTTAGGGGGGGTAGGCCCGAGCCCAGCTGCCAACGGACCCCGATTGACGCCAGTCAACGACGGTCAAAGTCGGTCAACGCCGGTCAACGGTGGTCAACGCCGGTCAACGGCCGGTCAAAGGCCAAAATGGGATTTTGTGATCCGGACCTCCGATCGAAGATCCGAGACCGCCTCCTGACTCGTTTCGATGCTCTGGATGCAATGGTGACCTCCGTTCGAGCAAATTCCACTCCGATGAAAATCATCCGGTACCGACTGCACGCGAATCGAGGCGATTCAAACAGCAGTATCGGAGTCCAGAATGACGTTTTCAAGAATGTATGATCTCCAGGAAGCATTCCTAGCCATTCATAGTCGCTCGAGGAGCACTACAGAGGATGCTTCGTAGATACAGCGAGATACAACTGGATCTGTTTTGCTTGGAGTTCAAGATCAAGGGAGTATGGAGCTAACGTTAATTGATTCCAGGATTAAGAGACTGTTGATAAGCTTGAAAGGTAGGGATTCTATTACTCATCTTTTGTGAGGTTTTTATAGAATTAAAATTTATTGTTTTGCCGCAATATATATATATCTATGTTGAACTGATATTATATGAGTATCACATATGAAACTATGACATGGACTCGTCTTGTATTGTACGGCGAGGAACATAATGAATTGACACATGTTATAAATTGAGAAGCATGGTTAGGAAAATTAACTCTATTAATAATGATTTAATATAGAGAAATTGTGAGACATGAAAAGGGCGACGGTTACGTCCTTGGACATGAATACCCTAAAAGGTAAAATAGGGGGAAGGTGATGACGCTTCCTTGGGTTGAAAGTCCCAGAACACACTGTACAGGAATTGATTTGGTGAGGACTCGGGGCTTGATGTCCCCTCACCGGAACACCCTTGGAATGTTTATAGGGTGATCAAGTGCGCCCATTTGGGTTTCGATGAGTTGAGTGATACTCAATTTAACATGGATACCTAGGAACAATGATGATTGGTAATATTTGTATAAATGTGTAATTATGACACTTGGTAATGATTAACTACGGTATCCATAAGATGTGATCATAATAAACCTCATAATCTGGAATATGATGTGACTTACTAACCATGCAGATTTTAATGTGGTAATGATAAAAACCTAAAGGTGAGTAATGGCTTTCTCTACTGAGCATAGTGTTGCTCATTCCCTTATGTTTATATCTTTTCAGGACTCACTAAGTGTGAGGTGGCTACGAGAAATATAGTTGAGGAAGTGATGTAACTATATTACATTGGGACTGCTTCAATCGTTGAGAATGTTCTTCATGATAATGTAAGCATCAATTGTTACTTTCTGTGACTGTATTACAATGTGTTGAGGGTTAAAATGATGATGACAACAGTTTATATTATTAAATTTAAGGTGCTACATTAAAACTGTGGTTTATTTATCGTTTATATTTTTATTTTTGAGTTGAGAGTTTTCATTTAAGTCCCGGGCAAATTTTATTTTTAAGGTTTTACTTTTATTATTTATTTTTATTTTATCTCATTAAAAACTGTTAACCCCCATATAGGGGCGTTACAGAATTTTTGGTATCAGAGCCTAGGTTCGGTTAACCTAGGGAGTGTAGCACCACTTTAAAAAATATATTTTTGAGATGGTTTTGAAGCTGAATTTTTATTGTCATCATCAAAATGAACCTTCACATTGATTTATACAGTCTAGAAGGATGTAACATGGAAAGGCCATAGAATGAAAATATCAATAGTTATATGAGTACAATAATTATATAGAAGGAAAGTATTAATAGTTATAAGGGAATGATAATTATATGGAATGAGTTTATAAGTAGATTGCTTATGAGAGATTCGTATAATATTTGGATCTATAAGCATATCTAATTCGTATAAACGATGAGAAATTCGTGTAGATACGAGGATTTAATAGCCTTTTGTCTCGTGAAAAACAATAAGAAATATAAGGCTTGATTTATTGATTTTAAAGTTTGACATAGATATGCCAAATTTTTCGTAATTGATTCAAACCTAAGTAATGATTATGTGTGGATTCGATGGAGCACATAAGTGTTAATATCTTTTCTTAAAAGTTCTATATATTTGAGGAATATGATATAAGTTGGGAATCATGGTATTGAATCTTGAGAGAGATAAATGTTAGACTTTTGGTCTGTTGAGACTGTGTAAAGTCTAGAATGCATGAATCTCAAAATTGGAATATTTTGTTACGTACATTGTATTTAAGTGTATCAGTGAATCTTTTGGTTACCTACGGTTTTGTTATATGAGGAAATTCGATATTGTATAAGTAGAATTGTAGGGATTGTAGATGTTCTTAAGTAGTAACATCAAGTGTCTTTGTTCGTTGATATGGTCTACGTTGAAAGACGTAAATCGTATTGATTTCAAGGTTAGTCACATTCTAAACCCTTGGTAGCAATGATGATGAATCCATTGATAGATGTTGAGTATTAGGAATAACATATGGGTGTATGCATTGTTCAATAAGGTTTTGATTAAAACAAAATTATTTGAGTTGCTGGAAGATTATGTTGTTATGAAATGATTTTAAATATCATTCAGGAAGATCCTTGTTGTCGTTAAATTAGATTTGTTGTTTATAGTTAACTTTATCTATAGTGGGCTTTGAATTGGGTTTAAGATTCATACGAATTGGTTTTCAATTTTATGTTTGTTATTTAACTCGTTCTAAATGTGTTAAGGCCCGAAACAACTTGACCATTTTCAACTTAGAACATTTGGGCCTAGTTCAAATCCTAAATCAGTTTGATTCACACTGTCTCTCCTACGTGGTCTCTATATGTGTCATATACAGTGGTTTAATCATTGTTTACAAATACGTTTACTGTGCATAGGAGCTTATTTCTCCGAGTTCACTTTTTCTCTCTTAATTTGTTATTTTCTCTCTAAATCGCAAATCCTCTTCTTTTTCATTAAAAATTCTTCTTTTCCTCTAAAAGAAGAAGGAATTCTAGGATTCTGCAATTTACTATCTTAATTTTTCCTTTCTATTTACTCTTCTTTCATCTCATCATGGACCCAAAGTACCAACACCTGAGAAAGTATTTCCCATCACTCTCCCAAAAGATTCTCAGAAAGAAATACAAGGCTAGAATTACTCGGTTGTGGATTCTTATGCATTTTGGCATCCCTTGTGATGTGAGAATGTTGATAGAGGGGAAAATCCGTCCGAGTGACTTTAGTCAAGATGTCGGTTTACCAGGAACAGGGTACCAGTCGTAGTGCAATGAAAAGAAGAGCTCGTGCCATCGTGGTCACTTGTAACAAATGTGGAAGACAAAATTGTAACGGTAAATGTACTTCACCTGGTTATATGTCTACGAATAGAGAGGATAAAATAAGGTTTTGTAGGGATGGACTTTCAAAGGAGAACTTGGATAGCATCCATCCTCCTCTCCACGGTCACCCTAGTGGATATGTTCAAGGAGCTATTTTTAAACTCTGGCCTAAATTTTATACAGAAAGACAACGCCTCAGGAATATGGTATTTCTAGATCCTGTTTGCCAAACCATAAGAAAACTGGATGGGGAATAAGTCATCGCTCTATAAAGGTTATTTAGTCTTTACTTATTTGAAGCAGTTTTAGCTGATGTTCAACAGTTTGTGTTTTTCTTTTACTCAGAATATTTGCTTTTGTGTTTGAAATAATTGTGATTATTAGATTGATACAGTAAGTGTTAATATCTTATTTAATTTATGATTTTCTTAAATATATATATAATAAAATATATTATCTTATCAGACACGTCACATACGGTACAGTAATATGTTTGAATTTTGAAAAGCTTATCCAGATATTTCAAGATTTGTGTCTCAAATTTCAAAAGTTCTACAGTATTTGTCGTTTATATTAAATTTCTAGACTTGGTGTATATTTGTCAAAAAGTCTACAGTTGTGTCAAGAGGGTCTTCTGTCGAATTGTTCTCAATTGTCAAAAGTTATACAATTAGAGTCTAATCTTTTTCAAAAAGTGAATCAGATTTTCTGTAAACTATCAATCACCTTATCTTACTTTCTTATCCGCACAAGATTTTGTTTAAATCTTTGGATTACCTTTTCATTACCTACTCGTCTATCTCTTTAGCCCTTTTTGTATATTTCTCATCTTTAAAATCTCATGTAGAACCCGAAGTCTAAGTGGAGCAGACATTAAGCAACCACTTCTATAAACCAAATATGTCTACCTCCCAGTCCACGAAGAAAATAAAGAATGTCTGTGTCTTTTGTGGTTCCAGCCTTGGAAAAGATAAAGCTTATTTAGAAGCTGCAAATCACTTAGGGCAAGTCCTAGCACGCAAGAAGATTAACATAATCTATGGGGGTGGTAGTATAAAAATGATGGTAAATATGGCACTAGCAGCTAGGTCTAGCGACGCTACTGATGTAAGAATTTGGCCTCATATTCCAGTTGAAGGAAACCTTTGTAAGGAAGCCATAGGTAAGGGAGAAGGAGTCAGGAGTATCCCTAAAAATTTTAAAGACATAATCTATAATTCTGATGCTTTTATAGCATTACCTGGTGGTCTAGGTACTCTTGAGGAAATATTTATAGTTGCTTGTGGGCAATTGTTGGGCTTTTATTCCAAACCTTTGGGACTGCTGAACGTAAAGGGTTTTTATGACGGTCTTTTGAAATTTCTAGATTACGCTGTGGAAGAAAACATCACTACAGAATCGGAGAGACAAATCTTTGTCACTGCTTCAACAGCTGAGGAATTGATAGATAAAATGCAAATCATACATCCAGAATCCGACACTGCAACATCCAAGCTTGAATGGGAAAGGGAAAGCCGGGAGCGGCCAATTGATTTGAATCTCCATCTGTAATCTTTTTGTTTTATCTTTGGCATGTAGGCATGTGTGTCCGTATTTCGTGTGTTACGAATAACCGTTTGCCTTGTATTCTGTGTTTCTTGTGGTACGTCGTTGTTAAATCTTTTAGATTCATTGAGCCTAATGCCGGGATGGCTGGATACGGAGTACTTGATGCTCTCGAAACGCATCCTTCTTAAGGTCCGATCTTTTGTTTATCGATGTTTTTGTATCCTCTAAGCATGCATGATATGGATAGCTGGTATACGGAGTGCCTTGTACTCTCGAAACGTATCCGTATTATGTTTGTAATGTGTAATATTCTGTTAATATTATGTGGAAGTACCAGAGTCAGTTATGGGGATATTCCATATGAAATATGAGTATATTATTTGGATTGAATGTTTGTGTCATGAGGATAGCTGTTTAATGAAAAATATGTCGGGTATGTTTGCAACTCTGAGATTCCGTTTAATATCTCTATGAGTAAGTTTAATGTATGGTTTTGAATAGAAGTGTTTGTGATATATGTTTTATGATTATGTTTTAGTTTATTAGTTGAGGTATGAAATCAAATATATTTGACTTTTCCTTACTCAAAAAGGAAAAGGAACCTAAAGATGAAGTATATAAAATTTCTCTGGCAATCTCCTTAAATGTGATTGTAAATCACAGTCCATGGACAATGAAGGACTGGAATCATGGTATGGTCAATATGTATGCCTGATCAGATTCTTAGACTATTATACGGTGTTACAAGTTGAAACTTGTCAGAAATACTCTCATTGAGGGATTTAGAATTTATAGTAAGATTTATTATGCAAGTAAATAAGTGGAGATACGATAACTTAAATTTGGAGGACAAACAACATTAACGGTTTAGACTCAGAATTGGAATCATAATTTTTACTAGTATTACTAGAATTGAAATTTCGAGGACGAAATTTCTTTAAGGGGGGTAGAGCTGTGACACCCGTTATTCTCCTAAGGGTATTAAGGTAATTAGATTAATTACCTAGTATATATATTAAAAAAAATCAGAAATTCTCTCATAATTCGAAACTCTCTCTCTCTCTACTTTCTCTCTCTAAAAATTCTCTCTCTCTCTCCTCAAAGATCGTCTGAGATTTCGGCATCCGTTTTCGACACCTCCCGCACCAATGGAAAGCTCTCGACGAGCTGAGTCCAACGAGGTGCCGCGCCGCCCAAAACGCCGCCGGAGGAGACCACACGCGCCGCCCAAAGTGACGGCAAAACCCATTTCTTTCCGACGAGATATCTTCGCCGTCCGACGTCCGATCGACGTGATTCTTGTTCCTACACGACCACCGTGATGAGAGGAACAAAACCCACCCTTGGTGGCAGCTCAACAACCGCCGGATTGCTCCGCCCGCCTATTGCCGCCGTGCACCGCCGCCCCCATGGTGGAACTCCGCCTTGCCGAAGGAGGTGACTGACACCACCCCTCCCAATGAGTTCAGAGGATCAAGGGGAGTAAAACCCCTCGATCAATTGCACGGAAGGAGCCGGTTTCGCCGGAGAACGGCCAACGCCGCCGTCAACCGCCGCGGGAGTCTCCGTTTTGGCTCTTCCCAGCCACGTTTCTTCAAATTGGATGAGGGGAAATGCTCATAGGAGGATGGGTAGCAAAAGCCCTCAGCCAATTTCAGGTTTCCATCGTCGGAGAATCAAGATCGGAGCTCATCCATTTCTACCGACGTTGTACTTCACGACCCGCTATGTTAGAGGCAGAATTGGGTGAAATTGACCCCGCCATTGGACTCAGAAGGGTCGATTTAGGGGGGGTAGGCCCGAGCCCAGCTGCCAACGGACCCCGATTGACGCCGGTCAACGACGGTCAAAGTCGGTCAACGCCGGTCAACGGTGGTCAACGCCGGTCAACGGCCGGTCAAAGGCCAAAATGGGATTTTGTGATCCGGACCTCCGATCGAAGATCCGAGACCGCCTCCTGACTCGTTTCGATGCTCTGGATGCAATGGTGACCTCCGTTCGAGCAAATTCCACTCCGATGAAAATCATCCGGTACCGACTGCACGCGAATCGAGGCGATTCAAACAGCAGTATCGGAGTCCAGAATGACGTTTTCAAGAATGTATGATCTCCAGGAAGCATTCCTAGCCATTCATAGTCGCTCGAGGAGCACTACAGAGGATGCTTCGTAGATACAGCGAGATACAACTGGATCTGTTTTGCTTGGAGTTCAAGATCAAGGGAGTATGGAGCTAACGTTAATTGATTCCAGGATTAAGAGACTGTTGATAAGCTTGAAAGGTAGGGATTCTATTACTCATCTTTTGTGAGGTTTTTATAGAATTAAAATTGATTGTTTTGCCGCAATATATATATATATCTATGTTGAACTGATATTATATGAGTATCACATATGAAACTATGACATGGACTCGTCTTGTATTGTACGGCGAGGAACATAATGAATTGACACATGTTATAAATTGAGAAGCATGGTTAGGAAAATTAACTCTATTAATAATGATTTAATATAGAGAAATTGTGAGACATGAAAAGGGCGACGGTTACGTCCTTGGGCATGAATACCCTAAAAGGTAAAATAGGGGGAAGGTGATGACGCTTCCTTGGGTTGAAAGTCCCAGAACACACTGTACAGGAATTGATTTGGTGAGGACTTGGGGCTTGATGTCCCCTCACCGGAACACCCTTGGAATGTTTATAGGGTGATCAAGTGCGCCCATTTGGGTTTCGATGAGTTGAGTGATACTCAATTTAACATGGATACCTAGGAACAATGATGATTGATAATATTTGTATAAATGTGTAATTATGACACTTGGTAATGATTAACTACGGTATCCATAAGATGTGATCATAATAAACCTCATAATCTGGAATATGATGTGACTTACTAACCATGCAGATTTTAATGTGGTAATGATAAAAACCTAAAGGTGAGTAATGGCTTTCTCTACTGAGCATAGTGTTGCTCATTCCCTTATGTTTATATCTTTTCAGGACTCACTAAGTGTGAGGTGGCTACGAGAAATATAGTTGAGGAAGTAATGTAACTATATTACATTGGGACTGCTTCAATCGTTGAGAATGTTCTTCATGATAATGTAAGCATCAATTGTTACTTTCTGTGACTGTATTACAATGTGTTGAGGGTTAAAATGATGATGACAACAGTTTATTTTATTAAATTTAAGGTGCTACATTTAAAACTGTGGTTTATTTATCGTTTATATTTTTATTTTTGAGTTGAGAGTTTTCATTTAAGTCCCGGGCAAATTTTATTTTTAAGGTTTTACTTTTATTATTTATTTTTATTTTATCTCATTAAAAACTGTTAACCCCCATATAGGGGCGTTACAGTGTACCAAGTGAATTTAATACTTTTAAGGTCAAGTGTTGTGTAGAGAACATGTTTGAAAAGTTGGAGGAGATATCTCAATACCCTAATTTATACATGTCCTCTTTTTGATATTTTTTTTCTTTTGTTGGATAAGAGTGAAAGTATTGCAGAGACGTTTCCTGTAAATCTGGGGTTATATTTAGGAAATTAGGAGTTTTTTACTCCTTTTTTTTTTTTTTACCTTTAGATAAATTTCGTAAAATAGATCATAATCTCAATAGGGTGATCCAACTACATATAATCAGAATCATCTTAGATGTGCTAGCACTACTTCTTGATTGACATTTGACACTTAAAATAGTCTTATTTGTAATGAAAAACATCCTTTCAAAGTTGCTTTGCCAACAAAAACTCCACTTTCTTGGTTTCCTATCTACCAATTTATCTTGCTTATTTCTACCAATCCCCACTTTTGCATTTAATTTTGAGGAAATCATATTTTTAAGTAAAATAAACCCTGAATATACCAAAAATAATAACAATTAAGCAAATAACATCTTCGTTTGGTGCAAACACACTCAGGAGGATGGAGAATGTCTAACTAACATGGTTCATCAAAATCAGATAGAGAATCTAATAATAGTTCTTTAATCTTCCTTTAACAAATTTGGTAGAGCTAGGTTCCAGACCAATTCCAATGACTTCCACTTTCCATTTTTTTTTTTTTTTTGAAATAGGAATTAGGAAGTGGAGGATCATCTGTTTAGTGACAAAAATAAAATGGATATTTTACAATCTGTTTGACAAAGTTTTCATCTAACCAACTTTTTAGTTAGAAACAGTATAAAGCTTTTATATATTACAGTAAAAGGAAAAAAAATTACTACAGTATAAAACTCTTATATGTTATAATATTTACAGTTCTAACAAGCATGTCAAACACCTTATTAGTTTAAATTGTTGTTTGATGGTAACCAAATAAAATAGAAAGATATCATTTTCCCACGTCGCCTAACCAACTATTGTGTTGTGGTTCACAGCTACAACAACACTTCAAGGGCTTGGATTTGTTCCCTGCAGCCAATGAAAACCTGCCACCACTTCAACAACCTTAGAAAAGTAGACCATTTGTCGACCATTTATTAAACATAAACCTAGTTTTATTGCTCGCTAAGTCTGTTTGTTCAATTACTCTTGCAAAAATCAAACTATATATTATATAGAAATATGACTATAAGAGGGAGAAAAAAGAGAGGAAAAAAGATACTTTGGAAAGAGTTATATATATTGTTTGAGAATTGAGACTCTGAATCTTAAAAATGCTGCTAATCCTGCTTAGGCATATTCTTCATATTGGCATAACCAAGTCAATGCCCCTTTTAATGACAAATAATGTGAAAAGAGGACAAAAGAATTTCAATGTTTGATGCGTTGAAGCACGTTGTGTTATGAAGATTAACACCTAATACACCAAATTTGTTAACCAAGCAATTCAAAAATATGATTCGCACATTGGCTTGAACCATGTTTTAGCGTAAAAATAAATCGAAGCTTCAGCATAACCCGAAAAAGAGTTATAATATAGAGCTTTCACATGCAATAGTATTTGAGCCAATTTTTTATAGTTTAAACTAGTTTGCCAATTAAACACTTTAATAGACTAGAGTCCTAAAATAAAACTGTCGCAAGAGAAACACTATATTTTCATCAATGAACAAAGTTTATGAGACGAAAACTTCCTTGTATTTTTTTTACTTTCATGTGAATATCTTGTATATTCAAAATTTATTGTAAATGCCTTCAAATCTGATATTTACTTTAAACTTCCCCTTACTCACATGGAGGGATTTCAAAGTAATAAATTTGGGGAAAAAAAAGGTACAGAGGACTTTTATGAAAATTGCCCCAAAATTCTCTTGCTTCCACTATTATGGTACGCTAGTTGAAAAGCACACACTCCACATGTACGTATTAAGCATGTTAACAAAAAAAATTAAAAAAAGTAAAAAAAAAAAATTTGGACCGAAAAAAAATGTTTCTGAAGGCTAAAGGAAAAGAAACATTTCAAAAAACCTTGCCATTTTGGCTTAAAAAAAACCTTACCATTTTTGGCTTAAAAAAAACGTTTAAAAAAAGACAACAAAACATTTCGAATTTTAAACGCCATACCATATAAACATAACGTAAAACTTATTCCCTTTACATTTATGTCAAAGATGACTAAGCTTTGAATCCTTGAATAATTGACGATGGAGATCTGGAAAATCATAAAATTTGACTACTTTTTTTTGTGAGAGTTGACTAAATTTTGGCATTTTAATGCAAGCACACGGTGCACTAGGCACAGCTCTTTGGATCGCAATTAAAAACATATGGGTGCAGATGCAGAGTCTGCCCTATGTTTTGGGGACAAAGATTAAGGACACCCAAGACCGGAATACAGAAAAATTTAATTAGAGGCAAAGCATTAAAATCCCCATGTTCTTGATATTTATAACTTCGCACATGGGACAGATTTTCTTTTCCGAATTATTTGGATTTGAACTTCACTAATTATTTAAAGACACTTTCCTAATTTAATGTAGGAAAGAAGTATAAAATATTAGAGAGGAGTGAGAACAGGAGGGAAGAAATATTTATTTATAATTAATCATTTAGAATCTGAAGTGAAATTTACAAATACTAACTCTATTTATAGACCTATAAATCCTAGTAATAAGACAATCCAACTCCTGATAAATCTTAAATAATCTTAATAGAGAATCATAATAAACACATAGTTTAAATTTCTAATTATTTACATTTTTATTCGTCACGAGAACTTCATTTTGTTTATTGAATACTGCCTTTACTCTATTTAGCAAAAAGGCAAAAAAAAAAAAAAAAAAAAAAACTTACTACGTTTTCACTCTCTCTTCGGTTAACAAACTAGAAAAAAACTCGAAAGTTAGAGGGAAAAAATGCATAAACATGAAAACCAGCCAAAAAGGCCTTGACCAAAAGGAACGTGTTCAATAAAAAAAAAAAAAGTGATCTGTGAAAATGACTATATAAAAATAGTCAAATTTTTTGGACTAATTGTTTTTAGTGTTAAGAGAAAAATACATGTTATGTCATATTTTTAAAAGTTATGTTTATTTATGTTATATTTAAAAAAATTTATATCACACTATTATTTATATTACGTGTTAAATCATGTCATAAATAAAAATGAGATTTATGAAAACTCCCTTTGGTAAATCTCTAGGAGTATTACATAAGTATATTTAATAACTTCATTTTGTTTTTATGATTCTGTTTTTCCAAAGCCACAAAGAGACCCTTGTTATTTGACATAGCTAGTGGTCATTGCCTTCTTGTTTATAGCTTCTTTTGGTCATGTTTTACAAGGAAAATCAGCCAGAGAATGACTAAGAGGGTCTCGAAAGTAAAGAAAATTTTGTGGAAGAGGATCTAGTTAATCAACATCTTATAGGCAATTCTAAATAACCCTCGCGGGTGGAAGCCCCACCCTCTCGATGAGAGCGGGCCCCACTAGTGGTCCCAGGTGGGGCCCAATGGGTTAAAAAACATTTTGAAATCTTATTTAAACCACTTACATTCGTATTGTTCCTAGCCTTAATCTGCTAAGAGAGTTGCTTTCTGGTCCGATTACTCTAAACATCCAATCTATGCCAAGGAAAACGAAGCAATGAGTAAAAAACTAAAGAACGACACCACCACTTATGATGGGAAATTCATAAAACGACAACATCTATAAAACGACACTAGTATTCAAATCTGATGCAACGGCATAGCATTGATGTGATTTTCAAAAAACGACAAAACAAATCCTATACAATATCAACACCGTTTAAAAACTATAAAATATCCTAAAACGACAATTACTTTGAAACGACAATATATTTAGAAAATAAAACCATTTAGATATAAAACCATTTAGATCACACAGTCTCAAAAGATACGATGCGTTCCAAAGTATACACAATAAACAAATAGGTTTTCATCATTTTGTATCTTTTGAATTCAATTTTCAATCTTTTGGTATCTTATGTTTTAACATAAGATCACATTCATACTTATTATTTGAAAAATATTAAAAAATCCCTTGTAATTTTAAAAAATCATTATAATATTTTGAGAGAACATAATATATGCAACTTATATTTTATTAATAAATCTTAAATTAATTTTAGAAAACTACTAAATAATAAAATTGAAAATTGAAAAAAAAATGAAATCCATTGACCAAAAATTTTTTTGTTTTTATTTTCTCTAACAATTTTAATAAATTATTTGAGGATTAATCAATAAAAGAATAAGTTGTTCATGTTCCAAAAACGAGGGTACCGGATTGATTTTTTTTTTTTTTTAATTTGCATTTGTATAATATCTGGATGCAAAGACTGACGATAGTATGTTATATGCAAACAGAGACATCGGCATACTATAAAAGAAAATACAAAAGAAAAAAGAGAAATTGCACCAAAGTGAAATACCATATTTTTATGCCACTAGCGACGTCACCGGTGTCGATGGTGACCGGTGATATCGTGGGTAAATTTTTGTATCTAATGTAAATATAGTATTTATATTGTAATATAGTATTATAAGATTAATTTTGTTCTTCCCCACTGCTGGCTGTTCGGTGAAGTCGCCGGTGAAATATAGATTTATGCTGTAATATATAGTATTACAAGGTTAATATTGTATTCTACAGGCAATCTGTCAAAGTCGCTGGTGAAATATAGTATTTATAGTGCAATATAGTATTAGAAGGTTGATACAGTATTTCCCGGCTATTGCGGTCCGGTTTGAAGTCGCGGGTAACTTTTTTTATATTTACACTGTAATACAATATTTCTAGTCACATACTATATTTCTAGTGAAATACTGTATTTAGCATCTACCAGTAAATTTTTGTATTTACATTGTAAATACTATATTGTATGGTAAATATTGTTTTTGTTGGCCGCCAGCGGTCCAAAGAGGTAGCGGAATGAACTTTTGTATTACACGGTAAATATAATATTTCTCGATAAATATTGTATTTTTCAGCCGTTGGCAATCTGTTGAAGTCACTGGTGAATTTTTATATTACACAGTAAATACCTTATTTCTTGGTTAATACAATATTTACTGGCCGTTGGTGGTTTGGCGAAGTCGGTGAATTTTTGTATTACATAATAAATACAATATTTCTCGGTAAGTATTATATTTTACAGCCGGCGGTAGTCTGGTAAAGTCGCTAGTGAATTTTTATATTACATAGTAAATAAGGCATTTGTCAATGAATATTGTTTTTCCCGATTGTCGACAGCCCCACGAAGTTGTTGGTAAATTATTTCTTGGTAACTACTGCATTTCTTGGTCGTCGGTAGTCTGTAAAGTTGTCGATGAATTTTTATATTATACGGTAAATATTGTATTTCTCATCCACCGACGACTTTGACGAAGTCGCCGGTGAATTTTTGTATTAGATAGTAAATACGTTATTTTTTTATAAATATTGTATTTCTTCGTCGGCAACGGTTTTCGATGAAAGATGAGAGTGAGAAATATACAAGATAAAAAGATAAGATACTTTAAGATTTTTGTTCTCAATTTCTTATAAGATATTACTTGATTTCTCATAATATACTATTTATAATATATTTTAAAACTATATGACATTATTTACTAAAATTTAAGCTATATATAACATTGTTTACTAATGACATTATTTACTAAAATTTAAGCTATATATGACATTGTTTACTAAAGTTTAAGCTAAATATACTATCTTACTTTTTCTCGCAACAAAAAACTACTTAACTTAAAACAAAAGAAAATGACATAACTTAAACTGGTAAACCTAAAAATTCCATAGGTTTATTGCTTCTGAGAAGCATATCGGTGAAATTGCTAGAAACATTGATTTACAAGCTTGATCTCAATAGCATTTTTTCGCTGGACAACTAATTTTGGAGCTTTTAAACTCCTTACAAAAGCGTAAAGGCAGTACGTGCAAATAGTGCCTGCAAACAATTATCTATGCAGGATGTAAATAACTTGATATGTTTTATCTTCTCCATGTGGGATGTTTGACTTTTCAACTTTTAGCAAATATTTTTATAATCTCTCTTACATTGATTCATGTAGTACAAATTTGACTTCCTCTTGTATGAAGCCATTTGCCAAAGAGTATTGCTTCATAATAATAACTTGAAGCTGCAGAAAGTTTCAAGGCTGCGATTTTTCTTAGAGAATCTGCACCTCTTTGAACCTTTCAGATAACTGTCCATATATGTGAGCAAACTATTGCTCAATATATTTACAAGACACCAGACTCAAATGGCAAAAACAAAAGAACTAATGTTAAATAGCTAACATATATAGTCAGTCCTCTTCTCAATGAGGACAGAGTGGGGCAACATCTCCAATGTCAGTGAACTCCACATTGTTGCGGAAAGCTTCAGCCACATGATCTCCTCTCTTGCGTCGCAGCTCGACATCCCTCAACACGATTCCTTCACACACAATGGCCTTACTGCAATGGAACTTTATGGCAACATCAGAAGTGCTAGTTCCTTTAATGTTCTGATACAACACATCTTTAACTTGAACCGCTGAGCTCTGTTGATTATATATAACTAATTAAATCCAAACTCATATATTTATCCGATACTTGGACAATTGTTTATGATTATGGTGTAAGGGTAAAAATTTGAGTTTGGGGAACGCAAATATTATTACCTGTTCTTTGCAAGGTTTCTTATGATCACAGTAGTTTTTGGTCTATTACGTTGGGATTGTGTACGTTATACATTTTAACGTCTATGAATTTGATGTTGCTGGCACGCCCTGAACCTCCCCGCAATTAAACCGTCTCCAATTGTTAATACTTGTCCTATATTTGGATAAAAAAACAAGAAAATGAAATATTTGATATTTTATTCTATTTTATGCTCTAATATATAATATTTTTTTAAATGTTATATTTTCTTGTTGTCATAAGTTTTAAGTTTTTTTTATATTGTTAAATTTTAAGTTTTGGAACATGCAAAATTTTTAAATTATAATATTGTTTTTAAGTGAAAAGTCAATGTATTAATCAACAAGCAATAAAAGACCAAAACTTTAGTATATGTTATATTTGGTGCCAATTTAATAGTACGAAATATAGAGCATATCAAATTAAATATTAAGCATAATAATCCATTGAAAGATAATTTGCTTATCCATATGTCAAAATTGACATTGAGATAAGAATTTAACATTGCATTGGAGTATCCTTATAAGTTTACCTGCCAAGTTTTTATTCTAACTCATTCATGGTTCTAAAAAAATTGGCTTTTCTTGCAATCACGTCTGAAACATGGACTTCCGAATTTGCAGACCCCAAGCCACCAATACTGTATGAAAATGTGAATCAAAGTAGTCATAATGATAATTCGTCTGCAAAATTGTAAAGCTTTACGATAGGGTATGAAACTATATCTAACTGGCTTTGCTTTGAATCGTTAGGTTGGTATTAAAACGGTCAGTTTTACTTTCTTTTTTTCAATTTTAACTAGATCTAATATTCAGAAACATATACTACAACAGGTACAACTAGCAAATTGAGATCAAGTGCTTGAAAACTGGAGCATATTAGATGTAGAATTACCTAATACCATGACCGGGCCCACATGTTATATCTGTAGCCCGCACTTTTTGTGACCCACTCGCCACTAGAAATACATAATCA